>JANAVB010007398.1:2037596-2080096 GCA_029216955.1 Iris pallida
ATATATTTATGGGTGCGTATCATACAGTCTTAAGGATTCTCAGTTTGAGGCAACCTCATGGCAAACTCATTATTTATAAAAATTTAGATGAATTTGTCATGAAATCAGTAATCTAGATGGACGAAGGATAGAGTTTGCTATGAAATTAGTAATCCAGAAAAATTAAAAATTTATAAGAATGGTCGTCTTGATGAAGATAGGAGAGACTATATAAAAAATAAGGTTTAGAAGATAAAGATGAGAAAGCGGAAATATCGTGGTGTATTAGTGATTATAAATATTTATTTTGGTGAGAATATAAATAGAATAAAATAACAAAAACCCTCAAAACCTACTGAGTTGAGATGGTTATAAAGACCCCAAAGATTATACTACACAATTTTTTAGAAAATTTTGAGCCTAACTAAACCAGTGCATCAAAAAAAATACCGAGCAGATTCGTTTTAAATACTTCATAAACGGCTGGCTCAAAAACACTCAAAAATCGATGAAAACACGGTTGTCAAGTAGTCCATTATTTTTTAAAATTTAATTTCTTTGTTTATTTCTTTGCATAACTCAGATTTTTCGTTGGCCCTGATGATGACAACACCGTTCGTGAAAACTTAGGTGTGACCGCATTCTCTGGTTGGGAAGGGAATCGAGCAGCTTTCATATCGGAGGTCTGAGCTAGTCCTCTCCGATCATCGTCCCGTGAGCTCGAGTTTCTAGTAGAAGAATAAGTGTTTAACAAAAGGAAGCTTCAACGAGCTTTGAATTTCACCAATCCAGAAGTCCTACCTAAAAACCTTCGCTATGAACTGGATGGATAACGGAGACTTAGGTAAAAGTAAAGCATATAGATGTGGACTCATTAACAGTTTCATGCTATGTTGCACGAACACACATATGACACGACATGACAAGGACATCGAGACACGAACGAGGGAAACATTGTGCAAAAAAAGGAAACAGAAATAATAAAATTATCGATATTTAACCCTCATGTTTTTGTTCCAGGTAATGCATTACACCCGAAAACATGGTTCTATACTCGAATTTTTTTTTTGTTAGAATAGATGGTATGTAAAGCTTCGAAACCTAAGGCAACAAGCATATAATTAAATAGACTCGATAGCACTTCATATGTATAAACTTCAGAACGACAAACATTTATTTCAGTTGATGATGATGATGATACAACATAAGTTAACATAAAGTACCCAAGACAGTTCGATCGAAAGGATACTCGATCATGATCATTATTATAATCTTACAATCTTTCATTTCTATCATGCTGCTGACTTGTATAGAACAACTATAATTTTACTCCATCCAATGTCTTCCCTTGCAACCATTTTCTCGCAAAGTAGTTGAGTATAAGTCTCAAGGAGAGGCTCTATAATCGCTTCTCCAAAGTGGTGACAAGTAAACGATTCAATAATAGCTCTGGAGAAGTTGATAACATCTTTGGAGTATATTCAATCGTCCAGTCATGGTAATCTTGTTTCATAGAATCAATAGTAAAAGATCCTTCTCTATGTACTTGGTCTTCTAGTTCTTGCATAGATGGAGCATAAAAAGGAAGATTAAAAGAATCCACCTTCTCTTCTGCGACTAGTTTCTGCATTTTGTGTAGAGAAGAGTTAGAGGATTAAAGAGAGTGAAAAAATTGAAGAATTCACAAATTTATAGAACAAGAACCTTATGCCCAACATTTAACCAAAATCTTTATATATTAAACACTATTTAGTTGAAAGAACGCTTATCAACAAGTTGTAAGCAAGATTTGCACTATCGGCCGTTACCTGCATGTATATCCCCTATTGATATATACTGAGGTGATACCAGACTTTTGGTCTCTTTCACAATCAATTCAATAATGCAAAGGTTAAAAAAAAAGACAACTATGAAAATCCATTCTACTTAAAATTGATCAAAAATAAATATATAGGCATTGCTGCACTTACTTGGGATACAAGTATAGAGAGTGATTTCTCAAACGATTCAAAAAAGGGAAACTCATTAATCTTCTCCTGACTGTCATGGCTCCTCCTCCCTATGATTGAAAATACCATTCTTCCTCCAACAACAAGTTCTTGTGATCTTGACCTAAGAAACATGCTGAAGTCCTTTTGGAATTGTTCAAAGTATAGAGTCGCTACTAAAGGCGGACTTGCTGGAGACATGTAAATGTTCCTTTTATTTACCGACTCCCCGTTGTTGAGAAGTCCAGCCGGCACCTACATTCATTTCGATTTACATTAACTTCATTAGAACACATGTATGTGAGCAAATTACAGAGGGATCATATTGTTTACAATATGTTGTACAAGTCTAATAGACTAAATCAAAAAGTGTTTTTTTTTTTAGCTATAGCATTATAAACGGTTTTAGAACTTGTTAAAAGTGTGAACCGCTTTAAAGTATGTTGGGAGCAATAAAAACTACTGTAAGATTGTTGCTAATATTAGCAGAATATCAGAATCATTGTTGCTCACAATGAGATTACACATTCTTTTCTTGATTCGTCTTTAGGTACCATTAAGTTCTGATGCAAAAGCTGACTGCTACATCTGTGGTTATTCCTTTTGTTTCTTTGACTATCTATCTTTTTTACTAAGTGATGGTGCTCTCCTTATATAGGAAATCATACTTGGTAAGTTAGAAAATTACTGAACAATATATTGTTACGAATATGAAAAGGACTTGTAATTACAATATATCATTCAATTAGGAGTAACTCCCGAATCTGAACAGACCCAAGGGTTGTAACAATCAGTCTCTATAGTAGAGCATTCAATCAGGAGTAACTCTCGAATTTAAACATACCCAAGGGTTGTAACAGTCAGTCCCTTGCAACACAGCCTCCTTGGCTTCCAATGAAGCTACCTCACAACTACATGATGCAAAGTGCAAAGTGCACTAACAAAGCATCATTTTGTGTCCTTTATCCAAGTCCAAGATTGAGCTAAACCCATTTGGGGACTTGGCTCGAAGAGATAAATCAAAAAATGGTGATAAAAACAAATATTTGATAAGAAATTCAATCATTATACATGTGCAAACCCATCCCATCCCACCCCACTACATACCACTTGGGCTTTGCAGCATATGTGTATCCTTCAATAAATGATTAAAAAATATTGAAATACAGACGTAGAATTTGCCCTAAGTGGGACCGTGTTAGTATGGACGAACCCCAATTGTAGCATCCGCTATAAACCCAAATTAGAGATTAGATATTATTTTTATTTTGTTAAAAAAATCCAAATTAAATTATTAATTGCTTATGAAACTGGTTACATGATGTGTGTGTGTCTGTTAAACGGGGTATCGGGGCGACGTCCTTAAGATTATAAATATTGAGAATTGTCAAGCTTCCCTCGAGAAGATCAAGAGGAGTTTGATCTCGGATCTAATATTGACACTCCCGGTGGGACCAGACGGGTTCACCTTTTATTGTGATGTGTCGCTTAAGAGACTATAATATGCCCTTATGCAACATGACAAAGTATTAGGTTATGCGTCTCGACAGCTTAGAGAGCATAGGAGAAGTTATCTGACACATGACCTAGAATTAGCTGCAGTTATTTTTGCACTCAGTTAAGCTCTAGAGGCATTATTTGTATGAGGATTGAGTGAATAACTTTATTGATCACAAGAGCTTGGTGTTTACAAAAAGAGATATCAACATGCGACAGAGGAGATGTATTAAATTACTGAAAGATTATGATTTAGACCTTCAGTATCATCAAGAAAAGGCCAATATTGTCGTTGCCGATGCATTGAGACAAAGAGCAGGATCATATATCATGACAAAGTAGAGCCAGATCTTGGAGGATCCTCAAGAGATGGACGCAGGTTGTGCTACTGCAAGATAGAAGTTTGACGGACGATATGTAGATTTAGTCTACATTCGTCGAGAGGATCCGAGAAGCACTATCAGAGGATGCCATGATTTAGCACCTCATAGCAGCATGTGATATTGCATGCAAAGTAAAGTTGAGGATTTATAAGGATGGGACTCTTTGGTTCGAAAGTAGTTTTTGTGTGTAAATTGGAGATATCCGACACAAGATCATGTCCAAGGTGTACAATTCTTAGTATTATGTTCTTCCAGGAGGTAAGAAGATATATATATATATATATGGAAAACGGGATATGAGCCATAGGCTCATATTCTTATATGAGCCATCGATCCTAGGTGGTTTGCATGTGGACCAATAAAAATATAGTGACTTGGAAGAGAAAATTTTAATAGATATAAATAAAAGATCTCATAAAACCTTTGATAATAACTTACCATATCTTTGCCTAGGAATAATTTGCCAAATATGTTTGCCTAGAAAAAAAAGATCCCATAAATGATTTAATAAATAATATTAATTTTAAGTTAAATACTAATAATATGAATGTGAATGTTAATTATATTAATATTAATATTAATATTAATAATGAATGTTAATGTTAATTATATTAACATTAAAGTTAACTATAATGTGAATGTTAATTATATTAATAGTAATATTAATATTAAATTTAAATTAAATGTTATTGTTAATATTAATGTAAATGTTAATTTAACCTTCAGTGTTAATATTAATATTAATATTAATATTAATATTATAATACTTATATTAATATTAATTCATTTTAAATTTTAGTTTCAATTTTAATTTTATTGTTTGTTTTAATTTTAATTTTAGTTTTAGCATTAATTTTAATTTTAAAGTTAATTTTAATTTAACTTTTAACCTTTAGTGTTAATTGTAATATTAATTTTAATTTTAATTTTAACTTTCATTTTAATTTTAATTTTAATTTTAATTTTAATTTTAATTTTAATTTTAATTTTAATTTTAATTCTAATTTTAATATTAATATTAATTTTAATTTTAACATGAAGTAACATGAGAAGCTACAGAAATGAAAAAAGAAAATTTTCTATATGGGATCTTTTATTTCTATTTATTTAAATTCCAAGTCAAACATATTTGAAAAATTCATAGGCAAAGATATGGTATGTTATTATCTATGAAGCCTTTTATGTGATCTTTTATTTATATCTATTTAAATTTTCTCTTCCAAGTCACTATATTTTTATTGGTGCACATGGAAGCCATCTAGGATGGCTCATTTAAGAATATGAGCCTATGGCTCATATCCCATATATATATATATATATATATATATATATATATATATATATATATATATATATATATATGGGATATGAAATATATATATATATCCAATGAATATGTAGCCAATGAACGCTAGACCAAGTGGTTAGTGTGGAGGCATGTGACCCTTGTAGGTGGAGTTTGAACCCCAGTGCGAGTGATTCCGGAAACTAATTACCATTTTTAATATATATATATATATATATATATATATATATATATATATATATATATATATATATATATATATATATATATATATATGGGAAAATATATATATATATTATATATATATATATATATATATATATATATATATATATATATATATATATATATATATATATATATATATATATATGGGAGAGGATCAAAAGCCCCCCTTAGAAAACCCCCTTAAAACCCCTCTCACTATAATTCGTGATATTAATGTAATATTAATGTTAATATTAATATTAATGTTAATATTAATATTAATGTTAATGTTAATGTTAATGTTAATATTAATTTTTTTATTTATTATTATTTTAATGTTAATGTTAATATTAATGTTAATGTTAATGTTAATATTAATTTTAATGTTAAGTTTAATGTTAATTTTAGTATTTAATGTTAATATTAACATTAATATTAAAATTAATATTAATATTAACATTTATATTAACATTAAATTACGAATTAGAGTGAGGGATTTTTTTAGGGGGGTTTTTTAGGGGGGTTTTTAAGGGGGACTTTTGATCCGCGTCCTATATATATATATATATATATATATATATATATATATATATATATATATATATATATATATTTGTCAACACTTCTGGTGAAATGGAATAATGGGGGAGATAGTGTGATTCATCTCGAACTGCTTGGTTTGTCAGCGGGACCGTTAATCAAAGACTAGTCGTTCTTCTCCAGCCATTGTCAATTCCAGAGTAGAAGTACTAGGACCATATTACCAAGGACTTCATACTGATTTACCTAGATCTCCGGCATGCAAAGATGTAGTATGGGTGATAATTGACTGGCGCGTGATGGTTTCTCTCTTCCTACCCTTCATAGTGGAATAAGACATGGAGTGGTTAGCTAATATATACATGAGGCAGATAGTTAGGCTATATGTGGTCCTGTTCAACATAGTATCAAATAGAGACTCCAGGACCACTTCACACTTCAGATCATGGGCACCCACTTGAGATACAATTCAGAGGGTTGGACAGTTGAAGAGCACGATTGAGACCTTGATGCATTTGTTACGCTTGTGCACTCTCGACTTTGGTAGATCTTGGGAAGATCAACTGCACTTAATTTATTTCTCATATAACAATAGTTTCCAGTCAAGCATTCAGGACTTTGGTAGATCTTTGGTAGATCTTTGGTAGATGTTTGGTAGATCTTCTTGGGAAGATCAACTGCACTTAATTTACGCTTGTGCACTCTCGACTTTGGTAGATCTTTGGTAGATGTAGGTGTCTGTTGGTTTGGGATGACATTGTAGAGAGGACTATGTTTGGACTCGAGATGATCAAGCAAACCGTTGGGAAAGTTTGACAGATTAGATAGCATCTCAGAGTAGTCCAAGATCGGCGACGTCTTTGGGCATATCGGCATAGGAGGCCCCTTGAGTTTGTCGTCGTCAACCAAGTATCTCTTCGAATTTACTCTACCAGTGTATTTATCAGATTTGGAGCACGAAAAATGCTTAGACCAAGATATCTTGGCCAATTCGACATTCTTGAGCGGGTCAAAAATGTTTATTATCATTTCGCTCTTTCTTCGTCGCTTTGCGAGGTACACGATGAATTTCATATATTTTAATTACGATAGTATGCTCCGGATCCAAGCTACATCCTTGATCATTTCGACTTGGTAATTGGTACGAACCTATCTTATGAGGAGCATCCCATTTATATTTAGGTCGGAGGGAGAAGGTGTGTAATTAAGAACGAGACTATCCGAGTGTCTGTGTCGCTTGGAGCTATCACTCGCCAGGTGAGTTGACATGGGGAACGCGATGCTTATATCCGAGTCTGATACTTGCATTTGTTCGACTATGGTGGTAAACTCTTTCATATAGTAGTAATCCATGCCGTATCTTGGAACGTGTGTTTTAAAGTTATATTTGCTTGTTCTTATAGTTTAGAATTAATTTCTTTTTTTTTCTAATTTCTCATAACATGTGTATATTCCTGAATTTCTGACTTTTTAATGGATTTTTTTAGTAACTTGTGTTTTCTAGATTTTCTAGTATGTTAGATGCCTTACAGAACTTGGGTTTCAAGGGAGTGGGATACTATTTTGTATAGTCGTGCAAAATATCATATTCCTTGTATAAATCAATTTCTTCCGTATAGTCGGAAATATAAGTATATATAGAATGATGGAAGGATGGCCAACCTGAGAAAGCCAATGGAGGCTGGTAAAAGATGTGATGAAGTGCAAGCTACTGCTGGGAAACAGCCTCCCATAGAAACTCCCGGGAGCTCCAGCAACCGAAACCAATATCCCGCTGCTATCGTCGTGCTCAGCCTTCAGGTTCTGCACAAACTCCGGCACAAGTGAAAACAATGCGTTGAAGTCGTTACTCGGAAGGTCGTTCAGAAACACCATGAACTCCGGCAGCTGCTGCATGGCCTCGCGCCTCCTCTCGCAGACCGCCCTGATAATACTTTCGACGACGGAGAGCGTGTTCCGCCCAGAAGAGCATCCTAGGTCAGCTATGCACACTGTCGCCGGCGCCGTCTTCACAGCACAAGCTTCCATTGCTGAACTTAGGGTGATATCCATCACTGATTCAATTATTTCCTTCTGAAACATTTGTGAAAATGGTGGCATGCAACAGTTAGAAAAAAAAAAGACAAATTAAGAATGAAATTGAATATGTACTTGATTCGAAATAGTTGCACAAGTAAAGTAGTACAGTGACGACCTGAAGGCGAGAGTTCTGAGCATAGCTCGTCTCACCCAGCCCTTGTGCCATGTGAAAGTTTCTGACCATATCCATGGCTAGTTCTAGCACAAACAAGTATTCACTTTATGCCTCTCTCTTCTTCTTCTTCTTCAAGTTAAAGCCAAAGGCACTCTGAACTACCATTGTTATATGGACGCATCTACGTACGGACGAGGGAGGCAGATGCCTAAAGGATTGGCCATGGAGTAGGCAGCTGTGCCTAACGGTTGCCCCGGCCCTGCCAACCAAAGGATTGGCCATGACCCCCACCCCCACCACCCTCCACCCACTCGACCAAAGGTTTGGCCATGGGCACATGGCCATTAATCCAAGTGTAGGGAGGAATTTGTATTTAGATGACGTAGGAGGATTTGATGGATTAGTTTGTGATATTAATTTGTTAATTTTGTTCTCAAAAAATTATTGACGCTCACATCTTTGTCATTATTATTATTGTCATCATTATTATTGTTGTTTTCATTGTTATTCTTGTGCTATATGTAAGAATTCATATTAGAAACATCTAATTGTGACTAAGCTGTCGAAACTTGAAAGCATCCCTCGGCTACAAGCTGTATCAATTGTAATTTTTGTTTGCTATTGGTAAATTCCCACAAGAAGTTAGGTAAATGCTTAGGAAATTTCTATTTAAGTAGGTTCAAATTGTACAAATTAAAAGAGCCTGAACAGTCTATAGTTTCAAATTAATTTTTTATAAAAAATTACGGCCCAACCCACTATATATATATATATATATATACATATATATATATATATATATATATATAGGTAGCGGATCAAAAGCCCCCCTTAGAAAATCCCCCTCACTCTAATTCGTAATTTAATGTTAATATTAATGTTAAAATTAATGTTAATATTAACATTAAATACTAAAATTAACATTAAACTTAACATTAAAATTAATATTAACATTAACATTAACATTAACATTAATATTAACATTAACATTAATATTAATATTAATATTAACATTAATTTTAACATTGATATTAACATTAATATTACGAATTAGAGTGAGGGGGGTTTTTAGGGGGTTTTCTAAGGGGGGCTTTTGATCCGCTCCCATATATATTTGATATTAACATTAATATTACGAATTAGAGTGAGGGGAGTTTTTAGGGGATTTTCTAAGGGGGGCTTTTGATCCGCTCCTATATATATATATATATACTAGGCCTGATCAACCGAATAAACAACATAAACTGAACAATTAACTTATAATGCTCCAATTCGGTTTAGGTTTTTTCTTTTTTCCCAAGTCTCCGTTTAGTTTGGTACTAGGAAATGCGGGTTTGGTTCAACCAAAACAACCGAATGCTCACCCCTTGCTACCTCTTTGCTTGATTGGGACTTCATCTCGCGGGACCTTCTCTATCATCTCACTCCATCTTATGATATTTGTTAGCCCAATAATTAAAATTTATTTTTGTTATGGTTAACCGATTAAGTCTAATATGTGCTTATTGTATTTTTATTTATTAGTGATATAATTATCCAACGTAAACTTAACCAATTTGTCATAATAAGAGAGACGAGATTATGCTTCGTTTGCTCATCTGACATCTGGTCACAAGGATGATGTCCGACAGAAACAGAACTCTAACGCTATGATATCATAGGACGTACCCGGTTTTTCTCGTTAGATTCTGATCAACCGAAAACCATTCCATCGCATGAGTAAGGCTTTACTCCCAACATATGATCTTATTCATTTTTTATTGGGTTAATTAGCGCTTAGATTCCGAATTACCAGCTTAGAGCTTAAGTTCTGACATGTTCAATTTGAAATTTTGGACTTGTTTTTTTTTTTCTTCATTATAGCTTCATTTTGAGCATCTGTTGATTGTTACCGTTTACTCATGTTCACGGTATAAGGGAAGAAAAAATAAAAATAAAAATTTAGGATCCAAAATTTTTAATTGGACATGTCTAAGTCTTAAACTTTAAATTGGTATAAAATCTAGAATCTAAACGCTAATTAGCTATTTTTCTTTGATGATGCTTACTTTTGGCTTCACCATGTTCTTTTGTCTTGTATTTGATATCACTGTATATGACCTTATGTAAAGTTGAGAAAATGAAATACCTGAACCATCAAATAAAGGAACTCATGGTGGATCATATAATGATCTCCTTTAGGACTTTGCATGAAGACTAAGGCCATGTTTGGTTCTTGTAGCAAAAAATCAATTCCCTCATCTTTTTCATGGGGATGAAAAACTAGAATTCATGTTAGGCTTTCATTCATAGGTTTGGTAAAACAAGGAAAACATTCAAGAAAAACCGATTTGCTTTGCTTTCTAGTGTTTGGTATATATATATATATAATATATATATATATATATATATATATATATATATATATATATATATATATATATATATATATAATGTTCAAAGCATTTTAAATAAAAATAACATCATGGAAAGTCATCGACGCATTTGAGTAAGACTATCGTCGTCCTGAATTTTCGTAATAAATGTTGAAAAAGGATAGGAGAAAATCGATCACATGAGTCCATGGGAGGAACCATCTTAGATCTCTCCTATTTTCTCCTTTCTCGAGAAGATAGTTCCCCAGTTTGTGGCTAATAAACATAGAAAATATTCTGATTCCTTAAATCCATGAACCAATCCTGTCCTAAATATTGTTGAGTTGTCATTGGATGCTCACAGAGATCCACAGTTCACAGTTGTAGGATAGAGGGTATGCAGAAGGGGATTGTGCAGGCTCAACAAAGCTGGAAAAACATAAAGAGCTTCCATCTTGATATTCATGGTCCAGCAGTAATCTGAATTCCTCTATGGAATCTGTAGCTCTCATTCTACTTTATTACTCAAAGAAACTTTACTGTCGAAAATTGATTGCTAACCGAGTCTTTCCGAATGGGAGCAGCCGTATTTTCTGGTTTGGAGATCAGAACTATCGTCTCAACATGCCGGATGCTGAGGTGAGGGAGTTTGTCGCGATGAAACAGTGGAATGAATGTTAATCCCGGGGCGTAATTTTAAGATGAAAAACGAATTTTAGCAACACTTCGAATAATGTGCACAACTGAGATTCTGAAGGATTCAGAGAGACAAAATCAGATGCAACACTTCGAAGAAGGCACAAATAATTTCGTTGCAGCAGCGACAAACAATCCACAGTATGTTTTCTGATTAGATCAGAGATGATCTCGTTTAGAACGATATACATGTGGATGAACAGAAGAAGAAATGAACAGAAGTAAAGAAGAAAAGAAGAACAACTTGCCGGGGTGACAGATTACTGGCGCTCAAAGCTAGATTTGTCCCAAACAAATAGCTTCTAGGAACCAACAAGTTGAGAATAAAACTTCAGAACACTCTGCTCTTCTGACTCCTCGGATTGACAGAAATCACGTATAGTTTCTCTCTTTTCTGCTCTCTAGAAATTCACAAGGAACTTATTCTGATCAACTTGTAGTCTGAGAGAGAAGAGGGGGACGTATATAGGCACGCACAGTAATCGTCCAGTATACGAAATATTCAGGACGTGGAAGGAACCATTTTTGAACGTTTCGTAACCGTTCAAATCGTGCACAGACACGATTGCGCTAATTGTCGCACAACGTACACCGCTAACTGCGCCAATTGTGCCCGCTCGCCCTTGCTCACAATAAGCACAACACATAGCACGCGCTGCACGTACTATGTGCAAACTGCTGCGCCAACTGCCACACCATCTGGCCGCACGATCGGGCCACACGAACGGGTGCACGATCGACAGCACAAAGGCTTGCGCAACGAGCGCAACTTAAGCGCACTATGCGCCTAGCGTCGATGCTGACGTGCTAAGTGTAAAGTGTGCCAATAAAATACCTCATTACGTCTCATGAGCCTATGAGGCCGAGTCCGAGTCGCTAAATCCCTATGGGGCCTAGCTCCAAAGGAATAAATTCCAAGAGCATGACAAAAAGTATTAATGCTTTATTGTTGAGTTGGCCTTTTTTTTCTACTAGAAAAACACTCCCACATGGCACCCATGTGCCACTCCTCACCTCATGTGCATCTGTCCACAAATAAAGCTATATGAAGATATACATTTTATTTGGCCTAGGCAACATGGGACTATTTTTTCTATTGCCTAAGGCAAAACACCAACAATGAACTCATAAAATGCGACCAGGAGTAAGTATATTATTCACTTAAATGTTCATGTCACCAAAGTTTTCCGAACAAATTAGAAATCTACCACGATATAAACAATTTTTTGTTTTTCCTAGTACTTACGATATTGTTCCTGTTGATTGCTGATGATATGAACAAACAAATAAGTAACGAGCTAAGAAGTGGGCGAATATATATTTGATGGCTGGAAGGAGGGCTTGATTGATTTTGCACCTACTTACAAATATAAGATGAACTCTGATAGATATGTTGGAGAAGATGCTAGAGAAGGAGAGAAGATGAGGACCCCCGCTTGGTATACATATATGTTCAATACCTGAGTTTATTCTAAACCTTCTCCACACAATTTTTTTTTTGGCTTCATCATATTACATTTCGCTATCTACTAAGGATAGACAAGGTACATGATCAAGTTTATAAGTATGTATGTTTACTCTGATTCTTGCCATTTAGAGTCTGCTTGGCAGTTGTTGGCATAGTGGTTACGAGGTATTATTAGATTACCGGTTACAAGGGGTTCGATTTTTGGTAATTTTAAGTAGCGGCTTATAAACCAGTCCAATTCGTGCTTTTTGGTAATTAATTAACAAGCGGGTCTGAAAGTTTTTATAAGAATAAAATTACTTATATGCCCATATAAATAAAAAAAAAGCTTTCCAAAGTTTTATTTCTGATGTCGAAGTATGCTTGATGCAAGATTTTGGAAGATATATTTATGGGTGTGTATCATACAGTCTTAAGGATTCTCAGTTTGAGGCAACCTCATGGCAAACTCATTATTTATAAAAATTTAGATGAATTTGTCATGAAATCAGTAATCTAGATGGACGAAGGATAGAGTTTGCTATGAAATTAGTAATCCAGAAGAATTAAAAATTTATAAGAATGGTCGTCTTGATGAAGATAGGAGAGACTATATAAAAAATAAGGTTTAGAAGATAAAGATGAGAAAGCGGAAATATCGGGGTGTATTAGTGATTATAAATATATTTTTTGGTGAGAATATAAATAGAATAAAATAACAAAAACCCTCAAAACCTACTGAGTTGAGATGGTTATAAAGACACCCAAGATTATACTACACAATTTTTTAGAAAATTTTGAGCCTAACAAAACCAGTGCATCAAAAAAAATACCGAGCAGATTCGTTTTAAATACTTCATAAACGGCTGGCTCAAAAACACTCAAAAATCGATGAAACACGGTTGTCAAGTAGTCCATTATTTTTTTAAATTTAATTTCTTTGTTTATTTCTTTGCATAACTCAGATTTTTCGTTGGCCCTGATGATGACAACACCGTTTATGAAAACTTAGGTGTGACCGCATTCTCTGGTTGGGAAGGGAATCGAGCAGCTTTCATATCGGAGGTCTGAGCTAGACCTCTCCGATCATCGTCCCGTGAGCTCGAGTTTCTAGTAGAAGTATAAGTGTTTAACAAAAGGAAGCTTCAACGAGCTTTGAATTTCACCAATCCAGACGTCCTACCTAAAAACCTTCGCTATGAACTGGATGGATAACGGAGACTTAGGTAAAAGTAAAGCATATAGATGTGGACTCATTAACAGTTTCATGCTATGTTGCACGAACACACATATGACACGACACGATAAGGACATGGAGACACGAACTAGGGAAACATTGTGCAAAAAAAGGAAACAGAAATAATAAAATTATCGATATTTAACCCTCATGTTTTTGTTCCAGGTAATGCATTAAACCCGAAAACATGGTTCTATACTTGAATTTTTTTTTTTTGTTAGAATAGATGGTATGTAAAGCTTCGAAACCTAAGGCAACAAGTATATAATTAAATAGACTCGATAGCACTTCATATGTATAAACTTCAGAACGACAAACATTTATTACAGTTGATGATGATGATGATACAACATAAGTTAACATAAAGTACCCAAGACAGTTCGCTCGAAAGGATACTCGATCATGATCATTATTATAATCTTACAATATTTCATTTCTATCATGCTGCTGACTTGCATAGAACAACTATAATTTTACTCCATCCAATGTCTTCCCTTGCAACCATTTTCTCGCAAAGTAGTTGAGTATAAGTCTCAAGGAGAGGCTCTATAATCGCTTCTCCAAAGTGGTGACAAGTATACGATTCAATAATAGCTCTGGAGAAGTTTGATAACATCTTTGGAGTATATTCAATCGTCCAGTCATGGTAATCTTGTTTCATAGAATCAATAGTAAAAGATCCTTCTCTATGTACTTGGTCTTCTAGTTCTTGCATAGATGGAGCATAGAAAGGAAGATTAAAAGAATCCACCTTCTCTTCTACGACTAGTTTCTGCATTTTGTGTAGAGAAGAGTTAGAGGATTAAAGAGAGTGAAAAAATTGAAGAATTCACAAATTTATAGAACAAGACCCTTATGCCCAACATTTAACCAAAATCTTAATATATTAAACACTATTTAGTTGAAAGAACGCTTATCAACAAGTTGTAAGCAAGGTTTGCACTATCGGCCGTTACCTGCATGTATATCCCCTATTGATATATACTGAGGTGATACCAGACTTTTGGTCTCTTTCACAATCAATTCAATAATGCAAAGGTTAAAAAAAAGACAACTATGACAATCCATTCTACTTAAAATTGATCAAAAATAAATATATAGGCATTGCTGCACTTACTTGGGATACAAGTATAGAGAGTGATTTCTCAAACGATTCAAAAAAGGGAAACTCATTAATCTTCTCGTGACTGTCATGGCTCCTCCTCCCTATGATTGAAAATACCATTCTTCCCTCCAACAACAAGTTCTTGTGATCTTGACCTAAGAAACATGCTGAAGTCCTTTTGGAATTGTTCAAAGTATAGAGTCGCTACTAAAGGCGGACTTGCTGGAGACATGTAAATGTTCCTTTTATTTACCGACTCCCCGTTGTTGAGAAGTCCAGCCGGCACCTACATTCATTTCGATTTACATTAACTTCATTAGAACACATGTATGTGAGCAAATTACAGAGGGATCATATTGTTTACAATATGTTGTACAAGTCTAATAGACTAAATCAAAAAGTGATTTTTTTTTTAGCTATAGCATTATAAACGGTTTTAGAACTTGTTAAAAGTGTGAACCGCTTTAAAGTATGTTGGGAGCAATAAAAACTACTGTAAGATTGTTGCTAATATTAGCAGAATATCAGAATCATTGTTGCTCACAATGAGATTACACATTCTTTTTTGATTCGTCTTTAGGTACCATTAAGTTCTGATGCAAAAGCTGACTGCTACATCTGTGGTTATTCCTTTTGTTTCTTTGACTATCTATCTTTTTTACTAAGTGATGGTGCTCTCCTTATATAGGAAATCATACTTGGTAAGTTAGAAAATTACTGAACAATATATTGTTACGAATATGAAAAGGACTTGTAATTACAATATATCATTCAATTAGGAGTAACTCCCGAATCTGAACAGACCCAAGGGTTGTAACAATCAGTCTCTATAGTAGAGCATTCAATCAGGAGTAACTCTCGAATTTAAACATACCCAAGGGTTGTAACAGTCAGTCCCTTGCAACACAGCCTCCTTGGCTTCCAATGAAGCTACCTCGCAACTACATGATGCAAAGTGCAAAGTGCACTAACAAAGCATCATTTTGTGTCCTTTACCCAAGTCCAAGATTGAGCTAAACCCATTTGGGGACTTGGCTCGAAGAGATAAATCAAAAAATG
Organism: Iris pallida; assembly: GCA_029216955.1. Lineage (NCBI taxonomy): Eukaryota > Viridiplantae > Streptophyta > Magnoliopsida > Asparagales > Iridaceae > Iris > Iris pallida. Next base: position 2,053,589 of record JANAVB010007398.1, read on the forward strand.
GTGATAAAAAAAATATTTGATAAGAAATTCAATCATTGTACATGTGCAAACCCATCCCACCCCACCCCACTACATACCACTTGGGCTTTGCAGCATATGTGTATCCTTCAATAAGTGATAAAAAATATATTGAAATACACACGTAGAATTTGCCCTAAGTGGGACCGTGTTAGTATGGACGAACCCCAATTGTAGCATCCGCTATAAACCCAAATTAGAGATTAGATATTATTTTTATTTTGTTAAAAAATCCAAATTAAATTATTAATTGCTTATGAAACTGGTTACATGATGTGTGTGTGTCTGTTAAACGGGGTATCGGGGCGACGTCCTTAAGATTATAAATATTGAGAATTGTCAAGCTTCCCTCGAGAAGATCAAGAGGAGTTTGATCTCGGATCTAATATTGACACTCCCGGTGGGACCAGACGGGTTCACCTTTTATTGTGATGTGTCGCTTAAGAGACTATAATATGCCCTTATGCAACATGACAAAGTATTAGGTTATGCGTCTCGACAGCTTAGAGAGCATAGGAGAAGTTATCTGACACATGACCTAGAATTAGCCGCAGTTATTTTTGCACTCAGTTAAGCTCTAGAGGCATTATTTGTATGAGGATTGAGTGAATATTTATTGATCACAAGAGCTTGGTGTTTACAAAAAGAGATATCAACATGCGACAGAGGAGATGTATTGAATTACTGAAAGATTATGATTTAGACCTTCAGTATCATCAAGAAAAGGCCAATATTGTCGTTGCCGATGCATTGAGACAAAGCAGGATCATATATCATGACAAAGTAGAGCCAGATCTTGGAGGATCCTCAAGAGATGGACGCAGGTTGTGCTACTGCAAGATAGAAGTTTGACGGACGATATGTAGATTTAGTCTACATTCGTCGAGAGGATCCGAGAAGCACTATCAGAGGATGCCATGATTTAGCACCTCATAGCAGCATGTGATATTGCATGCAAAGTAAAGTTGAGGATTTATAAGGATGGGACTCTTTGGTTCGAAAGTAGTCTTTGTGTGTAAATTGGAGATATCCGACACAAGATCATGTCCAAGGTGCACAATTCTTAGTATTATGTTCTTCCAGGATAAGAATATATATATATATATGGAAAACGGGATATGAGCCATAGGCTCATATTCTTATATGAGCCATCCTAGGTGGTTTGCATGTGGACCAATAAAATATAGTGACTTGGAAGAGAAAATTTTAATAGATATAAATAAAAGATCTCATAAAACCTTTGATAATAACTTACCATATCTTTGCCTAGGAATAATTTGCCAAATATGTTTGCCTAGAAAAAAAGATCCCATAAATGATTTAATAAATAATATTATTAATATTATTTTAAGTTAAATACTAATAATATGAATGTGAATGTTAATTATATTAATATATAATATTAATTATATTAATAATGAATGTTAATGTTAATTATATTAACATTAAAGTTAACTATAATGTGAATGTTAATTATATTAATAGTAATATTAATATTAAATTTAAATTAAATGTTATTGTTAATATAATGTAAATGTTAATTTAACCTTCAGTGTTAATATTAATATTAATATTAATAAATATTAATATTAATATTATATATAATATAATATTAATTCATTTTAAATTTTAGTTTCAATTTTAATTTTATTGTTTGTTTTAATTTTAATTTTAGTTTTAGTATTAATTTTAATTTTAAAGTTAATTTTAATTTAACTTTAACCTTTAGTGTTAATTGTAATTTAATTTTATTTTAATTTTAACTTTAATTTTAATTTAATTTTAATTTTAATTTTAATTTTAATTTTAATTTAATTTTAATTTTAATTTTATTTAATTTTAATTCAAATTTTAATATTAATTAATTTTAATTTAACATGAAGTAAATGAGAAGCTACAGAAATGAAAAAAGAAAATTTTCTATATGGGATCTTTTATTTCTATTTATTTAAATTCCAAGTCAAACATATTTGAAAAATTCATAGGCAAGATATGGTATGTTATTATCTATGAAGCCTTTTATGTGATCTTTTATTATATCTATTTAAATTTTCTCTTCCAAGTCACTATATTTTTATTGGTGCACATGGAAGCCATCTAGGATGGCTCATTTAAGAATATGAGCCTATGGCTCATATATATATATATTATATATATATATATATATATATATATATATATATATATATATATATATATATGGGATATGAAATATATATATAGCCAATGAATATGTAGCCAATGAACGCTAGACCAAGTGGTTAGTGTGGAGGCATGTGACCCTTGTAGGTGGAGTTTGAACCCCAGTGAGAGTATTCCGGAAACTAATTACCATTTTAATAATATATATATATATATATATATATATATATATATATATATATATATAATATATATATATATATATATTCCATATATATGGGAATATATATACATATATATATATATATAATATATATATATATATATATATATATATATATATATGGAGAAAAAAAAAATATATATATATATGGGAGAGGATCAAAAGCCCCCCTTAGAAAACCCCCTAAAAACCCCTCTCACTATAATTCGTGATATTAATGTTAATTAATATTAATGTTAATATCAATATTAATGTTAATGTTAATGTTAATGTTAATGTTAATGTTAATATTAAATTTTTTTATTTTATTATTTTTTGTTATGTTAATTTTGTTAATGTTATTTAATTTTAATGTTATTTTGTTAATTTTAGTATTTAATGTTATTTAACATTAATATTAACATTAATATTAATATAACATTTATATTAACATTAAATTAGATTAGAGTGAGGGGTTTTTTAGGGGGGTTTTTAAGGGAGACTTTTGATCCGCGTCCTATATATATATATATATATATATATATATATATATATATATATATATATATATATATATATATATATTCAACACTTCTGGTGAAATGGAATAATGGGGGAGATAGTGTGATTCATCTCGAACTGCTTGGTTTGTCAGCGGGACCGTTAATCAAAGACTAGTCGTTCTTCTCCAGCCATTGTCAATTCCAGAGTAGAAGTACTAGGACCATATTACCAAGGACTTCATACTGATTTACCTAGATCTCCGGCATGCAAAGATGTAGTATGGGTGATAATTGACTGGCGCGTGATGGTTTCTCTCTTCCTACCCTTCATAGTGGAATAGACATGGAGTGGTTAGCTAATATATACATGAGGCAGATAGTTAGGCTATATGTGGTCCTGTTCAACATAGTATCAAATAGAGACTCCAGGACCACTTCACACTTCAGATCATGGGCACCCACTTGAGATACAATTCAGAGGGTTGGACAGTTGAAGAGCACGATTGAGACCTTGATGCATTTGTTACGCTTGTGCACTCTCGACTTTGGTAGATCTTGGAAGATCAACCGCACTTAATTTATTTCTCATATAACAATAGTTTCCAGGCAAGCATTCAGTGACACCATTGGAGACATTGTATAGGAGGAGATGTAGGTGTCTGTTGTTTGGGATGACATTGTAGAGAGGACTATGTTTGGACTCGAGATGATCAGCAAACAGTTGAGAAAGTTTGACAGATTAGATAGCATCTCAGAGTAGTCCAAGATCGGCGACGTCTTTGGCATATCGGCATAGGAGCCCCTTGAGTTTGTCGTCGTCACCAAGTATCTCTTCGAATTTACTCTACCAGTGTATTTATCAGATTTGGAGCACGAAAAATGCTTAGACCAAGATATCTTGGCCAATTCGACATTCTTGAGCGGGTCAAAAATGTTTATTATCATTTCGCTCTTTCTTCGTCGCTTTGCGAGGTACACGATGAATTTCATATATTTTAATTACGATAGTATGCTCCGGATCCAAGCTACATCCTTGATCATTTCGACTTGGTAATTGGTACCAACCTATCTTATGAGGCATCCCATTTATATTTAGGTCGGAGGGAGAAGGTGTGTAATTAAGAACGAGACTATCCGAGTGTCTGTGTCGCTTGGAGCTATCACTCGCCAGGTGAGTTGACATGGGGAACGCGATGCTTATATCCAGTCTGATACTTGCATTTGTTCGACTATGGTGGAAAACTCTTTCATATAGTAGTAATCCATGCCTTATCTTGGAACGTGTGTTTTTAAAGTTATATTTGCTTGTTCTTATAGTTTAGAATTAATTTTTTTTTTTTTCTAATATCTCATAACATGTGTATATTCCTGAATTTCTGACTTTTTAATGGATTTTTTAGTAACTTGTGTTTTCTAGATTTTCTAGTATGTTAGATGCCTTACAGAACTTGGGTTTCAAGGGAGTGGGATACTATTTTGTATAGTCGTGCAAAATATCATATTCCTTGTATAAATCAATTTCTTCCGTATAGTCGGAATATAGTATATATAGAATGATGGAATGATGGCCAACCTGAGAAAGCCAATGGAGGCTGGTAAAAGATGTGATGAAGTGCAAGCTACTGATGGGAAACAGCCTCCCATAGAAACTCCCGGGAGCTCCAGCAACCGAAACCAATATCCCGCTGCTATCGTCGTGCTCAGCCTTCAGGTTCTGCACAAACTCCGGCACAAGTGAAAACAATGCGTTGAAGTCGTTACTCGGAAGGTCGTTCAGAAACACCATGAACTCCGGCAGCTGCTGCGTGGCCTCGCGCCTCCTCTCGCAGACCGCCCTGATAATACTTTCGACGACGGAGAGCGTGTTCCGCCCAGAAGAGCATCCTAGGTCAGCTATGCACACTGTCGCCGGCCCGTCTCCACAGCACAAGCTTCCATTGCTGAACTTAGGGTGATATCCATCACTGATTCAATTATTTCCTTCTGAAACATTTGTGAAAATGGAGGCATGCAACAGTTAGAAAAAAAAAAAAGACAAATTAAGAATGAAATTGAATATGTACTTGATTCGAAATAGTTGCACAAGTAAAGTAGTACAGTGACGACCTGAAGGCGAGAGTTCTGAGCATAGCTCGTCTCACCCAGCCCTTGTGCCATGTGAAAGTTTCTGACCATATCCATGGCTAGTTCTAGCACAAAAAGTATTCACTTTATGCCTCTCTCTTCTTCTTCTTCTTCAAGTTAAAGCCAAAGCCTCTGAACTACCATTGTTATATGGACGCATCTACGTACGGACGAGGGAGGCAGATGCCTAAAGGATTGGCCATGGAGTAGGCAGCTGCTTCCTTTGCCTAACGGTTGCCCCGGCCCTGCCAACCAAAGGATTGGCCATGACCCCCACCCCCACCACCCTCCACCCACTCGGCCAAAGGTTTGGCCATGGGCACATGGCCATTAATCCAAGTGTAGGGAGGAATTTGTATTTAGATGACGTAGGAGATTTGATGGATTAGTTTGTGATATTAATTTGTTAATTTTGTTCTCAAAAAATTATTGACGCTCACATCTTTGTCATTATTATTATTGTCATCATTATTATTGTTGTTTTCATTGTTATTCTTGTGCTATATGTAAGAATTCATATTTGAAACATCTAATTGTGACTAAGCTGTCGAAACTTGAAAGCATCCCTCGGCTACAAGCTGTATCAATTGTAATTTTTGTTTGCTATTGTAAATTCCCACAAGAAGTTAGGTAAATGCTTAGGAAATTTCTATTTAAGTAGGTTCAAATTGTACAAATTAAAAGAGCCTGAACAGTCTATAGTTTCAAATTAATTTTTTATAAAAATTACGGCCCAACCCACTATATATATATATATATATATATATATATATATATATATATATATATATATATATATATATATATAGGTAGCGGATCAAAAGCCCCCCTTAGAAAACCCCCTCACTCTAATTCGTAATTTAATGTTAATATTAATGTTAATATTAATATTAATGTTAATATTAATATTAAATACTAAATTAACATTAAACTTAACATTAAAATTAATATTAACATTAACATTAACATTAACATTAATATTAACATTAACATTAACATTAACATTAATATTAATATTAACATTAACATTAATTTTAACATTGATATTAACATTAATATTACGAATTAGAGTGAGGGGGTTTTTAGGGGGCTTTCTAAGGGGGGCTTTTGATCCGCTCCCATATATATTTGATATTAACATTAATATTACGAATTAGAGTGAGGGGTTTTTTTAGGGGATTTTCTAAGGGGGGCTTTTGATCCGCTCCTATATATATATATACTAGGCCCGATCAACCGAATAAACAACATAACTGAACAATTAACTTATAATGCTCCAATTCGGTTTAGGTTTTTTCTTTTTTCCCAAGTCTCCGTTTAGTTTGGTACTAGGAAATGCGGGTTTGGTTCAACCAAAACAACCGAATGCTCACCCCTTGCTACCTCTTTGCTTGATTGGGACTTCATCTCGCGGGACCTTCTCTATCATCTCACTCCATCTTATGATATTTGTTAGCCCAATAATTAAAATTTATTTTTGTTATGGTTAACCGATTAAGTCTAATATGTGCTTATTTAATTTTTATTTATTAGTGATATAATTATCCAACGTAAACTTAACCATTTGTCATAATAAGAGAGACGAGATTATGCTTCGTTTGCTCATCTGACATCTGGTCACAAGGAAGATGACCGACAGAAACAGAACTCTAACGCTATGATATCATAGGACGTACCCGGTTTTTTCTCGTTAGATTCTGATCAACCGAAAACCATTCCATCGCATGAGTAAGGCTTTACTCCCAACATATGATCTTATTCATTTTTTATTGGTTAATTAGCGCTTAGATTCCGAATTACCAGCTTACACTTAAGTTCTGACATGTTCAATTTGAAATTTTGGACTTGTTTTTTTTTCTTCATTATAGCTTCATTTTGAGCATCTGTTGATTGTTACCGTGTACTCATGTTCACGGTATAAGGGAAGAAAAATAAATAAAAATTTAGGATCCAAAATTTTTAATTGGACATGTCTAAGTCTTAAACTTTAAATTGGTATAAAATCTAGAATCTAAACGCTAATTAGCTATTTTTCTTTGATGATGCTTACTTTTGGCTTCACCATGTTCTTTTGTCTTGTATTTGATATCACTGTATATGACCTTATGTAAAGTTGAGAAAATGAAATACCTGAACCATCAAATAAGGAACTCATGGTGGATCATATGATGATCTCCTTTAGGACTTTGCATGAAGACTAAGGCCATGTTTGGTTCTTGTAGCGAAAAATCAATTCCCTCATCTTTTTCATGTGGATGAAAAACTAGAATTCATGTTAGGTTTTCATTCATAGGTTTGGTAAACAAGGAAAACATTCAAGAAAAACCGATTTGCTTTGCTTTCTAGTGTTTGGTTGGTGAAAAAGAATATATTATTATTATATTATATATATATATATATATATAATATATATTATATATATATATATATATATAAATATAAAAACAAATATATATATATATATATATATATATATCTATATCTATATATATATGTATCTATATATAACAATATCTATATATATATATATATATATATATATATATATATATATATATATATATATATATATATATATATATATATATAATGTTCAAAGCATTTTAAATAAAAAACATCATGGAAAGTCATCGACGCATTTGAGTAAGACTATCGTCGTCCTGAATTTTCGTAATAAATGTTGAAAAAGGATAGGAGAAAATCGATCACATGAGTCCATGAGAGGAACCGTCTTAGATCTCTCCTATTTTCTCCTTTCTCGAGAAGATAGTTCCCCAGTTTGTGGCTAATAAACATAGAAAATATTCTGATTCCTTAAATCCATGAACCAATCCTGGCCTAAATATTGTTGAGTTGTCATTGGATGCTCACAGAGATCCACAGTTCACAGTTGTAGGATAGAGGGTATGCAGAAGGGGATTGTGCAGGCTCAACAGAGCTGGAAAACATAAAGAGCTTCCATCTTGATATTCATGGTCCAGCAGTAATCTGAATTCCTCTATGGAATCTGTAGCTCTCATTCTACTATTATACTCAAAGAAACTTTACTGTCGAAAATTGATTGCTAACCGAGTCTTTCCGAATGGGAGCAGCCGTATTTTCTGGTTTGGAGATCAGAACTATCGTCTCAACATGCCGGATGCTGAGGTGAGGGAGTTTGTCGCGATGAAACAGTGGGATGAATGTTAATCCCGGGGCATAATTTTAAGATGAAAAACGAATTTTAGCAACACTTCGAAGAAGGTGCACAACTGAGATCCCGAAGGATTCAGAGAGACAAAATCAGATGCAACACTTCGAAGAAGGCACAAATAATTTCGTTGCAGCAGCGACAAACAATCCACAGTATGTTTTCTGATTAGATCAGAGATGATCTCGTTTAGAACGATATACATGTGGATGAACAGAAGAAGAAATGAACAGAAGTAAAGAAGAAAAGAAGAACAACTTGCCGGGGTGACGGATTACTGGCGCTCAAAGCTAGATTTGTCCCAAACAAATAGCTTCTAGAAACCAACAAGTTGAGAATAAAACTTCAGAACACTCTGCTCTTCTGACTCCTCGGATTGACAGAAATCGCGTATAGTTTCTCTCTTTTCTGCTCTCTAGAAATTCACAAGGAACTTATTCTGATCAACTTGTAGTCTGAGAGAAGAGGGGGACATATATAGGCGCACAGTAATCGTCCAGTATACGAAATATTCAGGACGTGGAAGGAACCATTTTTGAACGTTTCGTAACCGTTCAAATCGTGCACAGACACGATTGCGCTAATTGTCGCACAACGTACACCGCTAACTGCGCCAATTGTGCCCGCTCGCCCTTGCGCACAATAAGCACAACACATAGCACGCGTGCACGTACTATGTGCAAACTGCTGCGCCAACTGCCACACCATCTGGCCGCACGATCGGGCCACACGATCGGGTGCACGATCGACAGCACAAAGGCTTGCGCAACGAGCGCAACTTAAGCGCACTATGCGCCTAGCGTCGATGCTGACGTGCTAAGTGTAAAGTGTGCCAATAAAATACCTCATTACGTCTCATGAGCCTATGAGCCCGAGTCCGAGTCGCTAAATCCCTATGGGGCCTAGCTCCAAAGGAATAAATTCCAAGAGCATGACAAAAGTACTTAATGCTTTATTGTTGAGTTAGCCTTTTTTTCTACTAGAAAAACACTCCCACATGGCACCCATGTGCCACTCCTCACCTCATGTGCATCTGTCCACAAATAAAGCTATATGAAGATATACATTTTATTTGGCCTAGGCAACATGGGACTATTTTTTCTATTGCCTAAGGCAAAACACCAACAATGAACTCATAAAATGCGACCAGGAGTAAGTATATTATTCACTTAAATGTTCATGTCACCAAAGTTTTCCGAACAAATTAGAAATCTACCGATATAAACAATTTTTTGTTTTTGCTAGTACTTACGATATTGTTCCTGTTGATTGCTGATGATATGAACAAACAACTAAGTAACGAGCTAAGAAGTGGGCGAATATATATTTGATGGCTGGAAGGAGGGCTTGATTGATTTTGCACCTACTTACAAATATAAGATGAACTCTGATAGATATGTTGGAGAAGATGCTAGAGAAGGAGAGAAGATGAGGACCCCCGCTTGGTATACATATATGTTCAATACCTGAGTTTATTCTAAACCTTCTCCACACAATTTTTTTTTGGCTTCATCATATTACATTTCGCTATCTACTAAGGATAGACAAGGTACATGATCAAGTTTATAAGTATGTATGTTTACTCTGATTCTTGCCATTTAGAGTCTGCTTGGCAGTTGTTGGCGTAGTGGTTACGAGGTATTATTAGATTACCGGTTACAAGGGGTTCATTTTTGGTAATTTTAAGTAGCGGCTTATAAACCAGTCCAATTCGTGCTTTTTGGTAATTAATTAACAAGCGGGTCTGAAAGTTTTTATAAGAATAAAATTACTTATATGCCCATATAAATAAAAAAAAGCTTTCCAAAGTTTTATTTCTGATGTCGAAGTATGCTTGATGCAAGATTTTGGAAGTATATTTATGGGTGTGTATCATACAGTCTTAAGGATTCTCAGTTTGAGGCAACCTCATGGCAAACTCATTATTTATAAAAATTTAGATGAATTTGTCATGAAATCAGTAATCTAGATGGACGAAGGATAGAGTTTGCTATGAAATTAGTAATCCAGAAAATTAAAAATTTATAAGAATGGTCGTCTTGATGAAGATAGGAGAGACTATATAAAAATAAGGTTTAGAAGATAAAGATGAGAAAGCGGAAATATCGTGGTGTATTAGTGATTATAAATATATTTTTTGGTGAGAATATAAATAGAATAAAATAACAAAAACCCTCAAAACCTACTGAGTTGAGATGGTTATAAAGACACCCAAGATTATACTACACAATTTTTTAGAAAATTTTGAGCCTAACAAAACCAGTGCATCAAAAAAAATACCGAGCAGATTCGTTTTAAATACTTCATAAACGGTGGCTCAAAAACACTCAAAAATCGATGAAAACACGGTTGTCAAGTAGTCCATTATTTTTTTAAAATTTAATTTCTTTGTTTATTTCTTTGCATAACTCAGATTTTTCGTTGGCCCTGATGATGACAACACCGTTCATGAAAACTTAGGTGTGACCGCATTCTCTGGTTGGGAAGGGAATCGAGCAGCTTTCATATCGGAGGTCTGAGCTAGACCTCTCCGATCATCGTCCCGTGAGCTCGAGTTTCTAGTAGAAGTATAAGTGTTTAACAAAAGGAAGCTTCAACGAGCTTTGAATTTCACCAATCCAGAAGTCCTACCTAAAAACCTTCGCTATGAACTGGATGGATAACGGAGACTTATAAAAGTAAAGATGTGGACTCATTAACAGTTTCATGCTATGTTGCACGAACACACATATGACACGACACGATAAGGACATGGAGACACGAACTAGGGAAACATTGTGCAAAAAAAGGAAACAAAATAATAAAATTATCGATATTTAACCCTCATGTTTTTGTTCCAGGTAATGCATTACACCCGAAAACATGGTTCTATACTTGAATTTTTTTTTGTTAGAATAGATGGTATGTAAAGCTTCGAAACCTAAGGCAACAAGTATAATTAAATAGACTCGATAGCACTTCATATGTATAAACTTCAGAACGACAAACATTTATTTCAGTTGATGATGATGATGATACAACATAAGTTAACATAAAGTACCCAAGACAGTTCGATCGAAAGGATACTCGATCATGATCATTATTATAATCTTACAATCTTTCATTTCTATCATGCTGCTGACTTGCATAGAACAACTATAATTTTACTCCATCCAATGTCTTCCCTTGCAACCATTTTCGCAAAGTAGTTGAGTATAAGTCTCAAGGAGAGGCTCTATAATCGCTTCTCCAAAGTGGTGACAAGTAACGATTCAATAATAGCTCTGGAGAAGTTTGATAACATCTTTGGAGTATATTCAATCGTCCAGTCATGGTAATCTTGTTTCATAGAATCAATAGTAAAAGATCCTTCTCTATGTACTTGGTCTTCTAGTTCTTGCATAGATGGAGCATAGAAAGGAAGATTAAAAGAATCCACCTTCTCTTCTGCGACTAGTTTCTGCATTTTGTGTAGAGAAGAGTTAGAGGATTAAAGAGAGTGAAAAAATTGAAGAATTCACAAATTTATAGAACAAGACCCTTATGCCCAACATTTAACCAAAATCTTTATATATTAAACACTATTTAGTTGAAAGAACGCTTATCAACAAGTTGTAAGCAAGGTTTGCACTATCGGCCGTTACCTGCATGTATATCCCCTATTGATATATACTGAGGTGATACCAGACTTTTGGTCTCTTTCACAATCAATTCAATAATGCAAAGGTTAAAAAAAAGACAACTATGACAATCCATTCTACTTAAAATTGATCAAAAATAATATATAGGCATTGCTGCACTTACTTGGGATACAAGTATAGAGAGTGATTTCTCAAACGATTCAAAAAAGGGAAACTCATTAATCTTCTCGTGACTGTCATGGCTCCTCCTCCCTATGATTGAAAATACCATTCTTCCTCCAACAACAAGTTCTTGTGATCTTGACCTAAGAAACATGCTGAAGTCCTTTTGGAATTGTTCAAAGTATAGAGTCGCTACTAAAGGCGGACTTGCTGGAGACATGTAAATGTTCCTTTTATTTACCGACTCCCCGTTGTTGAGAAGTCCAGCCGGCACCTACATTCATTTCGATTTACATTAACTTCATTAGAACACATGTATGTGAGCAAATTACAGAGGGATCATATTGTTTACAATATGTTGTACAAGTCTAATAGACTAAATCAAAAAGTGATTTTTTTTTAGCTATAGCATTATAAACGGTTTTAGAACTTGTTAAAAGTGTGAACCGCTTTAAAGTATGTTGGGAGCAATAAAAACTACTGTAAGATTGTTGCTAATATTAGCAGAATATCAGAATCATTGTTGCTCACAATGAGATTACACATTCTTTTTATTGATTCGTCTTTAGGTACCATTAAGTTCTGATGCAAAAGCTGACTGCTACATCTGTGGTTATTCCTTTTGTTTCTTTGACTATCTATCTTTTTTACTAAGTGATGGTGCTCTCCTTATATAGGAAATCATACTTGGTAAGTTAGAAAATTACTGAACAATATATTGTTACGAATATGAAAAGGACTTGTAATTACAATATATCATTCAATTAGGAGTAACTCCCGAATCTGAACAGACCCAAGGGTTGTAACAATCAGTCTCTATAGTAGAGCATTCAATCAGGAGTAACTCTCGAATTTAAACATACCCAAGGGTTGTAACAGTCAGTCCCTTGCAACACAGCCTCCTTGGCTTCCAATGAAGCTACCTCGCAACTACATGATGCAAAGTGCAAAGTGCACTAACAAAGCATCATTTTGTGTCCTTTACCCAAGTCCAAGATTGAGCTAAACCCATTTGGGGACTTGGCTCGAAGAGATAAATCAAAAATGGTGATAAAAACAAATATTTGATAAGAAATTCAATCATTGTACATGTGCAAACCCCCATCCCACCCACCCCACTACATACCACTTGGGCTTTGCAGCATATGTGTATCCTTCAATAAATGTATATAAATATATTGAAATACACACGTAGAATTTGCCCTAAGTGGGACCGTGTTAGTATGGACGAACCCCAATTGTAGCATCCGCTATAAACCCAAATTAGAGATTAGATATTATTTTTATTTGTTAAAAAATCCAAATTAAATTATTAATTGCTTATGAAACTGGTTATGATGTGTGTGTGTCTGTTAACGGGGTATCGGGCGACGTCCTTAAGATTATAAATATTGAGAATTGTCAAGCTTCCCTCGAGAAGATCAAGAGGAGTTTGATCTCGGATCTAATATTGACACTCCCGGTGGGACCAGACGGGTTCACCTTTTATTGTGATGTGTCGCTTAAGAGACTATAATGCCCTTATGCAACATGACAAAGTATTAGGTTATGCGTCTCGACAGCTTAGAGCATAGGAGAAGTTATCTGACACATGACCTAGAATTAGCCGCAGTTATTTTTGCACTCAGTTAAGCTCTAGAGGCATTATTTGTATGAGGATTGAGTGAATATTTTTATTGATCACAAGAGCTTGGTGTTTACAAAAAGAGATATCAACATGCGACAGAGGAGATGTATTGAATTACTGAAAGATTATGATTTAGACCTTCAGTATCATCAAGAAAAGGCCATATTGTCGTTGCCGATGCATTGAGACAAAGAGCAGGATCATATATCATGACAAAGTAGAGCCAGATCTTGGAGGATCCTCAAGAGATGGACGCAGGTTGTGCTACTGCAAGATAGAAGTTTGACGGACGATATGTAGATTTAGTCTACATTCGTCGAGAGGATCCGAGAAGCACTATCAGAGGATGCCATGATTTAGCACCTCATAGCAGCATGTGATATTGCATGCAAAGTAAAGTTGAGGATTTATAAGGATGGGACTCTTTGGTTCGAAAGTAGTCTTTGTGTGTAAATTGGAGATATCCGACACAAGATCATGTCCAAGGTGCACATTCTTAGTATTATGTTCATCCAGGAGATAAGAAGATATATATATATATATAAAACTGGAAAACGGTATGAGCATAGGCTCATATTCTTATATGAGCCATCCTAGGTGGTTTGCATGTGGACCAATAAAAATATAGTGACTTGGAAGAGAAAATTTTAATAGATTAAATAAAAGATCTCATAAAACCTTTGATAAACTTACCATATCTTTGCCTAGGAATAATTTGCCAATATGTTTGCCTAGAAAAAAAGATCCCATAAATGATTTAATAAATAATATTAATAGTAATACTAATATATTAATTTAATACTAATAATATGAATGTGAATGTTAATTATATTAATATTAATATTAATATTAATATTAATAATATTAATAATGAATGTAATGTTATTATATTAACATTAAAGTTAACTATACTGTGAATGTTAATTATATTAATAGAATATTAATATTAATTTTAAATTAAATGTTATTGTTAATATCAATGTAAATGTTAATTTAACCTTCAGTGTTAATATTAATATTAATTAATATTAATATTAATATTAATATTATATTATTAAATTAATTCATTTTAAATTTTAGTTTCAATTTTAATTTTATTGTTTGTTTTAATTTTAATTTTAGTTTTATATTAATTTTAATTTTAAAGTTAATTTTAATTTAACTTTTAACCTTTAGTGTTAATTGTAATATTAATTTTAATTTTAATTTTAACTTTAATTTATTTTAATTTTAATTTTAATTTTAATTTTAATTTTAATTTTAATTTTAATTTTAATTTTAATTTTAATTTTAATTCAATTTAATATTAATATTAATTTTAATTTAACATGAAGTAAATGAGAAGCTACAGAAATGAAAAAAGAAAATTTTCTATATGGGATCTTTTATTTCTATTTATTTAAATTCCAAGTCAAACATATTTGAAAAATTCATAGGCAAAGATATGGTATGTTATTATCTATGAAGCCTTTTATGATCTTTTATTTATATCTATTTAAATTTTCTCTTCCAAGTCACTATATTTTTATTGGTGCACATGGAAGCCATCTAGGATGGCTCATTTAAGAATATGAGCCTATGGCTCATATATATATATATATATATATATAATTATATATATATATATATAATATATATATATATATATATGGGATATGAAATATATATATATCCAATGAATATGTAGCCAATGAACGCTAGACCAAGTGGTTAGTGTGGAGGCATGTGACCCTTGTAGGTGGAGTTTGAACCCCAGTGAGAGTATTCCGGAAACTAATTACCATTTTTAATATATATATATATATATATATATATATATATATATATATATATATATATATATATATATATTATATATATGGGAATATATATACATATATATATATATATATATATATATTAATATATATATATATATATATATATAGAAAAAAAAATTATATTATATATGGAGAGGATCAAAAGCCCCCCTTAGAAAACCCCCTAAAAACCCCTCTCACTATAATTCGTGATATTAATGTTAATATTAATATTAATGTTATATCAATATTAATGTTAAGTTAATGTTAATGTTAATGTTAATGTTAATTTAAATTTTTTTATTTATTATTATTTTAATGTTAATGTTAATATTTTAATGTTAATATTAATTTTAATGTTAAGTTTAATGTTAATTTTAGTATTTAATGTTAATTAACATTAATATTAACATTAATATTAATATTAACATTTATATTAACATTAAATTATTAATAGAGTGAGGGGTTTTTTAGGGGGGTTTTTAAGGGAGACTTTTGATCCGCGTCCTATATATATATATATATATTATATATATATAATATATATATATATATTATATATATATATTTGTCAACACTTCTGGTGAAATGGAATAATGGGGGAGATAGTGTGATTCATCTCGAACTGCTTGGTTTGTCAGCGGGACCGTTAATCAAAGACTAGTCGTTCTTCTCCAGCCATTGTCAATTCCAGAGTAGAAGTACTAGGACCATATTACCAAGGACTTCATACTGATTTACCTAGATCTCCGGCATGCAAAGATGTAGTATGGGTGATAATTGACTGGCGCGTGATGGTTTCTCTCTTCCTACCCTTCATAGTGGAATAAGACATGGAGTGGTTAGCTAATATACATGAGGCAGATAGTTAGGCTATATGTGGTCCTGTTCAACATAGTATCAAATAGAGACTCCAGGACCACTTCACACTTCAGATCATGGGCACCCACTTGAGATACAATTCAGAGGGTTGGACAGTTGAAGAGCACGATTGAGACCTTGATGCATTTGTTACGCTTGTGCACTCTCGACTTTGGTAGATCTTGGGAAGATCAACCGCACTTAATTTATTTCTCATATAACAATAGTTTCCAGGCAAGCATTCAGGACACCATTGGAGACATTGTATAGGAGGAGATGTAGGTGTCTGTTGGTTTGGGATGACATTGTAGAGAGGACTATGTTTGGACTCGAGATGATCAAGCAAACAGTTGAGAAAGTTTGACAGATTAGATAGCATCTCAGAGTAGTCCAAGATCGGCGACGTCTTTGGCATATCGGCATAGGAGGCCCCTTGAGTTTGTCGTCGTCAACCAAGTATCTCTTCGAATTTACTCTACCAGTGTATTTATCAGATTTGGAGCACGAAAAATGCTTAGACCAAGATATCTTGGCCAATTCGACATTCTTGAGCGGTCAAAAATGTTTATTATCATTTCGCTCTTTCTTCGTCGCTTTGCGAGGTACACGATGAATTTCATATATTTTAATTACGATAGTATGCTCCGGATCCAAGCTACATCCTTGATCATTTCGACTTGGTAATTGGTACCAACCTATCTTATGAGGAGCATCCCATTTATATTTAGGTCGGAGGGAGAAGGTGTGTAATTAAGAACGAGACTATCCGAGTGTCTGTGTCGCTTGGAGCTATCACTCGCCAGGTGAGTTGACATGGGAACGCGATGCTTATATCCGAGTCTGATACTTGCATTTGTTCGACTATGGTGGAAAACTCTTTCATATAGTAGTAATCCATGCCTTATCTTGGAACGTGTGTTTTAAAGTTATATTGCTTGTTCTTATAGTTTAGAATTAATTTCTTTTTTTTTTCTAATACTCATAACATGTGTATATTCCTGAATTTCTGACTTTTTAATGGATTTTTTAGTAACTTGTGTTTTCTAGATTTTCTAGTATGTTAGATGCCTTACAGAACTTGGGTTTCAAGGGAGTGGGATACTATTTTGTATAGTCGTGCAAAATATCATATTCCTTGTATAAATCAATTTCTTCCGTATAGTCGGAAATATAAGTATATATAGAATGATGGAATGATGGCCAACCTGAGAAAGCCAATGGAGGCTGGTAAAAGATGTGATGAAGTGCAAGCTACTGATGGGAAACAGCCTCCCATAGAAACTCCCGGGAGCTCCAGCAACCGAAACCAATATCCCGCTGCTATCGTCGTGCTCAGCCTTCAGGTTCTGCACAAACTCCGGCACAAGTGAAAACAATGCGTTGAAGTCGTTACTCGGAAGGTCGTTCAGAACACCATGAACTCCGGCAGCTGCTGCGTGGCCTCGCGCCTCCTCTCGCAGACCGCCCTGATAATACTTTCGACGACGGAGAGCGTGTTCCGCCCAGAAGAGCATCCTAGGTCAGCTATGCACACTGTCGCCGGCGCCGTCTCCACAGCACAAGCTTCCATTGCTGAACTTAGGGTGATATCCATCACTGATTCAATTATTTCCTTCTGAAACTTTGTGAAAATGGAGGCATGCAACAGTTAGAAAAAAAAAAAAGACAAATTAAGAATGAAATTGAATATGTACTTGATTCGAAATAGTTGCACAAGTAAAGTAGTACAGTGACGACCTGAAGGCGAGAGTTCTGAGCATAGCTCGTCTCACCCAGCCCTTGTGCCATGTGAAAGTTTCTGACCATATCCATGGCTAGTTCTAGCACAAACAAGTATTCACTTTATGCCTCTCTCTTCTTCTTCTTCTTCAAGTTAAAGCCAAAGGCACTCTGAACTACCATTGTTATATGGACGCATCTACGTACGGACGAGGAGGCAGATGCCTAAAGGATTGGCCATGGAGTAGGCAGCTGCTTCCTTTGCCTAACGGTTGCCCCGGCCCTGCCAACCAAAGGATTGGCCATGACCCCCACCCCCACCACCCTCCACCCACTCGCCAAAGGTTTGGCCATGGGCACATGGCCATTAATCCAAGTGTAGGGAGGAATTTGTATTTAGATGACGTAGGAGGATTTGATGGATTAGTTTGTGATATTAATTTGTTAATTTTGTTCTCAAAAAATTATTGACGCTCACATCTTTGTCATTATTATTATTGTCATCATTATTATTGTTGTTTTCATTGTTATTCTTGTGCTATATGTAAGAATTCATATTTGAAACATCTAATTGTGACTAAGCTGTCGAAACTTGAAAGCATCCCTCGGCTACAAGCTGTATCAATTGTAATTTTTGTTTGCTATTGGTAAATTCCCACAAGAAGTTAGGTAAATGCTTAGGAAATTTCTATTTAAGTAGGTTCAAATTGTACAAATTAAAAGCCTGAACAGTCTATAGTTTCAAATTAATTTTTTAAAAAATTACGGCCCAACCCACTATATATATATTATTATATATATATATATATATATATATATATATATATATATATTATATATAGGTACGGATCAAAAGCCCCCCTTAGAAAACCCCCCTCACTCTAATTCGTAATTTAATGTTAATATTAATGTTAATATTAATATTAATGTTAATATTATATTAATACTAAAATTAACATTAAACTTAACATTAAAATTAATATTAACATTAACATTACATTAACATTAATATTAACATTACATTAACATTAACATTAATATTAATATTAACATTAACATTAATTTTAACATTGATATTAACATTAATATTACGAATTAGAGTGAGGGGGGTTTTTAGGGGCTTTCTAAGGGGGCTTTTGATCCGCTCCCATATATATTTGATATTAACATTAATATTACGAATTAGAGTGAGGGGTTTTTTAGGGGATTTTCTAAGGGGGGCTTTTGATCCGCTCCTATATATATATAATATACTAGGCCATCAACCGAATAAACAACATAACTGAAAATTAACTTATAATGCTCCAATTCGGTTTAGGTTTTTTTCTTTTTTCCCAAGTCTCCGTTTAGTTTGGTACTAGGAAATGCGGGTTTGGTTCAACCAAAACAACCGAATGCTCACCCCTTGCTACCTCTTTGCTTGATTGGGACTTCATCTCGCGGGACCTTCTCTATCATCTCACTCCATCTTATGATATTTGTTAGCCCAATAATTAAAATTTATTTTTGTTATGGTTAACCGATTAAGTCTAATATGTGCTTATTTAATTTTTATTTATTAGTGATATAATTATCCAACGTAAACTTAACCAATTTGTCATAATAAGAGAGACGAGATTATGCTTCGTTTGCTCATCTGACATCTGGTCACAAGGAAGACCGACAGAAACAGAACTCTAACGCTATGATATCATAGGACGTACCCGGTTTTTTCTCGTTAGATTCTGATCAACCGAAAACCATTCCATCGCATGAGTAAGGCTTTACTCCCAACATATGATCTTATTCATTTTTTATTGGGTTAATTAGCGCTTAGATTCCGAATTACCAGCTTACAGCTTAAGTTCTGACATGTTCAATTTGAAATTTTGGACTTGTTTTTTTTTCTTCATTATAGCTTCATTTTGAGCATCTGTTGATTGTTACCGTGTACTCATGTTCACGGTATAAGGGAAGAAAAAAAATAAAAATTTAGGATCCAAAATTTTTAATTGGACATGTCTAAGTCTTAAACTTTAAATTGGTATAAATCTAGAATCTAAACGCTAATTAGCTATTTTTCTTGATGATGCTTACTTTTGGCTTCACCATGTTCTTTTGTCTTGTATTTGATATCACTGTATATGACCTTATGTAAAGTTGAGAAAATGAAATACCTGAACCATCAAATAAAGGAACTCATGGTGGATCATATATGATCTCCTTTAGGACTTTGCATGAAGACTAAGGCCATGTTTGGTTCTTGTAGCGAAAAATCAATTCCCTCATCTTTTTCATGTGGATGAAAAACTAGAATTCATGTTAGGTTTTCATTCATAGGTTTGGTAAACAAGGAAAACATTCAAGAAAAACCGATTTGCTTTGCTTTCTAGTGTTTGGTTGGTGAAAGAAAAAGAATATATTATATATATATTATAGATATATATATATATATATATATATATTATCTATAAATAATATATATATAAAAAAACAAAAATATATATTATAATATATATATTATATATATATATATATGTATATATATATATATAAAATATCTAATATATATATATATAATATATATATATATATATATATTATATATATATATAATATATATAATGTTCAAAGCATTTTAAATAAAATAACATCATGGAAAGTCATCGACGCATTTGAGTAAGACTATCGTCGTCCTGAATTTTCGTAATAAATGTTGAAAAAGGATAGGAGAAAATCGATCACATGAGTCCATGAGAGGAACCGTCTTAGATCTCTCCTATTTTCTCCTTTCTCGAGAAGATAGTTCCCCAGTTTGTGGCTAATAAACATAGAAAATATTCTGATTCCTTAAATCCATGAACCAATCCTGGCCTAAATATTGTTGAGTTGTCATTGGATGCTCACAGAGATCCACAGTTCACAGTTGTAGGATAGAGGGTATGCAGAAGGGGATTGTGCAGGCTCAACAGAGCTGGAAAAACATAAAGCTTCCATCTTGATATTCATGGTCCAGCAGTAATCTGAATTCCTCTATGGAATCTGTAGCTCTCATTCTACTTTATTACTCAAAGAAACTTTACTGTCGAAAATTGATTGCTAACAGTCTTTCCGAATGGGAGCAGCCGTATTTTCTGGTTTGGAGATCAGAACTATCGTCTCAACATGCCGGATGCTGAGGTGAGGGAGTTTGTCCGATGAAACAGTGGGATGAATGTTAATCCCGGGGCATAATTTTAAGATGAAAAACGAATTTTAGCAACACTTCGAAGAAGGTGCACAACTGAGATCCCGAAGGATTCAGGAGACAAAATCAGATGCAACACTTCGAAGAAGGCACAAATAATTTCGTTGCAGCAGCGACAAACAATCCACAGTATGTTTTCTGATTAGATCAGAGATGATCTCGTTAGAACGATATACATGTGGATGAACAGAAGAAGAAATGAATAGAAGTAAAGAAGAAAAGAAGAACAACTTGCCGGGGTGACGGATTACTGGCGCTCAAAGCTAGATTTGTTCCAAACAAATAGCTTCTAGAAACCAACAAGTTGAGAATAAAACTTCAGAACACTCTGCTCTTCTGACTCCTCGGATTGACAGAAATCGCGTATAGTTTCTCTCTTTTCTGCTCTCTAGAAATTCACAAGGAACTTATTCTGATCAACTTGTAGTCTGAAGAGAAGAGGGGACATATATAGGCGCGCACAGTAATCGTCCAGTATACGAAATATTCAGGACGTGGAAGGAACCATTTTTGAACGTTTCGTAACCGTTCAAATCGTGCACAGACACGATTGCGCTAATTGTCGCACAACGTACACCGCTAACTGCGCCAATTGTGCCCGCTCGCCCTTGCGCACAATAAGCACAACACATAGCACGCGTCACGTACTATGTGCAAACTGCTGCGCCAATGCCACACCATCTGGCCGCACGATCGGGCCAACGATCGGGTGCGATCGACAGCACAAAGGCTTGCGCAACGAGCGCAACTTAAGCGCACTATGCGCCTAGCGTCGATGCTGACGTGCTAAGTGTAAAGTGTGCCAATAAAATACCTCATTACGTCTCATGAGCCTATGAGCCCGAGTCCGAGTCGCTAAATCCCTATGGGGCCTAGCTCCAAAGGAATAAATTCCAAGAGCATGACAAAAAGTATTAATGCTTTATTGTTGAGTTAGCCTTTTTTTCTACTAGAAAAACACTCCCACATGGCACCCATGTGCCACTCCTCACCTCATGTGCATCTGTCCACAAATAAAGCTATATGAAGATATATATTTTATTTGGCCTAGGCAACATGGGACTATTTTTTTATTGCCTAAGGCAAAACACCAACAATGAACTCATAAAATGCGACCAGGAGTAAGTATATTATTCACTTAAATGTTCATGTCACCAAAGTTTTCCGAACAAATTAGAAATCTACCGCGATATAAACAATTTTTTGTTTTTGCTAGTACTTACGATATTGTTCCTGTTGATTGCTGATGATATGAACAAACAACTAAGTAACGAGCTAAGAAGTGGGCGAATATATATTTGATGGCTGGAAGGAGGGCTTGATTGATTTTGCACCTACTTACAAATATAAGATGAACTCTGATAGATATGTTGGAGAAGATGCTAGAGAAGGAGAGAAGATGAGGACCCCCGCTTGGTATACATATATGTTCAATACCTGAGTTTATTCTAAACCTTCTCCACACAATTTTTTTTTGGGCTTCATCATATTACATTTCGCTATCTACTAAGGATAGACAAGGTACATGATCAAGTTTATAAGTATGTATGTTTACTCTGATTCTTGCCATTTAGAGTCTGCTTGGCAGTTGTTGGCGTAGTGGTTACGAGGTATTATTAGATTACCGGTTACAAGGGGTTCATTTTTGGTAATTTTAAGTAGCGGCTTATAAACCAGTCCAATTCGTGCTTTTTGGTAATTAATTAACAAGCGGGTCTGAAAGTTTTTATAAGAATAAAATTACTTATATGCCCATATAAATAAAAAAAAGCTTTCCAAAGTTTTATTTCTGATGTCGAAGTATGCTTGATGCAAGATTTTGGAAGATATATTTATGGGTGTGTATCATACAGTCTTAAGGATTCTCAGTTTGAGGCAACCTCATGGCAAACTCATTATTTATAAAATTTAGATGAATTTGTCATGAAATCAGTAATCTAGATGGACGAAGGATAGAGTTTGCTATGAAATTAGTAATCCAGAAAATTAAAAATTTATAAGAATGGTCGTCTTGATGAAGATAGAGAGACTATATAAAAAAATTTAGAAGATAAAGATGAGAAAGCGGAAATATCGTGGTGTATTAGTGATTATAAATATATTTTTGGTGAGAATATAAATAGAATAAAATAACAAAACCCTCAAAACCTACTGAGTTGAGATGGTTATAAAGACACCCAAGATTATACTACACAATTTTTTAGAAAATTTTGAGCCTAACAAAACCAGTGCATCAAAAAAAACAATAGCAGATTCGTTTTAAATACTTCATAAACGGCTGGCTCAAAAACACTCAAAAATCGATGAAAACACGGTTGTCAAGTAGTCCATTATTTTTTTAAAATTTAATTTCTTTGTTTATTTCTTTGCATAACTCAGATTTTTCGTTGGCCCTGATGATGACAACACCGTTCATGAAAACTTAGGTGTGACCGCATTCTCTGGTTGGGAAGGGAATCGAGCAGCTTTCATATCGGAGGTCTGAGCTAGACCTCTCCGATCATCGTCCCGTGAGCTCGAGTTTCTAGTAGAAGTATAAGTGTTTAACAAAAGGAAGCTTCAACGAGCTTTGAATTTCACCAATCCAGAAGTCCTACCTAAAAACCTTCGCTATGAACTGGATGGATAACGGTAGACATATAGATGTGGACTCATTAACAGTTTCATGCTATGTTGCACGAACACACATATGACACGACACGATAAGGACATGGAGACACGAACTAGGGAAACATTGTGCAAAAAAAGGAAACAAAATAATAAAATTATCGATATTTAACCCTCATGTTTTTGTTCCAGGTAATGCATTACACCCGAAAACATGGTTCTATACTTGAATTTTTTTTGTTAGAATAGATGGTATGTAAAGCTTCGAAACCTAAGGCAACAAGTATAATTAAATAGACTCGATAGCACTTCATATGTATAAACTTCAGAACGACAAACATTTATTTCAGTTGATGATGATGATGATACAACATAAGTTAACATAAAGTACCCAAGACAGTTCGATCGAAAGGATACTCGATCATGATCATTATTATAATCTTACAATCTTTCATTTCTATCATGCTGCTGACTTGCATAGAACAACTATAATTTTACTCCATCCAATGTCTTCCCTTGCAACCATTTTCTCGCAAAGTAGTTGAGTATAAGTCTCAAGGAGAGGCTCTATAATCGCTTCTCCAAAGTGGTGACAAGTAAACGATTCAATAATAGCTCTGGAGAGTTTGATAACATCTTTGGAGTATTCAATCGTCCAGTCATGGTAATCTTGTTTCATAGAATCAATAGTAAAAGATCCTTCTCTATGTACTTGGTCTTCTAGTTCTTGCATAGATGGAGCATAGAAAGGAAGATTAAAAGAATCCACCTTCTCTTCTGCGACTAGTTTCTGCATTTTGTGTAGAGAAGAGTTAGAGGATTAAAGAGAGTGAAAAAATTGAAGAATTCACAAATTTATAGAACAAGACCCTTATGCCCAACATTTAACCAAAATCTTTATATATTAAACACTATTTAGTTGAAAGAACGCTTATCAACAAGTTGTAAGCAAGGTTTGCACTATCGGCCGTTACCTGCATGTATATCCCCTATTGATATACTGAGGTGATACCAGACTTTTGGTCTCTTTCACAATCAATTCAATAATGCAAAGGTTAAAAAAAAAGACAACTATGACAATCCATTCTACTTAAAATTGATCAAAAATAAATATATAGGCATGCTGCACTTACTTGGGATACAAGTATAGAGAGTGATTTCTCAAACGATTCAAAAAAGGGAAACTCATTAATCTTCTGACTGTCATGGCTCCTCCTCCCTATGATTGAAAATACCATTCTTCCTCCAACAACAAGTTCTTGTGATCTTGACCTAAGAAACATGCTGAAGTCCTTTTGGAATTGTTCAAAGTATAGAGTCGCTACTAAAGGCGGACTTGCTGGAGACATGTAAATGTTCCTTTTATTTACCGACTCCCCGTTGTTGAGAAGTCCAGCCGGCACCTACATTCATTTCGATTTACATTAACTTCATTAGAACACATGTATGTGAGCAAATTACAGAGGGATCATATTGTTTACAATATGTTGTACAAGTCTAATAGACTAAATCAAAAAGTGATTTTTTTTTGCTATAGCATTATAAACGGTTTTAGAACTTGTTAAAAGTGTGAACCGCTTTAAAGTATGTTGGGAGCAATAAAAACTACTGTAAGATTGTTGCTAATATTAGCAGAATATCAGAATCATTGTTGCTCACAATGAGATTACACATTCTTTTTATTGATTCGTCTTTAGGTACCATTAAGTTCTGATGCAAAAGCTGACTGCTACATCTGTGGTTATTCCATTTTGTTTCTTTGACTATCTATCTTTTTTACTAAGTGATGGTGCTCTCCTTATATAGGAAATCATACTTGGTAAGTTAGAAAACTACTGAACAATATATTGTTACGAATATGAAAAGGACTTGTAATTACAATATATCATTCAATTAGGAGTAACTCCCGAATCTGAACAGACCCAAGGGTTGTAACAATCAGTCTCTATAGTAGAGCTTTCAATCAGGAGTAACTCTCGAATTTAAACATACCCAAGGGTTGTAACAGTCAGTCCCTTGCAACACAGCCTCCTTGGCTTCCAATGAAGCTACCTCGCAACTACATGATGCAAAGTGCAAAGTGCACTAACAAAGCATCATTTTGTGTCCTTTACCCAAGTCCAAGATTGAGCTAAACCCATTTGGGGACTTGGCTCGAAGAGATAAATCAAAAAATGGTGATAAAAACAAATATTTGATAAGAAATTCAATCATTGTACATGTGCAAACCCATCCCATCCCACCCCACCCCACTACATACCACTTGGGCTTTGCAGCATATGTGTATCCTTCAATAAATGATAAAAAAAATATTGAAATACACACGTAGAATTTGCCCTAAGTGGGACCGTGTTAGTATGGACGAACCCCAATTGTAGCATCCGCTATAAACCCAAATTAGAGATTAGATATTATTTTTATTTTGTTAAAAAAATCCAAAATAAATTATTAATTGCTTATGGAACTGGTTACATGATGTGTGTGTGTCTGTTGAACGGGGTATCGGGGCGACGTCCTTAAGATTATAAATATTGAGAATTGTCAAGCTTCCCTCGAGAAGATCAAGAGGAGTTTGATCTCGGATCTAATATTGACACTGCCGGTGGGACCAGACGGGTTCACCTTTTATTGTGATGTGTCACTTAAGAGACTATAATATGCCCTTATGCAACATGACAAAGTATTAGGTTATGCGTCTCGACAGCTTA
>JANAVB010007398.1:2082596-2545690 GCA_029216955.1 Iris pallida
CTTAACATTAAAATTAATATTAACATTAACATTAACATTAACATTATATTAACATTAACATTAACATTAATATAAAAAAAATTAAAAAAATTAATATCAACATTAACATTAATATTAACATTAATATTAACATTAACATTAACATTAATATTAACATTAATATTAACATTAATATCACGAATTAGAGTGAGGGGGGTTTTTGGGGGGCTTTCTAAGGGGGGCTTTTGATCCGCTCCCTATATATAAAATATATGGGAGAGGATCAAAAGCTCCCCTTAGAAAACCCCCTAAAAACCCCCCTCACTCTAATTCGTGATATTAATGTTAATATTAATGTTAATATTAATGTTAATATTAATATTTTTATTTTTTATTATTTTAATGTTAATATTAATGTTAATGTTAATGTTAATATTAATTTTAATGTTAAGTTTAATGTTAATTTAGTATTTAATGTTAATATTAACATTAATATTAATATTAATATTAACATTAATATTAACATTAATATTAATATTAACATTTATATTAACATTAAATTACGAATTAGAGTGAGGGGGTTTTTTAGGGGTTTTTAAGGGGGGCTTTTGATCCGCTTCCTCTATATATATATATATATATATATATATATATATATATATATATATATATATATATATATATATTTGTCAACACTTCTGGTGAAATGGAATAATGGGGGAGATAGTGTGATTCATCTCGAACTGCTTGGTTTGTCAGCGGGACCGTTAATCAAAGAGTAGTCGTTCTTCTCCAGCCATTGTCAATTCCAGAGTAGAAGTACTAGGACCATATTACCAAGGACTTCATACTGATTTACCTAGACCTCCGGCATGCAAAGATGTAGTATGGGTGATAATTGACTGGCTCGCGATGGTTTCTCTCTTCCTACCCTTCATGGTGGAATAAGACATGGAGTGGTTAGCTAATATATAAATGAGGCATATAGATAGGCTATATGTGGTCCTGTTCAACATAGTATCAAATAGAGACTCCAGGACCACTTCACACTTCAGATCATGGGCACCCACTTGAGATACAATTCAGAGGGTTGGACAGTTGAAGAGCACGATTGAGACCTTGATGCATTTGTTACGCTTGTGCACTCTCGACTTTGGTAGATCTTGGGAAGATCAACCGCACTTAATTTATTTCTCATATAACAATAGTTTCCAGGCAAGCATTCAGGTGACACCATTGGAGACATTGTATAGGAGGAGATGTAGGTGTCTGTAGGTTTGGGATGACATTGTAGAGAGGACTATGTTTGGACTCGAGATGATCAAGCAGACAGTTGAGAAAGTTTGACAGATTAGATAGCATCTCAGAGTAGCCCAAGATCGGCGACGTCTTCGGGCATATCGGCATAGGAGGCCCCTTGAGTTTGTCGTCGTCAACCAAGTATCTCTTCGAATTTACTCTACCAGTGTATTTATCAGATTTGGAGCACGAAAAATGCTTAAACCAAGATATCTTGGCCAATTCGACATTCTTGAGCGGGTCATAAATGTTTATTATCATTTCGCTCTTTCTTCGTCGCTTTGCGAGGTACACGATGAATTTCATATATTTTAATTATGGTAGTATGCTCCGGATCCAAACTACATCCTTGATCATTTCGACTTGGTCATTGGTACCAACCTATCTTATGAGGAGCATCCCATTTATATTTAGGTCGGAGGGAGAAGGTGTGTAATTAAGAACGAGACTATCCGAGTGTCTGTGTCGCTTGGAGCTATCACTCGCCAGGTGAGTTGACATGGGGAGCGCGATGCTTATATCCGAGTCTGATACTTGCATTTGTTCGACTCTGGAGGTAAACTCTTTCATATAGTAGTAATCCATGCCTTATCTTGGAACGTGTGTTTTAAAGTTATATTTGCTTGTTCTTATAGTTTAGAATTAATTTCTTTTTTTTTCTAATATCTCATAACATGTGTATATTCCTGAATTTCTGACTTTTTAATGGATTTTTTTAGTAACTTGTGTTTTCTAGATTTTCTAGCATGTTAGATGCCTTACTGAACTTGGGTTTCAAGGGAGTGGGATACTATTTTGTATAGTCGTGCAAAATATCATATTCCTTGTATAAATCAATTTCTTCCGGTATAGTCGGAAATATAAGTATATATAGAATGATGGAAGGATGGCCAACCTGAGAAAGCCAATGGAGGCTGGTAAAAGATGTGATGAAGTGCAAGCTACTGCTGGGAAACAGCCTCCCATAGAAACTCCCGGGAGCTCCAGCAACCGAAACCAATATCCCGCTGCCATCGTCGTGCTCAGCCTTCAGGTTCTGCACAAACTCCGGCACAAGTGAAAACAATGCGTTGAAGTCGTTACTCGGAAGGTCGTTCAGAAACACCATGAACTCCGGCAGCTGCTGCGTGGCCTCGCGCCTCCTCTCGCAGACCGCTCTGATAATACTTTCGACGACGGAGAGCGTGTTCCGCCCAGAAGAGCATCCAAGGTCAGCTATGAACACTGTCCCCGGCGCCGTCTCCACAGCACAAGCTTCCATTGCTGAACTTAGGGTGATATCCATCACTGATTCAATTATTTCCTTCTGAAACATTTGTGAAAATGGAGGCATGCAACAGTTAAAAAAAGAAGAAGAAGACAAATTAAGAATGAAATTGAATATGTATTTGATTCGAAATAGCTGCACAAGTAAAGTAGTACAGTGACGACCTGAAGGCGAGAGTTCTGAGCATAGCTCGTCTCACCCAGCCCTTGTGCCATGTGAAAGTTTCTGACCATGTCCATGGCTAGTTCTAGCACAAACAAGTATTCACTTTATGCCTCTCTCTTCTTCTTCTTCTTCAAGTTAAAGCCAAAGGCACTCTGAACTACCATTGTTATACGGACGCATCTACATACGGACGAGGGAGGCAGATGCCTAAAGGATTGGCCATGGAGTAGGCAGCTGCTTCCTTTGCCTAACGGTTGCCCCGGCCCTGCCAACCAAAGGATTGGCCATGACCCCCACCCCCACCACCCTTCACCCACTCGACCAAAGGTTTGGCCATGGGCACATGGCCATTAATCTAAGTGTAGGGAGGAATTTGTATTTAGATGACGTAGGAAGATTTGATGGATTAGTTTGTGATATTAATTTGTTAATTTTGTTCTAAAAAAATTATTGACGCTCACATCTTTGTCATTATTATTATTGTCATCATTATTATTGTTGTTTTCATTGTTATTCTTGTGCTATATGTAAGAATTCATATTTGAAACATCTAATTGTGACTAAGCTGTCGAAACTTGAAAGCATCCCTCGGCTACAAGCTGTATCAATTGTAATTTTTGTTTGCTATTGGTAAATTCCAACAAGAAGTTAGATAAATGCTTAGGAAATTTCTATTTAAGTAGGTTCAAATTGTCCAAATTAAAAGAGCCTGAACAGTCTATAGTTTCAAATTAATTTTTATAAAAAATTACGGCCCAACCCATTATATATATATATATATATATATATATATATATATATATATATATATATATATAAAATATATATATATATATATATATATATATATATATATATATATATATATATATATATATATAAAATTTTCGTTTGCTATTGGTAAATTCCCACAAGAAGTTAGGTAAATGCTTAGGAATTTTCTATTTAACTAGGTTAAAATTGTCCAAATTAAAAGAGCCTGAACAGTCCATAGTTTCAAATTAATTTTTTTATAAAAAAATTACGGCCCAACCCAATATATATATATATATATATATATATATATATATATATATATATATATATATATTATATATATATATATATATATATATATATATATATATATAGGAAGCGGATCAAAAGCCCCCCTTAGAAAACCCCCTAAAAACCCCCTCACTCTAATCCGTAATTTAATGTTAATATTAATGTTAAAATTAATGTTAATGTTAATATTAATTTTAATATTAACATTAAATACTAAAATTAACATTAAATTTAACATTAAAATTAATATTAACATTAACATTAATATTAACATTAATATTGACATTAACATTAATTTTAACATTGATATTAACATTAATATTACGAATTAGAGTGAGGGGGGTTTTTAGAGGGTTTTCTAAGCGGGACTTTTGATCCGCTCTCATATATATAAATATATATATATATATATATATATATATATAAAAATATATATATATATATATATATATATATATATATATATATATATATATATATATACATATACATATATATACATATATATATATATATAAAAAAAAATATATACATATATATATATATATATATATATATATATATATATATATATATATATATATATATATATATATATATATAGGCCCGATCAATAAACAACATAAACTGAACAATTAACTTATAATGCTCCAATTCGGTTTAGGTTTTTTCTTTTTTCCCAAGTTTCCGTTTAGTTTGGTACTAGGAAATGCGGGTTTGGTTCAACCAAAACAACCGAATGCTCACCCCTTGCTACCTCTTTGCTTGATTGGGACTTCATCTCGCGGGACCTTCTCTATCATCTCACTCCATCTTATGATATTTGTTAGCCCAATAATTAAAATTTATTATTGTTATGGTTAACCGATTAAGTCTAATATGTGCTTATTGTATTTTTATTTATTAGTGATATAATTATCCAACGTAAACTTAACCAATTTGTCATAATAAGAGAGACGAGATTATGCTTCGTTTGCTCATCTGACATCTGGTCACAAGGAAGGTGACTGACAGAAACAGAACTCTAACGCTATGATATCATAGGACGTACCCGGTTTTTCTCGTTAGATTCTGATCAACCGAAAACCATTCCATCGCATGAGTAAGGCTTTACTCCCAACATATGATCTTATTCATTTTTTATTGGGTTAATTAGTGCTTAGATTCCGAATTACCAGCTTAGAGCTTAAGTTCTGACATGTTCAATTTGAAATTTTGGACTTGTTTTTTTTCTTCATTATAGCTTCATTTTGAGCATCTGTTGATTGTTACCGTGTACTCATGTTCACGTACGGTATAAGGGAAGAAAAAATGGAAATAAAAATTTAGGATCCAAAATTTTTAATTGGACATGTCTAAGTCTTAAACTTTAAATTGGTATAAAATCTAGAATCTAAACGCTAATTAGCTATTTTTCTTTGATGATGCTTACTTTTGGCTTCACCATGGTTCTTTTGTCTTGTATTTGATATCATTGTATACGACCTTATGTAAAGTTGAGAAAATGAAATACCTGAACCATCAAATAAAGGAACTCATAGTGGATCATATAATGATCTCCTTTAGGACTTTGCATGAAGACTAAGGCCATGTTTGGTTCTTGTAGCGAAAAATCAATTCCCTCATCTTTTTCATGGGGATGAAAAACTAGAATTCATGTTAGGTTTTCATTCATAGATTTGGTAAAACAAGGAAAACATTCAAGAAAAACCGATTTGCTTTGCTTTCTAGTGTTTGGTTGGTGAAAGAAAAAGAATATATATATATATATATATATATATATATATATATATATATATATATATAAAAAAAAAAAAATATATATATATATATATATATATATATATATATATATATATATATATATATATATATAATGTTCCAAGCATTTTAAATAAAAATAACATCATGGAAAGTCATCGACGCATTTGAGTAAGACTATCGTCGTCCTGAATTTTCGTAATAAATGTTGAAAAAGGATAGGAGAAAATCGATCACATGAGTCCATGAGTGGAACCATCTTAGATCTCTCCTATTTTCTCCTTTCTCGAGAAGATAGTTCCACAGTTTGTAGCTAATAAACATAGAAAATATTCTGATTCCTTAAATCCATGAACCAATCCTGGCCTAAATATTGTTGAGTTGTCATTGGATGCTCACAGAGATCCACAGTTCACAGTTGTAGGATTGAGGGTATGCAGAAGGGGATTGTGCAGGCTCAACAGAGCTGGAAAAACATAAAGAGCTTCCATCTTGATATTCATGGTCCTGCAGTAATCTGAATTCCTCTATGGAATCTGTAGCTCTCATTCTACTTTATTACTCAAAGAAACTTTACTGTCGAAAATTGATTGCTAACCGAGTCTTTCCGAATGGGAGCAGCTGTATTTTCTGGTTTGGAGATCAGAACTATCGTCTCAACATGCCGGATGCTGAGGTGAGGGAGTTTGTCACGATGAAACTGTGGGATGAATGTTAATCCCGGGGCATAATTTTAAGATGAAAAACGAATTTTAGCAACACTTCGAAGAAGGTGCACAACTGAGATCCCGAAGGATTCAGAGAGACAAAATCAGATGCAACACTTCGAAGAAGGCACAAATAATTTCGTTGCAGCAGCGACAAACAATCCACAGTATGTTTTCTGATTAGATCAGAGATGATCTCATTTAGAACGATATACATGTGGATGAACAGGAGAAGAAATGAACAGAAGTAAAGAAGAAAAGAAAAACAACTTGCCGGGGTGACGGATTACTTGCGCTCAAAGCTAGATTTGCCCCAAACAAATAGCTTCTAGGGACCAGCAAGTTGAGAATAAAACTTCGGAACACTCTGCTCTTCTGACTCCTCGGATTGACAGAAATCGCGTATAGTTTCTCTCTTTTCTGCTCTCTAGAAATTCACAAGGAACTTATTCTGATCAACTTGTAGTCTGAGAGACAAGAGGGGGACATATATAGGCGCGCACAGTAATCGTCCAGTATACGAAATGTTCAGGACGTAGAAGGAACCATTTTTGAACGTTTCGTAACCGTTCAAATCGTGCATAGACACGATTGCGCTAATTGTCGCACAACGTACACCGCTAACTGCGCCAACTGTGCCCGCACACACTTGCGCACAATGAGCACAACACATAGCACGCGCTGCACATACTATGTGCAAACTGCTGCGCCAACTGCCGCACCATCTGGCCGTACGATCGGGCCACACGACCGGGTGCACGATCGACAGCGCAAAGGCTTGCGCAACGAGCGCAAATTAAGCGCACTATGCGCCTTGCGACGATGCTGACGTGCTAAGTACAAAGTGCGACAATAAAATACCTCATTACGTCTCATGAGCCTATGAGCCCGAGTCCGAGTCGCTAAATCCCTATGGGGCCTAGCTCCAAAGGAATAAATTCCAAGAGCATGACAAAAAGCATTAATGCTTTATTGTTGAGTTAGCCTTTTTTTTCTACTAGAAAAACACCCCCACATGGCACCCATGTGCCACTCCTCACCTCATGTGCATCTGTCCACAAATAAAGCTATATAAAGATATACATTTTATTTGGCCTAGGCAATATGGGACTATTTTTTCTATTGCCTAAGGCAAAACACCAACAATGAACTCATAAAATGCGACCAGGAGTAAGTATATTATTCACTTAAATGTTCATGTCACCAAAGTTTTCTGAACAAATTAGAAATCTACCGCGATATAAACAATTTTTTTGCTTTTACTAGTACTTATGATATTGTTCCTGTTGATTGCTGATGATGTGAACAAACAGCTAAGTAACGAGCAAAGAAGTGGGCGAATATATATTTGATGGCTGGAAGGAGGGCTTGATTGATTTTGCACCTACTTACAAATATAAGATGAACTCTGATAGATATGTTGGAGAAGATGCTAGAGAAGGAGAGAAGATGAGGACCCCCGCTTGGTATACATATATGTTCAATACCTGAGTTGATTCTAAACCTTCTCCACACAATTTTTTTTTTTGGCTTCATCATATTACATTTAGCTATCTACTAAGGATAGACAAGGTACATGATAAAGTTTATAAGTATGTATGTTTACTCTGATTCTTGCCATTTAGAGTCTGCTTGGCAGTTGTTGGCGTAGTGGTTACGAGGTATTATTAGATTACCGGTTACAAGGGGTTCGATTTTTGGTAATTTTAAGTAGCGGCTTATAAACCAGTCCAATTCGTGCTTTTTGGTAATTAATTAACAAGCGGGTCTGAAAGTTTTTATAAGAATAAAATTACTTATATGCCCATATAAATAAAAAAAAGCTTTCCAAAGTTTTATTTCTGATGTCGAAGTATGCTTGATGCAAGATTTTGGAAGATATATTTATGGGTGTGTATCATACAGTCTTAAGGATTCTCAGTTTGAGGCAACCTCATGGCAAACTCATTATTTATAAAAATTTAGATGAATTTGTCATGAAATCAGTAATCTAGATGGACTAAGGATAGAGTTTGCTATGAAATTAGTAATCCAGAAAATTAAAAATTTATAAGAATGGTCGTCTTGATGAAGATAGGAGACACTATATAAAAAATAAGGTTTAGAAGATAAAGATGAGAAAGCGGAAATACCGTGGTGTATTAGTGATTATAAATATATTTTTTGGTGAGAATATAAATAGAATAAAATAACAAAAACCCTCAAAACCTACTGAGTTGAGATGGTTATAAAGACACCCAAGATTATACTACACAAATTTTTAGAAAATTTTGAGCCTAACAAAACCAGTGCATCAAAAAAAATACCGAGCAGATTCGTTTTAAATACTTCATAAACGGTTGGCTCAAAAACACTCAAAAATCGATGAAAACACGGTTGTCAAGTAGTCCATTATTTTTTTTAAAATTTAATTTCTTTGTTTATTTCTTTGCATAACTCAGATTTTTCGTTGGCCCTGATGATGACAACACCGTTCGTGAAAACTTAGGTGTGACCGCATTCTCTGGTTGGGATGGGAATCGAGCAGCTTTCATATCGGAGGTCTGAGCTAGACCTCTCCGATCATCGTCCCGTGAGCTCGAGTTTCTAGTAGAAGTATAAGTGTTTAACAAAAGGAAGCTTCAACGAGCTTTGAATTTCACCAATCCAGAAGTCCTACCTAAAAACCTTCGCTATGAACTGGATGGATAACGGAGACTTAGGTAAAAGTAAAGCATATAGATGTGGACTCATTAACAGTTTCATGCTATGTTGCATGAACACACATATGACACGACACGATAAGGACATGGAGACACGAACTAGGGAAACATTATGCAAAAAAAGGAAACAGAAATAATAAAATTATCGATATTTAACCCTCATGTTTTTGTTCCAGGTAATGCATTACACCCGAAAACATGGTTCTATACTTGAATTTGTTTTTTGTTAGAATAGATGGTATGTAAAGCTTCGAAACCTAAGGCAACAAGCATATAATTAAATAGACTCGATAGCACTTCATATGTATAAACTTCAGAACGACAAACATTTATTTCAGTTGATGATGATGATGATACAACATAAGTTAACATAAAGTACCCAAGACAGTTCGATCGAAAGGATACTCGATCGTGATCATTATTATAATCTTACAATCTTTCATTTCTATCATGCTGCTGACTTGCATAGAACAACTATAATTTTACTCCATCCAATGTCTTCCCTTGCCACCAATTTCTCGCAAAGTAGTTGAGTATAAGTCTCAAGGAGAGGCTCTATAATCGCTTCTCCAAAGTGGTGACAAGTAAACGATTCAATAATAGCTCTGGAGAAGTTTGATAACATCTTTGGAGTATATTCAATCGTCCAGTCATGGTAATCTTGTTTCATAGAATCAATAGTAAAAGATCCTTCTCTATGTACTTGGTCTTCTAGTTCTTGCGTAGATGGAGCATAGAAAGGAAGATTAAAAGAATCCACCTTCTCTTCTGCGACTAGTTTCTGCATTTTGTGTAGAGAAGAGTTAGAGGATTAAAGAGAGTGAAAAAAATTGAAGAATTCACAAATTTATAGAACAAGACCCTTATGCCCAACATTTAACCAAAATCTTTATATATTAGACACTATTTAGTTGAAAGAACGCTTATCAACAAGTTGTAAGCAAGGTTTGCACTATCGGCCGTTACCTGCATGTATATCCCCTATTGATATATACTGAGGTGATACCAGACTTTTGGTCTCTTTCACAATCAATTCAATAATGCAAAGGTTAAAAAAAAGAAAACTATGACAATCCATTCTACTTAAAATTGATCAAAAATAAATATATAGGCATTGCTGCACTTACTTGGGATACAAGTATAAAGAGTGATTTCTCAAACGATTCAAAAAAGGGACACTCATTAATCTTCTCGTGACTGTCATGGCTCCTCCTCCCTATGATTGAAAATACCATTCTTCCTCCAACAACATGTTCTTGTGATCTTGACCTAAGAAACATGCTGAAGTCCTTTTGGAATTGTTCAAAGTATAGAGTCGCTACTAAAGGCGGACTTGCTGGAGACATGTAAATGTTCCTTTTATTTACCGACTCCCCGTTGTTGAGAAGTCCAGCCGGCACCTACATTCATTTCGATTTACATTAACTTCATTAGAACACATGTATGTGAGCAAATTACAGAGGGATCATATTGTTTACAATATGCTGTACAAGTCTAATAGACTAAATCAAAAAGTGATTTTTTTAGCTATAGCATTATAAACGGTTTTAGAACTTGTTAAAAGTGTGAACCACTTTAAAGTATGTTGGGAGCAAGAAAAACTACTGTAAGATTGTTGCTAATATTAGCATAATATCATAATCATTGTTGCTCATAATGAGATTACACATTCTTTTTATTGACTTGTCTTTAGGTACCATTAAGTTCTGATGCAAAAGCTGACTGCTACATCTGTGGTTATTCCTTTTTGTTTCTTTGACTATCTATCTTTTTTACTAAGTGATGGTGCTCTCCTTATATAGGAAATCATACTTGGTAAGTTAGAAAATTACTGAACAATATATTGTTACGAATATGAAAAGGACTTGTAATTACAATATATCATTCAATTAGGAGTAACTCCCGAATCTGAACAGACCCAAGGGTTGTAACAATCAGTCTCTATAATAGAGCATTCAATTAGGAGTAACTCTCGAATTTAAACATACCCAAGGGTTGTAACAGTCAGTCCCTTGAAACACAGCCTCCTTGGCTTCCAATGAAGCTACCTCGCAACTACATGATGCAAAGTGCAAAGTGCACTAACAAAGCATCATTTTGTGTCCTTTACCCAAGTCCAAGATTGAGCTAAACCCATTTGGGGACTTGGCTCGAAGAGATAAATCAAAAAATGGTGATAAAAACAAATATTTGATAAGAAATTCAATCATTGTATATGTGCAAACCCATCCCACCCCACCCCACTACATACCACTTGGGCTTTGCAGCATATGTGTATCCTTCAATAAATGATAAAAAAATATATTGAAATACACACGTAGAATTTGCTCTAAGTGGGACCGTGTTAGTATGGACGAACCCCAATTGTAACATCCGCTATAAACCCAAATTAGAGATTAGATATTATTTTTATTTTGTTAAAAAATCCAAATTAAATTATTAATTGCTTATGAAACTGGTTGCATGATGTGTGTGTGTCTGTTAAACAGGGTATCAGGGCGACGTCCTTAAGATTATAAATATTGAGAATTGTCAAGCTTCCATCGAGAAGATCAAGAGGAGTTTGATCTCGGATCTAATATTGACACTCCCGGTGGGACCAGACGGGTTCACCTTTTATTGTGATGTGTCGCTTAAGAGACTATAAGATGACCTTATGCAACATGACAAAGTATTAGGTTATGCGTCTCGACAGCTTAGAAAGCATAGGAGAAGTTATCTGACACATGACCTAGAATTAGCTGTAGTTATTTTTGCACTCAGTTAAGCTCTAAAGGCATTATTTGTATGACGATTGAGTGAATATTTTTATTGATCACAAGAGCTTGGTGTTTACAAAAAGAGATATCAACATGCGACAGAGGAGATGTATTGAATTACTGAAAGATTATGATTTAGACCTTCAATATCATCAAGAAAAGGCCAATATTGTCGTTGTCGATGCATTGAGACAAAGAGAATGATCATATATCATGACAAAGTAGAGCCAGATCTTGGAGGATCCTCAAGAGATGGACACAGGTTGTGCTGCTGCAAGATAGAAGTTTGACGGACGATATGTAGATTTAGTCTACATTCATCGAGAGGATCCGAGAAGCACTATCAGAGGATGCCATGATTTAGCACCTCATAGCAGCATGTGATATTGCATGCAAAGTAAAGCTAAGGATTTATAAGGATGGGACTCTTTGGTTCGAAAGTAGTCTTTGTGTGTAAATTGGAGATATCCGACACAAGATCATGTCCAAGGTGCACAATTCTTAGTATTATGTTCATCCCGGAGATAACAAGATATATATATATATATATATATATATATATATATATATATATATATATATATATATATATATATTATATATATATATATATATATATATATATATATATATATATATATAAAATATATATATATATATATATATATATATATATATATATATATATATATATATATATATATACATATAACAAGCGGGTCTGAAAGTTTATTTCTGATGTCGAAGTATGCTTGATGCAAGATTTTGGAAGATATATTTATGGGTGTGTATTATACAGTCTTAAGGATTCTCAGTTTGAGGCAACCTCATGGCAAACTCATTATTTATAAAAATTTAGATGAATTTGTCATGAAATCAGTAATCTAGATGGACTAAGGATAGAGTTTGCTATGAAATTAGTAATCCAGAAGAATTAAAAATTTATAAGAATGGTCGTCTTGATGAAGATAGGAGAGACTATATAAAAAATAAGGTTTAGAAGATAAAGATGAGAAAGCGAAAATATATATATATATATATATATATATATATATATATATATATATATATATATATATATATATATATATATATACATATAACAAGCGGGTCTGAAAGTTTATTTCTGATGTCGAAGTATGCTTGATGCAAGATTTTGGAAGATATATTTATGGGTGTGTATTATACAGTCTTAAGGATTCTCAGTTTGAGGCAACCTCATGGCAAACTCATTATTTATAAAAATTTAGATGAATTTGTCATGAAATCAGTAATCTAGATGGACTAAGGATAGAGTTTGCTATGAAATTAGTAATCCAGAAGAATTAAAAATTTATAAGAATGGTCGTCTTGATGAAGATAGGAGAGACTATATAAAAAATAAGGTTTAGAAGATAAAGATGAGAAAGCGGAAATATGGTGGTGTATTAGTGACTATAAATATATTTTTTGGTGAGAATATAAATAGAATAAAATAACAAAAACCCTCAAAACCTACTGAGTTGAGATGGTTATAAAGACATCCAAGATTATACTACACCATTTTTTAGAAAATTTTGAGCCTAACAAAACCAATGCATCAAAAAAAATACCGAGCAGATTCGTTTTAAATACTTCATAAACGGCTGGCTCAAAAACACTCAAAATCGATGAAAACACGGTTGTCAAGTAGTCCATTATTTTTTTAAAAATTTAATTTCTTTGTTTATTTCTTTGCATAACTCAGAGTTTTCGTTGGCCCTGATGATGACAACACCGTTCATAAAAACATAGGTGTGACCACATTCTCTGGTTGGGAAGGGAATCGAGCAGCTTTCATATCGGAGGTCTGAGCTAGACCTCTCCGATCATCGTCCCGTGAGCTCGAGTTTCTAGTAGAAGTATAAGTGTTTAACAAAAGGAAGCTTCAACGAGCTTTGAATTTCACCAATCCAGAAGTCCTACCTAAAAACCTTCGCTATGAACTGGATGGATAACGGAGACTTAGGTAAAAGTAAAGCATATAGATGTGGACTCATTAACAGTTTCATGCTATGTTGCACGAACACACATATGATACGACACGGTAAGGACATGGAGACACGAACTAGGGAAACATTGTGCAAAAAAAAGGAAACAAAAATAATAAAATTATCGATATTTAACCCTCATGTTTTTGTTCCAGGTAATGCATTATACCCGAAAACATGGTTCTATACTTGAATTTTTTTTTGTTAGAATAGATGGTATGTAAAGCTTCGAAGCCTAAGGCAACAAGCATATAATTAAATAGACCGCTCCGAAAAGAGGTGCCTCATGGGCTGGAGAGGCCCTACAACTTTGACATCTTGGCACAATTGGCCAACACACCGGCCAAGTTGTCATTATACGAGCTCTTGAGACTCTTCAAGGATGTTCGCATCGCCCTGAGTGACGCACTTCAAAATGATGATGCTTATCTGGCTCAAGTCAAGCTCACAGGAGAGAGCTCGCCAGCAGATGCCCAAGACAGTGCTTGTACCGGTTCAATGCCCAACATTGTCTTCACTCCGCAAGACATACTTTTCAAGACCAACTTGCACGATCGCCCTCTGTATTACACTGGATACGTCGGCGACGTCAAGGTGGATCGGATGCACATTGATCCCGGTTCTTCGATAAGCATCATTTCAAAGAGCTTAGTTTCACCATCTGCGTATTCCTATGCATCAGCTGACTCCTACAAGCACTGCCATCAGCGGTTTCAATTCTGGAAGAAGCTATCCCATCAGAAAGATTCGTCTGAAGTGCCAAATCGGCGACCTTCAGTTGGAAGTAACCTGCTATGTCATCGACGCAGACACCTTCTACAATATTCTCCTGGGGCGTCCATGGATATACGATTACATGATCGTGCCCTCTATATTGCACTAGTACTTCAAGTACGCCGACAAGCACGGCTTCGTCAGAACAGAATTCGCTGACATCGATCCCTTCAAAGGGGGTCGAATCTTACTATTCGGATTCCTGCTTGTACGAGAATTCGAAGAGACACCTGATCAAGGAGGATGCTCAAGAGCAGACAGAGGCCATTGCGGGGCAGGAGGAACCCTTAAGAATCCATCTCCAACCTCACAAACCAGGAAAGACGACACCTCTCATAGCCACTCTGCGTAGAGAAACAACGAGTCTCCCGGTTCTCACTGCACAAAAGGAGCAGATGATAATCCGACTGCCAAGGTCTGGTCAAGTGCCGAAATCCACTACGGAGCCACTAACAGTCAGGCTACCGAGAGCTGGCCAGCAACAAACAGAGGAGCTCAATCCCTCTGTCAAGCCGATGATGATTCGCCTTTCCAGAATGAGTCGACATCCGAGCACTAAGTCGGGGACTACTAGCGAGCCAATAATTCCCTACACAGCACCGAACACCAAACTGGGGGTCGTTAGTACGCCAACGACTTCGCTTTCTGCTCCACCAGTGGAGCCACTGATGATTAAGCTGTCCAGGTCGTCCTCCCAGTCTTCATTAACACAGGGGTGACCGAAGAAGAGTTAGAGCTGGCCAAGTATGTGGCTGCTCATACTGATGTTCCGTCCGCAGATGATGTAATTCTCCCGAAAAAGGTACCTTATTTCATCAATAAAGGGTTATCTTTGAACTACCTCGAGCTTAATAAGCTTTGTACAATGTATGCTATGGAATACGGTATAGGCACCCACCTACACACACAGGTGACAAATGTCTACACCGCAAACCAACTTACTCCCGTGGAAGATGCTTACTTCATAGTCGAGGGAGAGGACAATCCGATCATCTTTGGTTGGAAGAATGATCCATATTCCTTCATGATAGAAGAAGTTGATCTCGAACCCGACACCGGGAGGCTGCCCCTTTATCTGTATAGCTCCCGATCCAAGTACCTCATGCAAAAACAGGGGTATGATCTGGAGACTACGCCAGGCTTAAACTACGGTACTGGTCAGCGGTTGCCTTTGTAATTGCCAGTCCCGGCTGGGAAACAACGAAATTATTACAACAAGACCAGATGTGGGCTAGGTTATGTTACACCTGCAACAACTCCTAAAAGCTCAGATGAGGAATGTGACTGGCATTCACATTCAACCGGATCACCAACTTCTGATTTAGATGTCAGCATTGGAGACGTATTCAGGCAAGCTCTGTCTGTCAATATGGCATTTGCTGATGCCTACGAAGAAGAAGAAGACGTACCCGAACTTTTCTAGTTAGAACCTTGGTTCCAGCAACTAGATGCACAGTGGAAAAAATGCT
This sequence comes from Iris pallida, assembly GCA_029216955.1. NCBI lineage: Eukaryota > Viridiplantae > Streptophyta > Magnoliopsida > Asparagales > Iridaceae > Iris > Iris pallida. The sequence goes on from JANAVB010007398.1 coordinate 2,098,535, forward strand.
TCGAACTTCGTGAACCTTCCACTGAAGATGAGGTGATGCAAGTTGACCTCGGCGATGAGTCCTCTCCAAAGCCAATCTTCGTCAGCAAAAGCCTGACAGACGAAGAGCGAGAGGCGCTTTTGCAACTTATCAAAGAGTACATTGACATGTTCGTCTAGAGCTATGAAGATATGCCATGGCTAAATCCCGAGGTTGTACTTCATAAACTCAATATTCATTCAGAAGCAAAGCCGGTCAAGCAACAGCAATGACGGTTCTGTCCAGACATCATGAACTCCATCGAAGCTGAGGTCAATAAACTGATAGCCAGCGGCTTCATTCGGGAGGAACAACATCTAGACTAGGTCGCCAACATAGTACCAGTCCTCAAGAAGAATGGAAAGATTCGAATTTGCATCGACTTCCGAAATCTAAACGAAGCATGTCCTAAAGATGAGTTCCCTCTTCCCATCACGGACATCATAATTGACAATACATGTGGCTTTGAGCGCATGTCATTCATGGATGGCTTTTCAGGATACAACCAAATCAAGATGTTTCCTGACGACGAAAAGCATACATCATTCCGAAAATCGGTCGGCGTGTACTGTTACACAGTCATGCCCTTCGGTTTAAAGAATGTTGGCGCCATATACCAAAGAGCCATGAGTGTCATAGTTAGAGATCACCTGCGTAAGATCGTGGAGTGTTATGTTGATGACATTGCTGTCAAAATCTATTCTAAGGAAGACCATCTGCAGGATCTGAGGACGGTATTCCACCTGATGCGAGCGCACAACTTGAAGATGAATCCTACCAAATCTTTCTTGGGCATATCTAGTAGAAAATTCCTGGGTTTTATCATCTGCCCAGGGAATTCATATAGATCCGGAGAAGACGAAGGCAATCATGGAGATGGGTCCCCCGAGAAATCTTTGTGAACTTCGAGGCCTTCAAGGGAGGTTAGCTTACATCAGGAGGTTCATCTCTAACCTCTCTGGGCGATGTCAACCATTCATCCATCTCACGAAGAAGGGCGTCTTATTCGTATGGGATGAAGAGTACCAACGCACGTTCGACAACATCAAAGAATATCTGTCGAATCCTCCAGTTCTGGTGGCCCCGGTTGCTGGAAAGCCATTTTTGCTTTATGTACGAGCGATGGAGCATTCCCTCGGTGCTCTACTAGCACAGAACAATGATACGAGGCATGAACAAGCTATCTATTACCTCAGCCGAATGATGATTGGGCCTGAGCATAGATACACTGCCGTAGAGAAAGAATGTCTTGCTCTGGTGTTCGCTATCCAGAAGACGCGACACTATGTTACAGGACAAACCATCCATGTCATATCTCGAGTTAACTCCCTCAGGGTTCTCATGACTAAGCCGGGTGCACTCAGCTCTCGCCTCGCTACCTGGGCGATATTATTGTCTCCCTGCCACATGATCTTCGTCGCACAAAAGGCCATCAAAGGTCAGGCTCTGGCGGACTTTTTAGCAACCCATCCAAGTTCGGAGTCAACTAGAATATATAAAGAGATTCCAGACGAGGTCGCCAATTCAAACAATTCTTCCGATGATTCCGTCTGGCGAATGTTCTTCGACGGTGCTTCAAGAACCGGACTGAAGGGCAACATTGTCGTTGGGGTCGGAGTTGTACTAATTTCTTCCTCCGGCTTGGTGATCAACCTGGCGTATTCCCTTACAGAATTCTGCTCAAACAACGTAGCCGAGTACAATGCCTTGGTTATCGGACTCCGACTTGCAAAAGAACTAGGGGTAGAGTACCTAGAGGCATATGGCGATTCACAATTAATCGTCAATCAGATTCGAGGTTCGTATGAAGTCCGTCATGAAGACAAGATCCCATATCATCAGGTAGCGATGGCCATTATTACGTCTCTTAAAAGGTTCTTCATAGAACATGTTCCGAGACTCCGGAACATTGAAGCCGACGTCTTAGCAGGACTGGCCTCTTCCCTAGCGGTCCCAAAATATACTCATCATTTGGTGGATGTAATAGGCCATGAGCTGGTTTGTCCCAAGAACAATGTCCAATTTGCCGAGAGCTATTCTACCCTGATGGTCGACGAGATACAAGATTGGAGGCTCCCATTTATCGACTTTGCAGTTTAAGACATCTTATCGGAGAACCCGAAAGAAGCCACCTCTATTTGAAGACGTTCTCTCAGATTCTTCTACGATACAGAAATGAAGATGCTGCATCGAGGGTCATACGATGGATTACTGCTTCGGTGTCTGTCCAATACAGAAGCCAAAGAAGATGTACATGAAGCACATGACGGCGTCTACGGGGCCCATCAGCCTGGCCCAAAATTACAAGACCGCCTTCGCCGGATGGGCTATTACTAGCCCACGATGGTAGCGGATGCTATAGACTATGCAAAAAAGAGCAAATCCTGTCAGGTCCATGTCACGACCCGTACCCTAGAGTAAGGGCACGAGACGTGGGTACGTCCAGCCTACGCCGCAGTGTCGGCGGTAGAACGCTGTCCTTGGTCACAACATCTAACAGTTGAAGGTAATAACAGTTATACTCCCCGAATGGGGGTGACATAACAGAAATATATCTCAATCACAACTAAGGTAGAACAGGATGAAGATAGATAAAATGATAGATAATATCCAGAATAGAATAAACCACAGAGATACATCCAGAATTCTAAGTGTCTAAAATAAGTACATATTCCAAAGTATCTCAGAATCTATATACAGTAATCCATAAAAGTAAAGACGTCCTAATCCAAGGGAGTGTCATCTACTGCTAGTGGATCCTGCTGCTGGTCCAAGTCCAGGCACTCATCTAATGTAGCACCGTAGTAGGTAGGGCAGAACGCCTCAGCCTCGTCCTCTGTAAAATTTTCAACAGGTCCAGTCAGGACAGGAGCGAGTATAGTACATCTCAACAAATCATAGCAGGTCAGGATATATAATCATGCTAGAGAGTAAGATACAAGATACTGAAAGAATAACATGCTAAAAAGAGAGAGACTGTAAATAAATAGCTACAGTATATAGAGAACTAACAGTGCTAGTGATTCAGAGCACAAGATGGTTATGTAGACGGCACGATGTTGTACACGAGTAATCTACAGAGGTTGTACACGAGTAATCTACTGGATTGAATACATAACCACTTCTACTCCTCCACCCCAATCAATACACAAGAATCTAGTTAAGTTATGTTATTGTACTCGAAGGTCATGTGAATACATGATTATACACGATTTTATACGTTTCGTACACGAATGTCACAAATACAAGGAGTACACGATGTTCACGATAAAGTACACGAACACGAATACCCGATATATCCGCTAAGGGGGATAACATCGCACAACAAGATCCATATTGTACTAATCCGTGTTTCTAACATGTCAGCATCATGTAAAGTAATCTAAAGCAAAAAATACTCATAATGCAGGATATAACTACAACAAATATGGCCTACAATAGCATGCGCAGAACGCTATAGAAAGCCTTCTATAGCATATTTTGTCTGCTATGATCGCCTACGCTATAGTATGTCCAGACATGTGAACGCTATAACATTATAGCGTTCATGAATGCTGTAGAAGTTTTATAGCGTTCGTGTATGCTGTTGATGGTTTATAGCATTTATGAATGCTGTAAATACTTTATAGCATTCTAGAACGCTGTAGATGGTTTATAGCGTTCGTGAGTGCTGTGGATTACTTATAGCGTTTATGAATGCTGTGGATTATTTATAGCATTTGTGAATGCTGTGGATGATTTATAGCGTTCGATGAATGGTTTGATTTATTATAGCGTTCATCATATGCTATCGTGGTAGCAGCAATTTAGACGTTTTGAGTGCTATAAACCTGCTACAGAATTTTATATTATTTTATATCTGCTACAGAATTTTATATTTCATAACCTATTTTGTATCACATATAAATAACAATAATCGCAAACAATTTCAATCGCAACTTGCATTTCGATCAATCAAGATATAGTAAAGATTTGCCAAAATATGAAATGTTTTATTAGAACATTCAAGATGTACAAAAAGTAGTAGTCATTAAAACATTCAAGATGTAGAAAAAGTAGTTGTACGTCAAAATAAACCATTCCATTTACAAAGAATCTGTAGTCCAAAATAAACCATTCCGTTTACAAATATCTATAGGCCAAAAAACAGCTCGCTCGCCTCTTTCCTTCTAGCAGGCTATCCACAACCATCAAAAACATATACGCCAACCTACACAAAATTGAGAAGAAAATACATTATGATATAAAAAAAAGATAGAAATATTTGACACCATGAAATGAACTAAGAGATATCTAGCAGATACCTAGCAGTTTTATATCATGAATGGCATCTAAAATGGTCTGGATAATCCATCTCCAAGTGAAATGGACATGCCAACCATGTGTTAAATCTAATTTGCTTAATGTCAACCTTGTGGAGGTTTGCTTACACATCTGAACAAATATTTATTTAACATCTATCCTACCGTGCATAGAAAAAATAACTCCAAACAGAAATACTCATATTGATCTTTTATTGGCCATATATAATCTAATCAAATACAAACAACTTTAAGCCTTGCTTACACATCTGAACAAATAATGAAGGTCAGTACAGATATGATTGCCCAATTTTCAAAAAAGGATATATTTACAGTAGATCAGCTTGAAAAACCAAAAACCAACCCCACACAAGGTTGACATTAAGAATAAATTAGATTTAACCACTCCAAACCAACATAAAATCGTAGTGTTGACTAGCACATCCCTTTTTTATGCCAAAGAGTAATCGGATTAAGAGGGGGGTAAGAGAAGCAAGTACGTAAAAAGAAACAGTTATCTTCTATCCTACCGTGCATAGAGAAATTGACTACAGTGCAAAAATTGCCATAGTGGTCTTTTATCGCCATATATAACTAATCAAGTATCAAATATAAACAATTGTAGGCCTTACTTACATATCTCAATAAATACTGAAGGTTAGTACATAGATATTGTCCAGATGTTTACAGCATATCAGTTTAAAGAACCAAAAGCAAACCTCCACAAGGTCGACATTAAGCAAATTAAATTTAACAACTCCAAAATACAGAGGAAAAAAGGTTTATCATAGATATTTTTATACAACTCAAGCCAACCATGTGTCTTTCCACAGTGTACCCAGGTGCAAAGATTTGGTTCCACACGTGTATCCACGTCACCATTCAGTTAGTTCTTTGACGGATTCTATACGGATGTATGACATCGTAAAAATATTAGAACTTTGGGTATGACATTGAAAATTTACCCATCGTGTATGCATTTAAAAACGTAGAAATGTTGTGTACCAAATCATATTTTACCCTTAATCTAATATCCATATTAAGTAACAAGTGTAATTTCAAAAATAGAATTGGCAATAGTTTACCCTTAAATCATTATTGTCCCTCATCCAGGCCTTTTCCCAAATGTGGAAACAACTCAAAAACTCAACAACGAGATTTTCAAAAATAATTGGCCATGATGATTTGTTAAATTGTAAGAAGATAATATATATATGTAATCCAATTCATAAAACACATCCTAGTGTTCATAGCACTGGCATTGACATTTGTGTGGCAAGGCATTCGTGTTAGTAAATAACAGAGAGAAATGAGTTGGTGCCTGAAAGACTTCAAACACGTGAAGTTTCAAATGAAACGATGACACTTACCCTCGAAGGTCGCGTATTTGGTACTGCACTTTCGTATTGAGGATACTAGACTTTGCTTATCACTTTCCTTGGCGACAAAGGATGGGAAAAGAGGAGTTTCAGGAGGAGTCGGGAGCATATCCATGTAAAATTCAAACAAACAGGTAGTTAGCTATATGAAGAAAGCACATTAGCATAAAAACACCAAGCATAACTTAAAAAGTATGATAAGAAAAATACTCACATATCAATGCTCCATAAATTTGATGTGTGATTTGGACCACACAAGGAATTCACCAACTCCTACTTCAAAAGAAAAGATGAACAGATGAACTACTCTAGACATTCAAAGGTGATCACAAGATGGACTATGTCAAGCAAATGAAGTTAAAGTAATAGCATGTTTCATGTCAAAGCTACTAGTTTATGAGAACTTATCCAAGATGTACACCGTTCCAGTACCTAGATACAGAAAATAGGCATTCCAAATTGAAAAACATCTAGTGTTCCTAATTTGTCATTTTGGTGTGGTGGTTGGAGATCCAAGGACCTGCACACTGCTGTTCAGGGAATTTCCTCCACTCTACACACACTCATACATATAATCCTATATACACTCACAATTATACACACAAGACACTCCTCGTTGCTCTTAACTCCAGCTGCCAAGGCCCCCTGCTTCTTCTACACACCTACCTGCCAGTACACATATGGATATCCTGCCTATTGCCATATCCCTGCCTAGTACAGGGGGACAAGCCTTACTATTGTTGAGTGCAGGAAGGGGCTTGCACCCTGCTGTCCTTCACTGTCTCCCCTTCAAACCACCATGCAGGCTTCAAAATCCAGTGCATGAATGGCTTGCACCTTGCTGTACCTCAAGTACATAGGTGCACAGGACACACACTGATACTAGTAACCTAAAACTTGTTGCTCGCTTCTTGTGCAGGCCAAGCCAGGTTAGGCAAATTCCCTGCAGGTGGCCTAAGGCCCCTGCCAATCCTTATTTCTCCTTGCCTAGGCACATAGGGGCTGCCTGTATGTACAAGACAACATACTGCAACCCATGTGAAAATAGCACACGTGTGTATATCACACATATACCCCCACTAATCCTATTTCCCCTATCTATATTACATATGCACTTTACACTACACATACACCCACATATAGATACTTACCCACTGACACACTGCCATGCTTCTCCTACTGTTACATATCCTATGCACATGTGTGCACAGGAGCCTGGCTCCTAATTGCTGCTGCAAGGAGCAGCAATACCTACTGTTACTCCCTCACTGCTGTTTAGAACCCCTGAACAGACCTGGGCTACCCCAAAACAGTCCCTAAACTACTGCTATAGCCTACTCTTCCTCTCTTTACACTCTACTACAGTACCACATTCCCTCTATATCTATCCATCCTATTTCTTCTAACTGTTCAGCTAAGCCTCCATAATTATTGTCCTAATTTATGCACACACAGGTCTTATCCTATACTACAATTGCACACACATGTTCTCTCACTGCACTGGCCAACAAACATACACATACTAGGTAACTTGTTGTTGCTCTACCTTTCCTTGCACTACACTTGTGTCTACATATCTACACACACAGTTAATACCTAAATGACACACACACAACTCATCTACCTACTGCCTATACATGTGCCCCCTTCAACTGGCCAAAATTTACCAAAGTAATCAAATATTTCACCTCGGTTGATCACTTCACTACAACAATAGTCTTACACCAGATGGATGGTTCCAATCTTGTAAACTTACAATATTCAGGTTAAGGATTCAACTCAAAATGTTCCAATATAATATAAGGTGTCAGCCCAAAAAGTAAATAAACATAAAATATTCAGGTTAGATTCATTAGCCTTTCAAACTTAATTAGCATAAGCATTTAGTGAATATAAATCGCTAAAATGAGTTCAATTACTGACATTCAATTTTATAACTAGAAACTGAAGTTGAAAAGCATTATTTGCCTTTACTTTCCATACATGCATATTCTGAAGAAGAAGAGAGAGTATATATGGTTCATCCAATTACAAAGGTACAAAGCACATAAAAAAAATGCTCGGAGCATGACATATATAGAATTGCAAATGGATCAAAACATCTTTATGGCCCATAAAGTCCAAAATTGGCTATTAAAATAATGATATAGCTGATATTTAAGCAAACTAATCCTAACATATTGATTTGTTGATTATCCTTCAATCACTCTTCGATGAATAAGTGGAACCAAAACCACAATTTTGTTCGCTATTATGACTTGAGATCTATGTTACTCGGACTAGAGCTTGGAGGATACAGACAATGATTTGACGACTATCCCAATTTTTGTTGTCTCCTGTATGACTCGATTAGGTTAGGTTAAGAATCTAATTGATTTTAATCTACCCAAGCATATTTACAAACACCTTGTGTCCACAGCCTATAGGGGAAGAGCATAATAATTTCAGCTTCAGAAATGGATACTGGTACTACTTGGTTCCTGAATTCAACACATAATGCTGCTGAGTTGGAAGTAGGACATCAAAATGGAAGCGTGGCAAGCTCAAGTACAAAAGAAGATGAAAAGAGGAGCAAGGAGTAGGAATCCAGGGATATATATGAACATACTGCTCACAAGTTTGCTTGATGACCACCATCAACCCACCTTTTAAGTACCAATTTTCTACTGTAAAGGACATAATAATACAAAGAATGCAACCGAACATATATAGAGAATAAGCGGCACTTCTGTACACAGTGATTACTCCTAATCTCTACACGTAAATGATCAAATGAAGCAATATTAAATATAGAGAAGCAATATTACACGTAAATGATCAAATGAAGCAATATTACTTAAAAGGGGAGACAAATACAAAAGGCACATATATGCCACTAAATAAAATTTATGACTGAAAAATCACAAACTAGTAAAAATCTACATAATGCAAACTCCAAAGTCAGAGAATTCAATTCTGTAGCTTACATATTTCAAAATTCAAATTGTATAAAATTTCTTTTTTAAATTGCCATCTAAACAACTAAATCTAACATCAACCTTAAGACTCCAAACTACAAATGAACAACTAAAGACCTTCATATTTCTATAACAAAGGCTAGAGCAGAGAGAAAAACAAACCTTCAGAATCGTTGTCGTAATTGTAAGCTAGAGGGAAATATTCAAACACCGTATGGATCGAATATGCCCAAAAGTTTACCTGGAAAATGTACTTCTTATGAATCATTTTTACAAACACCTTGTCCCCCTCCACCTTGTCCCCGCCCAGCATCCTCACCCGACACTGCCATCTCCCTCCTCGGCTCCCTCATCAGCATCGCCTTCACATCCCATTATGCTTCAAGTTGTCCAGCACCACGTGAAATGACTCTACGACGGACGAAGTCGATGCTAGAGATACTGTAAATCACTGAAAATCCAACCAAATTAGGGGTTCTCGAACAAGAAGAGAAAAAACCCTAAAATTCAAAGAGGGACTTACAAATCGTGGGATAGAATCCTCCGTCGGCGGTGACCAAATTGCGGCATCCAGTGTGGTGGAAATTGGCTTGAACGATGGCAGAAGGAGAGCATATTTTGTGTTGTTGTCTGTGAATGTAGGGTTAGGGTTTGGGAGTTGGGGTTAGGGTTTGGGGAGAAAAGGAGGAAAAGATGGAGATGAAGGAGGAGGAAGCCGGAGACTATAAAGTTGGCGTGGACAGAGTTGAGGAGGTGGACATGGAGAGGGAGAGGGAGAGGGAGATGGAAGGAGGAAGAAAGCAATGAGAAATAAAGAGGAAGGAGAGAAAGCTGGAAGTTCTTAGTTTTAGAAGTTTTAGGAGAAAATTTTGCGGGAATTTTGTCGCCAACATAAATTGGTGTTTCCTAGCAGTAGCAACGCTGGATGGACACAACCAACATAAATCCTAAAAAAACTTTCAGAAAAGGGCTAAGTAGTTAATAGATGAATGTTACAGATTATATAGCATTCAGGAAACGCTATATATAGATATTTTTATAGTACTATAGAAAGAACGCTATTGTTGATAATATTCTATAGCGGGGACACTTGAACGCTATAGAAAAACTGCTATTGTAGGTCCTATTTGTTGTAGTGATATAAAATGATCAGAGAATGTACTCGCCTATATCTTGAGAATCTGGAGAATACATACTGTCCGAGGAGTGGTGTCTGTCTCCTATAGAACAGTACAAGTCACTATGAGTCTACAATGATAATAAGATGCAAGTTAATACATTCTACATGAATCTAGGTCAATCTAGGCCAAAGTCAACTCTGGTCAACCCTAGAAGTCAAACTAGGTCAACTAGGTCAAACCTAAGTCAAACAAGTCTATACTAGTCTAACAGTCTATTCTAGGTCTAACAAGACTACACAAGACTAATCTAGACTCTATACTAGGCATTTAAGCCACACCCATAGGCCATACCATGCCTATGAACCAAACCATACTCACATGACCACATGACATTATCTATATCTAAAATAATACACAAATTGATATCTTTATATAATGTATTATAGAAATAAACATGAACATATAGATTACCTATAAGGTATATCACACATACATTATATATATCCCTATTAACATAATATGGTAACACACATATCATATGTTACCTTAAATGAAACTCACATACTCTTATATAAAGGAAAATAGGGAATGACATGTGTATGTGTGTGTGAGAAGACATGAGAGTGTATGATATGGCATGTGTGTGTGTCTCATAGAGTGTATGTACAGAATTTTAGGGTGTGAGTGATACATGTGTGTGTGTGATGTGCTAGATATAAGAAAACAGTGAGGAAAACATGTATGTTAGGCTAAAACAGTGAGTACATATAGAGTGTGTGTGTGTTAGAGAGATACATGATTGTGTGATACAAATAGGAATAGGAAAATCAGTGTATACATATATAGAGTGTGTGAAAGAAATCTGAAACAATGGGAACAGTTAGAAAACAGTGAAGTGCATTTGTGTGATAGTGTCTAGGAATCATTTAAGCCTAATTCAAGGGTATCAATTCTCAGGTATAGGAAAACTGGAAAAATAGTGAGAAGCAAAGGAAATCAGTGAATGATAAACCATCCATTCTAATCTCAGGTATAGGAACATTTCAGTACAGTTGCAAAAAGGGAAAGAAATCAGTTCAGTCCAAACAAACCCCCAGTTCCTCAGTTTCAGTCCAATACAAACAATGGTGAACTGGAATATAACAGTGTATATATATTCATGACTCAAATCCAGTTAAGGACTGAAGTAGATCTCAGGTTATGGAATTCATGCTCAGTTGACAGTAAGAGGAAAGGATCCCATTTTAGTTTAAAAACATAGGAAAACCAACTCAACAGCTCAAAATCCATTCTCACATCCTAGAGCCAAATTCGAATACAAAAATAAGCCAATATGACCAACCAATCCTGTGGGGACATATAACAGCTCAAAATCCACTCTGGTCAACCCTAGAAGTCAAACTGGGTCAACTAGGTCTAACCTAAGTCAAACAAGTCTATACTATTCTAACAGTCTATTCTAGGTCTAACAAGACTACACAAGACTAATCTAGACTCTATACTAGGCATTTAAGCCACACCCATAGGCCATACCATGCCTATGAACCAAACCATACTCACATGACCATATGACATTATTTATATCTAAAATAATACACAAATTGATATCTTTATATAATGTATTATAGAAATACACATGAACATATAGGTTACGTATAAGGTATATCACACATACATTATATATATCCCTATTTACATAATATGGTAACACACATAGCATATGTTACCTTAAATGAAACTCACATACTCTTATAAAAAAGAAAATAGGGAATGACATGTGTATGTGTGTGTGAGAAGACATGAGAGTGTATGATATGGCATGTGTGTGTCTCATAGAGTGTGTGTACAGAATTTTAGGGTATGAGTGATACATGTGTGTGTGTGTGTGATGTGCTAGATATCTGAAAACAGTGAGGAAAACATGTGTGTTAGGCTAAAACAGTGAGTACATATAGAGTGTGTGTGTGTTAGAGAGATAAATGATTGTGTGATACAAATAGGAATAGGAAAATCAGTGTATACATATATAGAGTGTGTGAAAGAAATCTGAAACAATGGGAACACTTAGAACACAGTGAAGTGCATTTTTATGTGATAGTGTTTAGGAATCAGTTAAGCCTAATTCAAGGGTATCAATTCTCAGGTATAGGAAAACTGGAAAAACAGTGAGAGGCAAAGGAAATCAGTGAATGATAAACCATCCATTCTAATCTCAGGTATAGGAACATTTCAGTACAGTTGCAAAAAGGGAAAGAAATCAGTTCAGTCCAAACAAACCCCCAGTTCCTCAGTTTCAGTCCAATACAAACAATGGTTAACTGGAATATAACAGTGTATATATATTCATGACTCAAATCCAGTTAAGGACTAAAGTAAATCTCAGGTTATGGAATTCATGCTCAGTTGACAGTAAGAGGAAAGGATCCCATTTCAGTTTAAAAATATAGAAAAACCAACTCAACAGCTCAAAATCCATTCTCACATCCTAGAGCCAAATTCGAATCCAAAAATAAGCCAATATGACCAACCAATCATGTGTGGACATATAATAGTGAGAAAACATTACAAAAAATTAGGAATTAATGTTTAGGAAGTAGGGAAATACTAAGTATCAGTCAATTACAATTCAGAAGTTCAACCCAGTTGTCAAAACCCCATTTTACAAACCAAGAGCCAAAATCGAATTGAATATTTCATTAATATGGACTAACAATCATGTAGGAGAAGTTTATAGTTGAAATATCAAATAGAAACTGGAATTTAATATTTCAGAATACATGAAAAACCTAGTATCAGAACAGTATCAATTAACATGCCATTTAACCATTTGAATCCACAATTCCTCATTAAAACCTAATTTAATATGTAAATCTAATTTAACATAGATTACTAAACATATTAGGATCTAATTTATCAATCAATAACATGATTTAAAGCATTAAAACAAAATAAAACACAAGAATACAATAGTGCACAACTCAACACACGGTACAAGCACAGTGCACGCATGGTGCACGCGTGACACCGTGTTCGACATGACACGGGGGGTCGTACCACTTGGGGAACCCTGTGTCAGTCACGAGTACGACACGTGTGTCGAGTTTCGTGTGTCGAAGTGGCGTGTCCAGCTCGAAATCAGACCCGAGTAGCAGGGCATGCATCCTGCCAGTGCGCGCGCGTGTGCACCCGCAGGTACGTGTCCACAATTCGATACGACGCGACATAAAAACATGCTTAGAGCAATAGAAACACAGAAGTGAGGTCAAGACCCAATTTTCTATTCAAATACATTTCTAAAATCCGGTCGAAATGCCCTTTGGGGCATTTCGTCAAACACCTATAAACAATGACTGATACGTGTCCGATACGGACACATACATGACTCAAAACCTAGGGTTAGCTAGTCCTACAACTAGGGTAGGCCTAGGGCATCCTAGATATGCAAATAAACATCAATTACAAGATGTAGATTAGAATATTACCTAGGGATTTGAAATGCAACAAAAAGCCCCAAATGAGAGGATCCTTAAACCACCAAAACTCCTTCAAATTGTCTCCTCCCTGAAATTACTCAATACCAACAGCAAGAACAATAAATTTAGGTCCTATTTCAATTGATTTGGGTGAAAAAGGAGTTGAAATGGATTTTCTATGGATTAGGGAAGATGGAGACTCACCTCTTTCCAAACTAACAAATAATTCCTAATGGAGGCTAGCCCTAATTTCTAGGAGGGGATTAAATAGGTAGGAATCCCTAGGTTTAGTGTGGCCGGCCATGTGGGTTGGGCTAGGGCTAGGTTCACTTGGTGTTGGGTTGGGCCTTAAGGCTAAAATCACAAACCATGACTTGTGAAATCACAAGCCATTTCCTAATCGAATAAAATCCTAATTTCTCCAAAATAATTCTAATGAGTTAATCATCACTAACTTAGGTCAAGCTAGGGTTACTTAATCTAACCAAGTAGTCATGACCTAGGTTAGTCCCTAGGACAGTCTCCAAGTCAACACTAGTCAAAGTCAAAACTAGCACCAAATCAATTATACTAAAAATCATTAAAAATTCTAATAATTATAATTAATAATAATAATTCCAAAATAATTCTAAAATTTTAAAAATGACCAAAATACCCTCAAGCTAGAAAAGTGGTAGTGACAGTCCACGCAGATTTCATCCACCAACTATCCGAGTTCTTACATCCGACGGTGGCATCCTGGCCATTCGAAGCATGGAGAATGGACATCATCGGTCCGATCACTCCATCTTCATCTCGAGGATACCTCTTCATACTCGCAATCACAGATTACTTCTCCAAATTGGCAGAAGCTATCCCGTTGGCAGAAGTGAAGACTTCAAACGTGATCAGCTTCCTCAAGCACCACGTCATCTATCGCTTCAGACTGCCTCGAAGGATCATCCACGACAACGGTCCACAGTTTGCAAGCCACGCCTTTTATAGATTTTATAACAAACATCGGATTCAGAATGTTGCCTCAACACCGTACAATCTGACGGCGAATGGTTTGGCGGAAGCGTTCAACAAAACTATAATCAAGCTGCTCAAAAAGTTTGTGTCTTCCAACAAATACGACTGGAATGAAAAGCTTGGCGAATGCTTATAGACGTACCGTACTACAGTCCGTACGGCCAACGGTACACACCATTCTCTCTGGTGTATGGGAGTGAGGTAGTTCTCCCACTGGAGACCCAAATCCCTTCGCTCCGCGTTGCCCTCACATATCGATTGACGACGGATGATAATTATCGTCGCCGGCTACAAGAGTTGGAGGTCTTAGATGAGAAGCGCCTACTAGCTCAACAACGAATCGAGCTGTATCAAGCACGCATTTTGGGAGCCTTCAACAAGAAGGTTAAACTAAGAACATTCCAAGTGGGCTATCTCGTTCTGGCAGTTCGAAGGCCGATGGTTATGACTCACAAAACCACCGGCAAATTCCAGCCAAAGTTGGAAGGCCCATTTGTCATCGAGGCTGTATTCTCCAATGATGCTTACCGTCTCACAAAACAAAATGGAGACTTGCTCATGTTGCCCGTCAATGGCAAGTTTCTGAAGAAGTATTATGTCTAAATGACACCCTCCAAATCTACCAGACTGTTAAGTTATGTGTCCTTAGGTACCGCTGAACTTACACTCTGGTCATCCCAAATGAATCTATATCGCATCTTCTGGGTAGTAAGTCATGTATAATCATACCTCTGAACTTTCTTCCCAAAAGAGCATCTTTCTCATGATCTAGTGCCCGCACTTTCAGTGCATAAACAGGGTAACAGATCCACAAATTTCCCGAAATAACCACGTCGATGTCACCTCTGAGTTGTTTCACTTCCATCAAAAACAAACCACCCCTCACGTAGAACTTCCACATCCATATTACCTCTGAGTTGTTCTATGTACCCTTCATGGTATCCACTCCTACCACGTCCTTATTACCTCTGAGTAGGAAGACTCCATTGAAGAAACCCTCATATTTAGCACGTCCATATTACCTCTGAGTAAGTATGTTAGTTTTCTCTCGACTTATTATCCGTACCCAAAACCAGGGTACGCCAAGGATAATAGGCCCATAAATGTCCACGGTTGACCACAAATGTCCACAGTTAACCACAAATGTCCGCAGTTGACCACAAATGATGTATTAGGTCCCCTAGTACATGCGCCTCTTTTCTCATTATCACATGCCTCTGGAACCCAGCTTTTCCATAGCATTCTTTTGCCTGATACCAAAAACATCCATATCCACCTTATCACGGAGTTGTTCTATGTATCCCTATCAAACTTATTATCTGTACCTAAAATCTAGGTATGCCAAGGGTAATAGGTCCACAGAAAAAGCCCCCACTGGGGCAAACACATAAATACAGTATAAGCACGGCAGATAAAGGATGATGCAAGCAAAGTCATTTGTTCAAATCAAATCAAAAGTACTACATTCTTTGGGACCACGTCCCTGCCAAAAAGATGAAGAAACATAAAAAAGAAAGAAAAGAAAAAGCCGACTATGGTTCGGTGATACATAATTCTCTGAGACGGTCCTTCAGTACGGCTGTCGACCGCTCAAACCGCTACTTGGCTCGGCGCTCGGCTTCCTGAGTCAACCGCTCTGCATCCTCCAGATGCGCGTGAGCCTGCCAGCCATCCTTAAGCTTTTTCAGAGCACGCTCCAGGGCAGCAGAAGTTCGGGCGACTTTGTCGGCCTCCTGAACAATTTCCTTCTTATCCGTGCGGGAGGCCTCGAGCTCATATTCCAAGAAAGCCAATTTCCTTTGGAGCTCGAGGATCTGCTCATTCGTGTCGATTATCCCGCGAGAGGCTGCCGCTTTCTGAGCAATGCAATCATCTTCCCGGCGGCTCAGCTGATCATACTGCAGAGAGAGATCGCGGAGGTCCTTCATTATGGTCGGCTTGGATGCTTCTCGTGCAACCCTTATCTTCTCTATGGCAGTGATGAGGAAGGCCGCTCCTGATCTATCGCTGAAGATAGATCAACTTGCCGCAGTACTTGAAACTAGGCCACAAGTTGATCTGCCTCTAGCAACTTGGGCTCCAGGAGCTCAACTATCCTTGCCCCACCGGGGAGGGTTCTAAGGATTTCAATCTGGCCCCGGGCGCATTGACGGGCCAAGGCAAAAGAGTTTTCCCTCTCCACCGTAGCCTCAATTCCTCACCTCATGTGACGATAAAAACTGTCAACTACATCCTTTGACGATTCATCCAGAACTTTCGAAGAAGACGGCGTCAAAAAAAGGGTAGCTGGCAGGGACGAAGAAGACGCACCAGAACTTGCTGCCCATGCCATAAGGTAAACAAGTTCCAAGTAAAAGGACGCTTGAATAGCGGCCAATTCCTCCTCCGCAGCCCGAAGGATCTGGAGACTCGACAAGGCGGAGAGGTCGCCCTTCGGAGCCACATGAACAGAGGAGGGTGTAGGGACCATTTATCCCTGCCTCGGCCGTTCCGCCGTGCGCTCTCCCGAACTCGATCCAGCGGGAGGTCCCTCAATATAAGTTGGAGGAGGAAGAGGCACACTCCCTTCCACCAGATCCCTTCTGGCGAACTCTTCCCTGATAATATCTGTCGTTGGTAGTGGAGGAGCAGGACCTGTATATCCATAGCGACCATCAATCAGCTTAACCTGAAGGATGTGATGATAGAGCAGATAAACCTCCTCATAGTCAAGACTTGGATTATCTTACCAGGGGAAAGTTGCTGAAGCTGAGGTTCGCTCATAGCCGCCGTAGCCTCTTCACCAGCGACATCTAAGCAAATTTAGCTGGTTCCTCTGCCCCAGTCGCCACAAAAGGAGATACAACTGTATCAGCGTCACCCAGCTGAAGTTCAGCAGCCTCGAAAATGGGTTCAGCAGAGCCCACGTTGCTATGGGTTGAGACCTCAGCAACGGAAGGAACCTCAGCCGTCACCGGAAGAACCCCGACAGAAATAATTTTGGCACACATGTCATTAATCAAAATAGTTAGAGTCGGATCTACCGCAGAGGCAGCAGCCGGCTCTGGAAAGTCCGATTCTTCTGACACCTACAGAGAAAAAAATGATGAGGTCACAATTCAGAAAAAAGAAGAGCTAAAGAAGAAGATGGTTGTAATTCAATTCACCTCCGAAACGACGTCATCCTCGCCTCCCTCCTTGATGAGCAGCCCGCGAGGCTTAGACGCGGCCCATTTGTAACGTCCGTATTTTGGAATACGTATTTTTGATTAGGCCCATATGTATTTCGGACCTGTATTTTATTTTCTCAGATTTTGGCCTGTAATTGTTTTTTGGCTCGACTTGCGGATTTTGGTTTTCTCGTAAATTGAGTTTTTGGACCTGGCGTGGTTTTATTCTTTGTGGAGAGAATTTGGTTTGGTTTGCTTTGGACTACCCTTAGTTAAACTCCACCCTCAACACAACACACCCTCCCTCATTAAAACCCCACCTAACTTTTCTCTCCTCATTACTCTTCTATTATTTTTCTCCATCTTCTTCTTTCTTCCTCTACACAACACCCAACCTCCATAGGCAAGTGCACCTTGCCACCAAATAGGAACCCTATTTTATTTGTCCATTAGTTAGATTAGGCCATGGTGAACCACATAAGAACTTGGCATTTTGTGATTTGGAGATTCCATTTTCTAGATCTAAGTTTTAACCATTTTTGGATTTTCTTGGTTTTGATCTATTAAACTTAGATTTTTGCTTGTTTTGAGGTTTCCATGTGGTAGAGAATTCAATTTTACACAAGTTAGAACTTTGAAAATCTAAATTTCATTTTGATTTGGCCAAGTTATGAGATTTAGAATTTTGGTGATCTTGGGTTCTTTTCTCAGCCTGTTGGAGAAGAAGACCTCGGCCAACGCTCTTTAGCGCTGGGCTGACCCGCGCTCGGCGACCTTTGGCGAACCGCACCCCTTCGCTGGCGCTCTTTAGCTCTAGCGCAGCTCACCCCCCAGCGCAGCTCGACTCCAGCGCAGCTCACTTCCTAGCGTAGCTTGACCCTAGTGCAACCCGACCCCAGCGCAGCTCGACTCCAGCGCAGCTCACTTCCTAAAGCAGCTCAACCCCAGCACAGCTTGACCCTAGCACAACCCGACCCCAGCGCAGCTCGACCCTAGCGCAATCTGACCCTAGCGCAACCCGACCCCAGGAACCCCAGCGCAATCTACTTGCCCATGGTGGTTTGGTTTTATTTTCCTTAGGCTTGGCTTCTCTTTTGTGGATTGGAGTTCTGAGATCTTGTTTCGCACAACACGACTGTCCTGATCCAACACGACCTGGCACGGTTTCGGTGTTTTGCTTATGACTAGTACGGTTTTCGTAATTTCAGTGATTATGATCCTAATACTTCTGATCTTCTTAGTAGTGACCCGAGGGGGTGCGCTCTTAGCTTGTAACATGTGATTCATAATTAATCTCTGTAACTGGATAACTTGATAGTGGCCCGTGGCGACGAACTCCTGACTTGTAACTCGACTTGATAATTGATGCTGTTGCGATGGCAAACATGACTCATATAACCAACTCTGACACCGTAGGTGTTCATTTTTGCTGCTTCGTGCAATCTACTTGTCTTGTCTTGTCTTGCATCATGTCTAGGACGTGACTCCCTGGTTACCACGGTCAGGGATTCGTACTGAATATGGATTAGGCTAATTACTAGATCAAACTATAGTTCATGGAGAATTCCCAGTCATAGGCGATCTCGTTATCTGGGCACTTTAAATGGACTTGTAGCCTGCCGACGAGTAGGGCACATTTCTAGCACACTGTCATGTGTTGCACCCTCTGTCACGACCCGTACCCTTTTTTTTAAACGGATACGAGACGTGTCCAAGCCAGCCTACGCCACAGTGTCGGCGGTAGAACGCTGTCACGGCCATAAAGATCAAAATCACAAATAATGCTCATTCACCAAAATTAATTTAACTTACAATGATCACAAGGTTTACATTTGCAGAAAAATATAAACTTGTACAAAAAATGGAATGACTACAACTCTGCTATCTAGCTAGTTTCTAGGCTTTTGTCTGCAAGTTTTCCCGTCACTCCCCAAGCTAAGTGAATCCACGGCTAACCTGAAAATGTTGGTTTCCAGTCAGGAATGGAACGAGCACAATTCACTGAATGCAATTTCAAATAAAGAAAATGACTATAAACAAAGGTTAGACATCAATCATGAGTTTTGAAAATAAACAGTAAATACGGAAAACCAATAGCAATAAATAGACACAAAATACTTTCCCCAACTGTTGAAAGTACCTTTGATATGTGATCGGTCTGGGGTACTACACCGCACGGTCTACGAGGTCTACTTGCATGAAAAATAAACACGGGCTATACTACTTGCAGAAAATAAATACGGGCTACACTACTTGCAGAAAATAAACACGGGCTACACTACTTGCAGAAAATAAACACGGGCTACACTACTTGCAGAAAATAAACACGGGCTACACTACTTGCAGAAAATAAATACGGGCTGCACTACTTGCAGAAAATAAACACGGGCTACACTACTTGTAGAAAATAAACACGGGCTATACTACTTGCAGAAAATAAACACGGTCTACAAGGTCTACTGCATGAAAATAAATACGGTCTACGGTCGGATCACACATCCTTGGTACTTCTCATTCCCGACTCAATAATTTATAATAGAATATAAAAATCACATAACCAATGACTAATCAATGAAATATAGTAAAGATCAATATCAAAATGCAGACAATAAACTGTACTCGCTTGTGGCCCTGTGCTGGTGTAACCGATAACCTGAACCACTCAGAATGCCACAATAGTCAAAACTCGTACAACAGTCCCCGAATGCTGAAATAGACAATACCAATGATCTCAAAATAGTCAAGTTAGCTAGGATTGCTTGTCCTTAAGTCCAATTCTGGACACAAGGGCAAAACGGTAATTTTGGGCCAAAACGGTGTCCGCCGTTGGACCCGCTTTGCACCAAAAAGCGTGCCAGAGTCAACGGTCTCTAAAGTCGTCAAACTACATGTCTACGGATCCAGTTTTCCGATACGAACCCAACCGTATGTCCAAAGTTGGATTTCGGCGGGCCGTGCACAAAATCGCCCGTTGAGTGGGACCGTAGGGCCCACAAAACGGTGATTTTATCAACGGTCTCAGAATCGGACCAAACTTGGCATACAAGACCAGAAAAACGATACGGTCCTGATGGCACAAGTTTCGTCTCGATCTGACGAGCGTGCACAAAGTAATTAAAGAATTTGCAAAGTGTACGATACGGTAAATTTCGACGGATACGCATCAAATTCGTCGTACACACGCGACCAATTTGAATTCTGTCAAAGCCCACACGACCACGATGTTGACACAAAGTCACAGTCAACCAAATATTGACAATATTGACTAAATAATATCTGTAATAATTCAATACGACACACGACGTCTGCATTAAGCTCAAGACAGAAGATAGCTCAGCTTCCGTGTCTCAGTTGATTCGAGTCTGTATTTTACACTTTCTTTGAGTCTAGACTAATGTAATCCGAGCCATGCTGAGCTCTTGAAACTTAGACTATAGCCTACCCAAAAATCCCAAAGCTCCACCAAACCAGAAATTCCCAAAATGGTCCCCTTTGAACCACTCTGTGCTCTGGAGACAGAGTTCGGGCCGAACTCTGCCTCCACACAGAGTTCGGGCCGAACTCTGTCCCCTAGAAATCAGGAACCCTAAT
This sequence comes from Iris pallida, assembly GCA_029216955.1. NCBI lineage: Eukaryota > Viridiplantae > Streptophyta > Magnoliopsida > Asparagales > Iridaceae > Iris > Iris pallida. The sequence continues at coordinate 2,119,535 of JANAVB010007398.1, forward strand.
TTTAGGGTTAGCTGGTTGCTAGTTGTCCAACGGCCAAATATTTGAATTTTCCTACCCGAATTCTGGCCGAATTCTGCCTATAAAAACACTATAAATAGGGCATAAATTCTCTCATTCCAATCCATCCAATCTTCTCTACTCTTCTCTCTTATAGCTGAAATAAGCCATACCCTTCCCATCTACTAGTCATAAGCCTCCTAAGTCTCGAGTGCTCAGCATCTCTCAGTTAGGATTCTTGTGCAAGAGTCGAAGAAGTCGCTTGGACAATTCCAAGCAAATCGCCACTGCGATCCTCTGTTAGAAGTTGACGTGCTCTTCTGAAGTAAAGGCACGGTTGTAAACTACTATTTCACAAATAGTGGATTTAAATCCTGAGCTAGAGTTCTCAGGCCTGGACTAGTCCTCCACGAGGGAAACCAGGTTAAAATCGCTGTATTTGCGTATGCTCTTTTGATCTCCTTTTATTTTCCGCGCTTTACTCTGATTATTTATTTTGGTGAAAGAGTTATTTTTAATTGGTCATTTTTCTATATATACTCTATTCACCCCCCTCTAGAGTTGCCAAACTGTTCTTCAATTGGTATCAGAGCTCTGTTCTCTTTATAAGGACTAACATCCTAAGAGCTGATCCATGGCAACCACACAATCCTTGATTTTCAATCATGGTGAAGGTCAGTCCACTCATAGGCCTCCCCTATTTGATGGAACTAACTATACATATTGGAAAATAAGGATGAGCTTCTATCTTAAGTCTTTAGACTTTGACCTGTGGACTGTCGTCACTGACGGTTACAAAAAGCCCGTCAGGATAGTTGTCGATGGTGACCTCATTGAGAAACCACACGACAAATATTCTGTCGAGGAGAAGAAACAGGCAAGTCTAGATGCTAGGGCTATTAATGCTTTATTCTGTGCTATAGACAAGAATGAATTCAACAGGGTCTCCACATGCACCACTGCTCATGAAGTATGGAGACTTCTAGAAGTGACGCATGAGGGAACCACACAAGTCAAGGAATCTAAAATAAGCCGTCTCACTCAAGAATACGAAGCCTTCAAGATGAAGCCAAATGAGACGATCACTCAAATGTTTACAAGATTCCTCGACATCATCAATCCTCTATCCTCGCTTGGTAAGCAGTACTCAAACTACGAGAAGATTCGTAAGTTACTCAGAGGGTTGCCAAAGATTTGGAACCCTAAGGTGACGGCCATCATAGAAGGAAACGATCTCACATCAATGTCAATGGAGACCTTGATGGGTAAGCTCATGACTCACGAGCTTGACCTCAAGGACTTCGAAGAGCCTGCTCCAAAGACCAGGGAGATCGCACTCAAAGCTCATCGACGAAGGGCTGATCACGATGAGACCGAAGATGATAACTCGGATGATGAAGACCAAGCTCTCATGGTTCGCAACTTCAGAAAATTCCTTCACTTCAATCGAAGGAAGAAGGATTCACAAGAAGATGATGAAGAAGAGCCAACCTGTTACGGTTGCAAGAAGACTGGACATGTCCGAAAAGACTACCCATTCTTGAAGAAGAGCAACCGCTATGACAAGCCATACAAAAAGAACTCATCAAAGAAATATGCCAACACAGGAATTTGGCATGAAAGTGAAGCGAGTGACTCCGAGGAAGAAAAAGGCTCTCCTCAAGATACAGCAAATGTGTGCCTAATGGCAACTTCCAACAAGGTATCTAACGAAACTCTAGATGACTTCTCTTTTGATGAACTTGGCGATGCTTTTACTGATTTACTCGATGATCACAAAAAGGTTATTGGTAAATACAAACATGCCAAGGACAAAATCAAAAGTCTGGAAGATGAGATACAAAGAATTTCTTTACTTCTTGATAATGTTAGAGACACGTCACCCACTGATGCCACTAATGAAGTATCCAAGCTTAAAATAAGCTTACATGATGCTGAAGCACGTATTGAGCAACAAGCTCAAGAAATCACTACTCTCAACACGTTGCTTGCTGAAGAAAAGAGTAGACACAAAATCTCCATGACTAAAATATATGGCTTGAATATTAAGGTTGATGAATTGCAAGCTGCTTCTAAAAGATTAGAAACCAAATTGGGTAAACAGGTGCTTCAACCTCAAACCCAATCACATGGGCACAACACCACTCATGCTAGTCAACCACGTCATTCTCATGTAGCACTTAACCATGCATTTATATACACAAACTTTCACAAACCACGTGCACGTAAGAATAATTCTCATTCAGTACACAATCATCATGTTGCACAAAGACACAATCAACATCACCTCACACATAGAAATCATCATCATGCTATGCCATATAGACAAGATCATCATGCCATGCCATATAGACAAAATAATCATGCTATGCCACATAGACAAAACCATCATACCATTTCACAATCACATGCCATGCCATATAGACAATATCAGCATGTCACACATCATAGACAATATCATCATGCCATGTCATATAGACAAAATCATCATGTTATGCCACATAGACACCATCACTATGCCACTCATTCTATGCATAATCATCATAACCATGCTAACTCTTCACATCATGATCATCCACATCCTGCTGCTTACAGATATTACTCTCATGCTCCTAGTATAAATAAAAATGCTATCTGTACCTACTGTGGATCACATGGACACATCTCACCACAGTGCAGAGTTAGAAGAATGGTAGATAAAAAGATATATGCTTGGTTTCCAAAGACTAACTTTTTAGGACCCTCAAGAACTCGGGTACCAAAGGTCACATCTACTTTTGATGTAGGTGGACCTTCCCTCCTCAACTGAAAGTAAGTGGATTCTCGATAGTGGATGCTCGCGACATATGACGGGAGACGCAAATTTTTTTGCATCACTATCGATGAAGAGAGAAGGATATGTATCCTTCAGTAACAATCTCAAAGGGCACATAATAGGTAATGGTATCATTGGTCATCCTCCTTCTCCTGTAATAAAGGATGTCTGCCTAGTGACCGAGTTAAAGCATAACCTGCTCAGCATTAGTCATCTTGCTGATCATGGATATGATATTAACTTTGGACAAAATAGTTGCTACATCTATGATAGGTCAACATGAGACATTGCTTTTAAAGGGAAAAGAGAGGACAACATATATATTTTCTATCTTTCTATAAATACTAACAATGCAGGTAGATGTCTATATGCCCACAAAGACGAACGACTACTTTGACACTAGCGTCTTGGTCATGCCAACATGGATGCTATGTCCAGGCTGTCTACCAAGAAGCTAGTGAGAGGATTGCCTGACATCACATTCAAAAAGGACACGGTATGTGCCGAATGTGAACTAAACAAGGCAACTAAATCCTCATTTCATTCCATCAACTCTGTAAGTACTACTAGACCCTTGCAACTACTTCATATGGATTTATTTGGTCCTAGTAGAATAGCTAGCCTTGGTGGCAAACTTTATGCATTTGTTATTGTTGATAATTTTTCGAGATTTACTTGGGTTTTCTTTCTCGCTAATAAGAGCGATGCTATTTCTGTTTTCAAAGTTTTTGTAAAGAAAGTTCAAAACGAAAAAGGCTACATGATTACTCGAATCCGAAGTGATCATGGAGGCGAATTCGTAAATTATGATTTTGAAAATTTTTGTAATGCAAATGGTTTTGATCATAAATTTTCTTGTCCTAGAACTCCTCAACAAAATGGTGTTGTGGAGCAGAAGAATAGAACTCTCGGCGATATGGCCAGAGTCATGTTGAATAAATTTTCACTTCCGAAATACTTTTGGGCAGAAGCTGTCAGTACAGCATGCCACATTTTGAATAGGGTGCTGATTCGTCCCATTACGAAGAAAATACCCTATGAGCTTTGGTTTGGGAGAACCCCCAATGTTTGTTATTTTAAAGTTTTTGGTTGTAGATGTTTTATCCTTAACACCAAAGACAACTTAGGCAAATTTGATGCCAAAGCTGACGATGGTATCTTTCTTGGTTATGCCGCCAAGAGTAAGGGATATAGAGTTTTTAATAAACGCTCACTTATTGTGGAAGAGTCAACAAATATGACTTTTGATGAAGATAACAGTGTAGTAAGTACTCTTGATGATGCGTTGAGCCATCAACTTCTACTCCAATGAATACTTCAACCGAAACTGATTCTCTGGAGGGTTTGCCTAAGAAATTCTCTTTCAAACCTTCTCATCCAGAAAATTTAGTAATAGGGGAAGTTTCACGTGGAGTAACTACTAGATCATCACTAAGAGACTCCGTTGCTAGCACTGCCTTCATTTCATAAGTAGAGCCTAAAAACATTTCTGAAGCCTTTAATGATGAATTTTGGATTTCTGCTATGCAAGAAGAACTCAACCAATTCGAGAGAAGCCAAGTATGGGAACTCGTTCCTAAACCGGTTAATCACTCGATAATTGGTACTAAATGGGTTTTTAGAAACAAAGTAAATGAAGATGGTTCAGTCACACGTAACAAAGCTCGTCTAGTAGCTCAAGGATACAACCAAGAGTAAGGTATCGACTATGATGAGACGTATGCTCCTGTTGCTAGACTAGAATCCATTCGGATGCTTTGTGCTTTTGCTAATTTTCAAAACTTTAAATTATTTCAAATGGATGTGAAAAGTGCTTTCTTGAATGGTTTTATTAAGGAGGAAGTTTATGTGAAACAACCTCCTGGCTTTGAAAATCACAAATTTCCCGACCACGTGTTCAAGCTAAAGAAAGCGCTTTATGGCCTCAAACAAGCCCCCAGAGCTTGGTATGAAAGGCTAAGTAGCTTCTTACTTGAGAAAGGTTTTTCAAAAGGGAAAATTGACACTACACTGTTTATAAAATCTTTTAAAGACACTATTCTGTTGATTCAAATCTATGTTGATGATATCATTTTTGGGTCTACTGATGAAACCCTCTGTCAAGAATTTGCCAAGTGTATGCAGACGGAATTTGAGATGAGCATGATGGGAGAGCTCAACTACTTTCTTGGCATGCAAGTGAAACAAATGGCTAATGGAACTTTCATCTGTCAATCGAAGTATACCAAGGACATGCTGAAGAAGTTCGATCTTGACAACGTCAAACCAATCAGCACTCCAATGGCTACTTCAACCAAACTCGAACCAGATGAGAGCGGCAAACCTGTTGATCAACGTAAGTATCGAGGTATGATAGACAGCTTACTTTATTTAACTGCTAGTCGTCCCGATATCATGTTCAGTGTTTGCCTATGTGCTAGATATCAAGCTAATCCTAAGGAATCACACATGACCGCGGTTAAGCGTATCTTTCGATACCTTAAGGGTACGGTTACAGTGGGCCTATGGTATCCCAAGTCCACATCATTTGACCTTATTGGTTACTCTGATGCTGACTTCGCTGGATACAAGGTCGACCGTAAAAGTACGAGCGGCACGTGTCATTTATTAAGAAAGGCTTTAGTCTCCTGGTTTAGCAAGAAGCAGAACTCTGTAGCACTATCCACAACAGAAGCTGAATACATAGCAGCTGGGCGTTATTGTGCATAAATTCTATGGATGAAGCAAACCCTTGAAGACTATAAGTTATCTTTCATGCATATTCCTATATTCTGTGACAACACTAGTGCCATTAATTTGACTAAGAACCCTGTCTGTCACTCACGCACTAAACACATTGAGATCAGACACCACTTTTTGCGTGATCATCAGCAAAATAGCACGATTAACTTAGAGTTTATTGACACTGATCATCAGCTAGCAGATTTCTTTACTAAGCCATTATCCGAAGAGCGCTTCAATTTCCTTTGTCGTGAACTCGGAATTTTGGATGAAGCAGTTATAAGTTGAGACTCACCTGCGTAAATATCGAGTATATTTTGATTCTTTTACGACGAATTTGGTATGGGTACAAGCCGAAAGGGTCCTTCTGACAACAAGGCGTAAAAGCCTAAGCGACACAGTGCACTAGTCCTCAGGACTACCGCTAGTTGGGATCCGGCCCCTCCAACTAACCCATGGCAAATTCGAAATATTGAATTACAATATATTTCCTTGTTTATTATATGGTTTGTTTCAATTTAATATTGCCTAATTTATTTTTCTAAAGTTCATTCTGACTTTTGTGTACCTCTCTATGTACTTCAATGAATTCATCAAACTTTTATCCTCTCTATCTTTTTTTTTTCAACACTTAACCATTTTTTCATCTTTTCAGCCTGTTTTCAGTTCTGGACCATTAATCTAGAACTCGGGCCGAACTCTGCCCCTAACAGAGTTCGGGCTGAGTTCGGTCCCTATTGGTCCAGCGTCGGGATCAGCCTCTGCCGTTGGATCAGTTTAGATCATACGGTCAGAATTTCTTCCGACCAACGAAAACCCTCTCTTATATTTCGGATTTTCATCTCTCTCCTTCACTATTACCTCCTTCCTCACCTCTCCAAACTCTTCCCTTCAAACCCTAACCCTAGTTTTTGATCTAGAGTGCTCCATTGCTCCTCAAAATCAAGGGAAAGTGGTTTCTCATCATTCTCTTCCACTGTTTATTGTTGATTTCAGGTATATCTCCTTCTTTCTCTCCATTTCAAGTTCTCTATTTTTTTGCAAATAGCTCCTCGCTTGCCCAATCGTGGGAAAATGACTCGAACTGAGGGAGCTTCCTCTTCGAATCCTCCTCCTCCAATTGAGCAAGTAGTTGAACAACAACCCATTCATCCATTGTTCAACCCGCCTTGTCCCCATGATCCGAATACATATGATGAGCGATTATTTGTGTCGCTAGACGCGTCTAATGCATGGTTTAGCGACTTTCGGACTCGTCCGGTATTCGGGGGACATCCGATAAATTTTACAATCTTTTCTCAATATGAATCATTGTTTCGTGATCTATGTTTGGATGCGTTAGTTGCCTCAAACTTTGTCATTTACCGTAGCGCCATCCAAATGTTTTATTGCAATTTATCTTTCGATGCAACCCACATCTATTCCCGGGTTGCCGGTATTGACATTGCTTTCAATGATTCTGAGTTGGGGGATTTTCTTGATCTTATTAATCTCGATGCTTGGGATAAACTTGTGGAAGCTCGTCAATTTCAATTTGTTGGCGATACTTCTCTTGAAGGTTTCAAGGAGGAATTATGTGCTCCTAACATAAGTCCTCGCAAACTTATGGCCAAGCACCTCAACCCATATTTCTATGAACTTCATCGAATCATTTTTAACACTATCTTGCCAAAAGCTGGCTCCACTGATGAAGTTACCTACTTTGAGATATCTGCTTTGTATCACCTTCATTATCGTATCCCCTTCAATCTTCCTAGGACAATGATGGACTGGATGATAAATTGTAGGAAGAAACCAAGAGCATTGGTTTATCCTTTATATCTTCCTATGGTTTTTCGTACGTTCATTATTCCTATTCATGACTGTCAGTTCTTGCCTGCTCCTGCTTTCCTGTCCAAGGCACGACGTTCTCAGGCAGTCGTCGCCTCTCCTGAGGCTTCTGAGCATTCTGATGATGAGGAGCCTGACGCCCCTTCACTCGGTCAGGATGCACCACTTCCACCTGCCACTCTTGAGTCTATTCAGACTATGCTCCGGGATCGTTTTGACCTTGAGGACGAGCGCTGGACCCAGCTAGATTATCGTACTACTCTACAGATGAGTGCCCTCGGCAACTTCCTGCATGATATACGGTACTCCATGTCTCATCATCTGCACATTCCCATGGAGCGGGATCCTGAGCGCGCGGGCCATCGCATTGATGATCCATGGGTCATGCGTTACATGGATCTGGATGCTGCATTTCTGGACCCCCGTTGCTCCTTTCCTGGTCCTTCAGACCCTCCAGGACCTTCTCGTGCTCCGTGATGGAGATTGGCTAGATCTGCTGCTGCTACTGATGATGATCTTAGTTGATGCTTTTTGATTTCAGTTATTTAGTTTATTACGGATTTATGTACTTGGTTTTATGTACTCAAACTCTGGTTGTGTGTTTGATACTTGGTTTTGTGAATGACATTTTATGCTCATAGTTTTACTTTCTGCTTGTGACTCATTTTGTTTAGTCATACACTGGTTCTTCTCTGCTTGGTGTGGTTGCATCACTCTAAATTGTCTATACTGCAGTTTATATGATCTTTCATTCATATGCAGTCTATATTGCTAACTGCCAAAAGGGGGAGAACTATGTATATTCTGGCTAGATATATTTAGTATCATATCTTTCGCTTTCGTATATCTGTGCTTGTTTGTGCTTTTTGGAGATATTATACAGGTTCAATGCATTCTTTACGGGGGAGCTATCTCTTCTAGCTCAGCGCCGTTCACTGATCACGGGGGAGCTCTTATTTCTAGCTCGGCATCGATTATGGGGGAGCTATATTGCTATGATCAACTGTGTCCAGGTATGAATGTTGAATATACATATATTATTTTGTCAATTATCAATATGGGGGAGATTGTTGACACAAAGTCACAGTCAACCAAATATTGACAATATTGACTAAATAATATCTGTAATAATTCAATACGACACACGACGTCTGCATTAAGCTCAAGACAGAAGACAGCTCAGCTTCCGTGTCTCAGTTGATTCGAGTCTGTATTTTACACTTTCTTTGAGTCTAGACTAATGTAATCTGAGTCATGCTGAGCTCTTGAAACTTAGACTATAGCCTACCCAAAAATCCTAAAGCTCCACCAAACCAGAAATTCCCAAAATGGTCCCCTTTGAACCACTCTGTGCTCTGGAGACAGAGTTCGGGCCGAACTCTGCCTCCACACAGAGTTCGGGCCGAACTCTGTCCCCTAGAAATCAGGAACCCTAATTTTAGGGTTAGCTGGTTGCTAGTTGTCCAACGGCCAAATATTTGAATTTTCCTACCCGAATTCTGGCCGAATTTTGCCTATAAAAATACTATAAATAGGGCATGAATTCTCTCATTCCAATCCATCCAATCTTCTCTACTCTTCTCTCTTATAGCTGAAATAAGCCATACCCTTCCCATCTACTAGTCACAAGCCTCCTAAGTCTCGAGTGCTCAGCATCTCTCAGTTAGGATTCTTGTGCAAGAGTCGAAGAAGTCGCTTGGACAATTCCAAGTAAATCGCCACTGCGATCCTCTGTTAGAAGTTGACGTGCTCTTCTGAAGTAAAGGCACGGTTGTAAACTACTATTTCACAAATAGTGGATTTGAATCCTGAGCTAGAGTTCTCAGGCCTGGACTAGTCCTCCACGAGGGAAACCAGGTTAAAATTGCTGTGTTTGCGTATGCTTTTTTGATCTCCTTTTATTTTCCGCGCTTTACTCTGATTATTTATTTTGGTGAAAGAGTTATTTTTAATTGGTCATTTTTCTATATATACTCTATTCACCCCCCTCTAGAGTTGCCAAACTGTTCTTCACACGAAACCATTACGCAGCTTTCGATGCTTTCGGTTTGCGACCACGTCGTCCGGATTGGTGGAATGCACGTCGTGTGGAACAATTTTCTAGTTTCGAAAACAGATTTTTGGAAAACTTTGGGATTCGATTTCTCGACGCGTAGTCGATGATTTTCAAATCCGCAAAAAGGATCATGAAGCTCTATATGTTGTCTAAAAGCTTGTTCAAGTGGAATTTCTAAAAAGTTACTGGATTGATCTAAATCGATCGGTAAACATGGGTGATTGGACTGTTTAAACGTCCTGTTTTTGAACAGGTTTTGGTCAATCTTTGGATCGACTTTCTGGGAATCCTAGCAAGCGTCGATCAAAACTATTTGAAGGGAATTAATGTCGTATAGGTTAGGAACATACCCTAAAAGACAAATCGCAAAACTATTGCTTGTGCGTGACGGAATGTCGCTGTGAACTTGCCCTCCCGCGCGCCTGTGCTGCTGTGGGTTCCCTGTTTCGCTGCGCGCACGTGTCTCGTCCGGCCTTGCCGCGCCGACGGCGGTGGTCCCCCGGCGGCGCACGGCCGCTGGATGGTTCGCCCAGCGGTGGGGTTGTCGACGTGGGTTCGGGATTAGGTTTTCAACATCTCTCCTCTCGAACTCTCTCTCCACTACTTATACGCAAACCTCTCGGGCTCGGCTGAGTTCGAACCCAGGGGAGAGGAATTTATGGCTCGGTTTTGTTTAGCTTCTGCTGCTGTTAGGTTTGCCACTGTGGGCTGGGGGAGAAAAGAGAGCCTGTGGGCTGCTACTGCTCCTTCTATATAATTAATAAAATATATATATCTTTGTATGTATACTTATTTATATACATACATATATACATACATACATACATACATACATACATACATATATGTATATACCCATATAATATATATTTATACATATATATACGTATTCACCCATATTCATCACTTTATATATATATATATCTATTATATATATCACTATATATATTTCTATATATACAATACACATATATAATATATTTTTATATATATATAAACACTTATACACGTACATAATATCTATATATATATATATATATATATATATATATATATATATATATATATATACTGGAGAGCGGGGGCTAAATCGACACAAGCAGTCCCCTATAGGTCAATACTACAATTAATAAATAACTAAAACGTTCTATAGGGTTAAGTCGCAACTTTGCCTGGTTTTCTTAGTTAGGACATCACTATGGCTCGGCCTTCCTTGGCATGGCTAATACACTAGTCAAAGCACGCCACTGCACAATCTGTGCCATGATTCCTAGTCGTCTTGTACTCCAAATCTCCACTATGGCTAAAATCATCTACCGTAAAATTAACTAAATAATTATCTATAAAATCTAAAATCCCCATTTGAATAAACTAATTAAAAATAACTATTTCCAAATTTTCGGAAAGGGGAGCTACAAATCTACCCACCTTAAAAATAATTTCGTCCTCGAAATTCTAATTCATAACTATTCTTAAAATTCAAAAAGGAGATCTACTATTACCTTATTTTCCTTAAATTTAATTCCTCAAAAATAGTTTATATCCTTCTCATTGGCCATTTTGGTAACTAGAAAAAATTTCGAGGACTTCTACCCACCTTTGGTCACACTACTCCCTCGATCTCATGTCACTAAACTGTGGGCTTTGGTCGAAGGAAGGTTGAGTCAAGGCATAAGGGTTGAAAGTAAAGGCAATATTCAAGAAAATATTTAGAGACACAATGAATCGTTTCTTGAGAATAGAAAGTCTCCTGGGTTGGCATTACGACTAAGGGTAAAACCCTAATCATTCTCAAATTCAGATGGCTTGAAAGTCCCGATAACAACTTGGGGTCGAGAGGAGAACGAGTAACTCAATCACATGGCTGGCTGACGATAACTACCCTTGTGTATACAACTACCATAGCCCTGGGGATATGCGGTATCTTTCTACCAATTACGAGCTTTTGTCTTTCCAAATCAGTGAAAGACGAAAACAAGAAAGAGTTCAAGAAAGATGTTACTGAATACAATAACGTGTCAATTTAGCCCGAGCTGGGCCCCCGCTCAACATAACACAGCCTCCCTCATTAAAATCCCACCTAACTTTTCTCTCTCCTCATAACTCTTCTATTAATTTTTTTTCATCTTCTTCTTCCTTCCTCCACACAACACCCAACCTCCATAGGCAAGTGCACCTTGCCACTAAATAGGAACCCTATTTTATTTGTCCATTAGTTAGATTAGGCCATGGTGAACCACATTAGAACTTGGCATTTTGTGATTTGGAGTTTCTATTTTCTAGATCTAAGTTTTAACCATTTTCGGATTTTCTTGGTTTTGATCTATTAAACTTAGATTTTTGCTTGTTTTCAGGTTTCCATGTGGTAGAGAATTCAATTTTACACAAGTTAGAACTTTGAAAATCTAAATTTCGTTTTGATTTGCCCAAGTTATGAGATTTGGAATTTTGGTGTTCTTGGGTTCTCTTCTCAGCCTGTTGGAGAAGAAGACCACGGCCAGCGCTCTTTAACGCTGGGCTGACCCGCGCTCGGCGCCCTTTGGCAAACTGCGCCTCTTCGCTGGCACTCTTTAGCTCCATCGCAGCTCAACCCCATCACAGCTCGACTCCAGCGCAGCTCACTTCCTAGCGCAGCTCAACCCCAGCGCAGCTTGACCCTAGCGCAACCCGACCCCAGCGCAGCTCGACTCCAGCGCAGCTTACTTCCTAGCACAGCTCAACCCCAACGCAGCTTGACCCTAGCACAACCGGACCCCAGCGTAGCTCGATCCTAGTGCAATCTGAACCTAGCGCAACCCGACCCCAGGAACCCCAGCGCAATCTACTTGCCCATGGTGGTTTGGTTTTATTTTTCTTGGGCTTGGCTTCTCTTTGTGGATTGGAGTTCTGAGATCTTGTTCCACACAACACGACTATCTTGACCCAACACGACCTGGCACGATTTCGGTATTTTTCTTATGACTAGTACAGTTTTCGTGATTTCGGTGATTATGATCCTAGTACTTCTGATCTTCTTAGTAGTGACCCGAGGGGGTGCGCACTTATCTTGTAACATGTGATTCATAATTAATCTCTGTAACTCGATAACTTGATAGTGGCCCGTGGCAGCGCACTCATGACTTGTAACTCGACTTGATAATTGATACTGTTGCGATGGCAAACATGACTCATATAACCAACTCTGACACCGTGGGTGTTCATTCTTGCTGCTTCGTGCAATCCACTTGTCTTGTCTTGTCTTGCATCATTTCTAGGACGTGACTCCCTGATACCACGGTCAGGGATTCATACTGAATATGGATTAGGCTAATTACTAGATCAAAATATAGTTCATGGAGAATTCCCAGTCACAGGCGATCTCGTTATCTGGGCACTTTAAATGGACTTGTAGCCTGCCGACGAGTAGGGCACATTTCCAGCACACTGTCATGTGTTGCACCCTCTAAGTCACCTAAGGGTACATTATCTTTCAGGCAATGTACCCAACCATACTCTCAACCCGCGGAAGGATAACTGGATAGTCTGCAGGAGTTGGGACTGGAAATTTCTCATTTGCACCTTGTTAGTAATTAGGCATATGATAACCCTAGTTATTAAGTAGTAAGTCGTAGTATTTGTTTGGCCGCTTGTGAATGGATGGTGTCCAGCCCTGTCTAAGTCTCGTCTAGTCCTAGTACCTGGTTTCTCCTGAGCATGTTTGTTTTACTTATCTTAACAATAAATGGGTAGAGACAAGGTGCTATTCAGGCGAAGGGTACAACCCCGGTCCTAATTTGGTTAAGGGTTATAACCTGGCTCCCGGAATGGTTCCACGTTCCTAGTCGTTTATTGTCCTGTTGTACTCTTTATTAATGGTAATTTTCTTCTATTTTCCTTATGATCTGATATGCTGGCTTTCGTTCTTATTTCATGGCCTCCTTTGTGGCACTTACTCTTTCTGGGGTTTGACCCAGCTGGTTTTGTGTTGCCAGATTTCGGAGCAGCTCCCGAAGATCTACCGAACTTCCAGCCCAATGGTGACAACTAGATGGAACCCGGGCTACGAGTAGGTTTTCTTTTTTGATTCGCTCACTACATTGTAAAATTATTCTTTTGAGGCGTTTAGCCGACGAGCACATGTTAGCTCGATGCATTTTTACTTACTGTCTGCCTACGGGCTGTAACATAATTAACAAATCCTATGGTTGATCATGTATGACTGAACTCTTGCTAGTCTTGACATTTTGTACGACTAGCTTCATGATCATCCAATATGTAATGTATGGGACGCCTTGCTATTATATATTTGGTGCTCTGACATCTTGTAACTATTATTGCTTGCTTGAGATTGAGACAATAGGCTTGTTCATGACCATAGGAGACTATTGGCTTGTAGTTAAACCCTCATATATCTAGACAGTCGTGACCGTATAGCGAGGTGGATTCCATTTTAACATACGTAGCTGGCTATGTACGCCCCCGCTCTCCAGTATTCTGGTTCTAGGGCGTTACACCATTTCCCAGAGTAAGTTCTGCCGCCAACGGCGGGCTCATGCCTGCTTCGCTTGTGCGAAGGACCAGGTACGACAGACGACTGATCCTCCACCACATTTTCTGCGGGAGGAAGAGAGTTATCGGAATCATGCTCGTCATCCTCTTCGTTCGCGTCGGCAAACTCCGAGTCCGACACAGAAACTGTGTTCTCCTTCTTCTTCCTCGCCTTGGACCCCTTGGACTTTTCTTCCAAGCCAGTACCAACAATGAAGCTGGTACCTAGGTCAAAATCGACATGAGGCTCGTTCGCTATGACATGGTATAGAGCCGCCAAATACAGGATCTTCCCTGACTCTCCAGCATCAGAAACTGAGAAGCTAGTACGGGTGTGAACCGTGTTATAAAAGTGCCAGGCTCTGATACCATCAAGGACGCTACCTTCAAAACTCAGGCAAGAGCTGGGACTATCCAAAAATAGCTGGCTATACCCAAACTGTCGGGCGAACCTACTGGGCAAGTAAGGCTCCAAGTAGACAGTATTGCGGTTACGGTATACCAGGTGGGAAGGACGAATGTTGTGCAGCCAAAGAAGCATCTTCCCGGATAAGAAGTGGGGAGGCCCAATACCATCAAGATGTACGGCCCTCACTTCCTCAGCAGTAAATTAAGGAACATACACGAAAAAAGTGTATCTGTCCACCCTCGCCAGTGCCAACCGACAGGCATGCATAGTATCGTAATCCCAAGGCATGCGACGATACTGGAAGATGAAAGCATCCTCGACATATACACCATCGTCAGGGCCATGCCTTATTAAAGACCGGTAATGCATTAACGACCACCCCATCAGATAATGATAGGACAGCTCTATGCGTTCAAAGTCCTTCGTCGTGTCACGAGCGATGACCTTGGACGAGAAAGTACGAAGGCGGCGATGTATGCTGCACACCATGGCCGGGAGAAGAGCTAGTCTGACCACAAAGACCAGCTTCACAGCAGGGAGGATAAAGTTACAGCTGATCCTCTCAATAGAACCAGTCCCTCCTGAGACCGCGCAGTTCCGCAGCCATACCATCAGAAATCCTGCCATGAGTGCCTTCTCTGACTGTCGCTGAGTATCCTGATAGAAATAATTAAGAGAGTCAGATTGACTCCCGAACCTGTCACCGGTGGTTCTTATCCTCTTAGAGGTCGACATATGGACTTGTACTGCCTCCCGGGTCTGAGGACTTCGGGAAGAAATCCGGCCTGCAGCGCTTAGCATAAAGAGGTAAGTCAGCCAAGTCCTAGTGTGAGGAAGGTTTTCTTCCGAGCTATTGTCCTTCTTCTTGGACATCTGTTGGCACGTGCTGTGATGACACAGCAATTCCCGGTAGACGGCAACAAAGCCCGAGATCTTCTCCTCCAAATTTTCGAACTCTTCGTTCGTCGGGGTATACACCTCAAAGACTTCATCTCTCCAAGGCAGCTTGGAGACGTCATGCATCTCGTGCAGAGCAAGCCCCATCTCCCCTACGGGTGTAAAAAAAGTCCCTGTACGGTAGTTGTACATCACCAGCAGAGCCATGAACAATTTTTTGTTTATGGGCAAGCCATAGCTGGTGCCCCGAATAGCATGGTAGAGTCCAATCTCGCACAGGAGAGTCTCGTACTTTCGTACGATCCACGTGGACAGGTTGGTCCACGAAGGGAGGGGGTGTATCCAACTCGGTAGCAACAACCGGCCAACAGGATAGGACCCCTTCCGAGCAAGCTGGTTCAGGAAAGTGTCAGCTTGAGAGAACTTGAAGTTGGGACCTGCATATTAAAAAAACTGCCCGGGGCCAACCCCATCACGTAGCGGCTGACCGGTACCCTGCCCGCGTACACTGACCACAGGTTATTGTTATAGTGAATTTTGCCAACAATCATCCCACTCCGGGTCGGAATCAAAGAATCCTCCATCTTCCTGTCCATGGGTAACATGTTGAACCACGATAGTGGGAAGTGACGCTCCATTAGAGGAATATGGATCGCCATCCCGTCAGAAGTAAAACTCCAACTCTCAGATATGTCCAGAACTTGGAAGTTCTTTACAGTTAAGGCATTCCCGAAAAGGAATGCAGGCTTCAATTATTTGTCCCCTAGCAGCCCTGAGTTCATCATCCCCGAGATAAAGAAGAAGGCAGATTGAGCGCGACCCACCAAAGGTTCTCCCGCAGCATTAATTGGCAAATTTACTGAAAAAAGGACAAAAGAAATAAAGTCAGAAGATGGCCAGAAAGTATTTAACAGAGTTGATGCGGCTCTGTTTGGATGGATCCTTATGCGGCTCAGTTTTAACGGAGTTCATGCGTCTCTGTTTTGGTGGGTCCTTATGCAGCTCAGTTTTAAAAGAGTTCATGCGGCTCTGTTTGGACGGGTCCTTATGTGGCTCAGCTTTAAAAGAGTTCATACGGCTCTGTTTTGGACAGGTCTTTATGCGGCTCAGTTTTAACGGAGTTCATGCGGCTCTATTTTGGTGGGTCCTTATGCGGCTCGGTTTTAACAGAGTTCATGCGGCTCCATTTTGATGGGTTCATATGCGGTTCTGTTCAAGGGACTTCATGCGGCCCAGTTCATCAGGAGCTCATGCGGTTCTGTTCAATGGAATTTCATGCGGTCCAGTTTTAAAGTGGTCTCATGCTGCCCAGTTCAACTAAGATTATGTGGCTATGATTTGGTGGAGCTTCATGCGGCCCAATTTATTAGGAGCTCATGCGGTTCTGTTTTGGTGGGTTATTATGCGGCCCAGTTTTAAAGGTGCATATGCGGCTTGGTCATGAAGCGATTCTCATGCGGCTCGGACATGGGGCATACCCCATGCGGCTCAGACATGAGAAGTTCATGCGGCCCATACAGTACAGCATATGCGGTTTCATCGCACTGAACTTAGACAGTTCAATGAAGACAAAGAGCGCATTAAATGCCAAGGAGAAAGGCTTGTGCATAAAACATGCAGCATAGCCAATTTTGTTAGGGTTTAAAGCATGCTGTCTTCTCCACAAATCTTACCATCGATAGCGGGATGAACGTCAGGATGAACTTCGACCGCCGCAGCCGACGAGGAGGCCGCTCCTTTGTCCTTCGTCGTAGCACTAGAGGAAGCTTTGGGAGCCATTGATGATCGGAGAAGGAAGAGAAGACGGCGACTTAGGGCAAGAAAAGTTGAAAAGAAAAGAAAGTAAAGAGTCTCTCCCTTCCAAAAGTATGCGTATTTATAGGCTAACAGGGGGGGCGTGCGAATCGATGGACGCTTCGCATTACGTACTGCCTAGGAGATAAGACCAAGTCTTGGATTTCTATCCCCTGCATGCAAAAGATTACTCGTAATCATGAAGACAAATCTAAATATTTAAAGCCGACTCTTGGGACCCTATCCCAAAAGATGGCTTTAAATCAAAGTAAATCAAAGGCAATTAAATGAGATGCCTACGTGGCACAGGACCAGTATGTAGCCAGAAGAGTCTATGCAGCCAGAGAAATCTATGCGGCCAGAAGAGTCTATACGGCCAGAGAAATCTATGCGGCCAGAAGAGTCTATATGGCCAGAGAAATCTATGCGGCCAGAGAAGGCTATGCGGCCAGAGGAGTCTATGTGGCACGAGGAGTTTATGCGGACATAGCCATGCTTCTTATTCAAAGTATTTTAATTTTACAAATTGAAAACTTTGAAGGGGGTCTTGTAGAAGCATGGAAAAGAACAAGAGATTCCATACGACTCAATATTGGGGAACTCTTCATGCGGCTCAAAAATCACTTAGATCTCTATGCGGCTCAAGAAGTCCCTAAGAACTTCATGCGACTAAAAAAAGCCCCTTAGAGCTTTATGCGGCTCGAAAGACCCGATAGCTTCATACAGCTCGGAAAAAGCAACGTGGCCCTATGCGGTTCAAAATATGACTCCACAGCTGGCCATTATTTCTCTGTGCAGCTGGCTCATTAAATGCTCTGACACAGTGCGGTAGCTCTGACACAAAGGATTGATAGCTCTGACATAAAGGTAAAATGATGACTCTGACATAATGACGTGCTCTTAGAGAGACGAGAATTTTTTTACAGTTGGCACGATCCACCAATTCCAAAGCTCTTTATGCGGATCATTTAAAGGAGCTCATGCGGCTCTGGTTTGATGGAGCTTTATGCGGCTCAGCTTTAACAGAGTTCATACGGCTCTGTTTTGATGGGTCCTCATGCGGCTCTGTCCCAATGGGACTTCATGCGGCCCAATTTATAAAAGGCTTATGCGGTTCTGTTCAATGGGACTTCATGCGGTCCAGTTTACAAAGTGGATTATGCGGTTCTGTTCAATGGGACTTCATGCGGCCCAGTTTACAAGGGGCTTATGCGGTTCTGTTCAATGGGACTTCATGTGGCCCAGTTTACAAAAAGGCTTATACGATTCTGTTCAATGGGACTTCATACGGCTCAGTGCATCAGGAGCTCATGCGGTTCTGTTCAGTGGGACTTCATGCAGTCCAGTTCACAAGGGACTTATGCAGTTCTGTTCAATGGGACTTCATGCGGACCAGTTCACCAGGAGCTCATGTGGCTCAGTCATGCGGCTTGCAACATAAATGACAGTTGGGACACGTGGCAGAAGATTGAGTAAAACTTATCCACTCGGATTTAGCAACCAACAAATCATAACAATGAAGATTTATTGCAATCATCACAACTGCCCAGATCGATTTCCAACAAACAATGCAGATTTGTTGCAATCAACATAAACAGCCCAGATTGATTTCCAACAAACAAGATCAAGGCTAATCTTAACCAATCTCCAACCGCCCGCTTTTCAAGGAACAATTACTGTACACCCTAATTTATCACAAAGTCCTATAAATAGCAGGGAATTATTCCTTTGCAAGATACAGAGTGATACGCATAGAGCCCGAGCAGAGAGATTAGCAACCCCCGCACACATAAAGAGCATTTCTTCGCCAGAGCAGAAGCTACGTCCGATCGTCCAAGGAGTAAGGTCGAGTTGATAGCACTTTCCCGAGCCTCTACCGTCACCCTCCAGAAAAACTAAACAATTGTACTTAGATTACTTTTCCTAGGTTTTATTCCTAGGCTCTCTTTGTACGAACGAGTTTGTATTGTGGAAAAAAAAGTCCAGTCCTCCCATAAAACTGTTCTGTTCTTTTATAATCAATGGCAAACAACACCCACACAGTTTTTATGTGCATGAACAGGTAGAAGCTCGTTGGCGCAGAGCTCGTTTGGATGCGTCAAGGCATGGAGTTTCTTTGGTGTTTTGAGACGCACGGCCGCATGGAGTCTGGACTTATACGGGACATAATGTATGGACATCGCCTATCTAAAGCTTCCACTGGCCTACTCAAATTGTATTGAGATATAAGAGAGAGCAGAGTGACTTGTAATGTGAGAAGAGTGAGCTCAAGTGATTATAATCTTGGCCTTGTGCCACATTGTAATCTTTGCTTCAATATCAATAAAAGAGTATTTTGCAGAACTTGTATTTTTGCTTCAAATTTCTGCTGCTGTATTAATATTTTCGTTTGGTACTTCTATGCGACGAGCTCGTCACTTAGCCTGAAATTGGCTGTTATGGAATCTGCCTTGCGTGAGTGCAATCTAGACTCATGCGACATCACGTCTTAGTGAGGACGATCGCTGCCACGAGAGCGGAGCGTGACATAATGGTATCAGAGTACGGCTTTACGTCCTTGGACTTTCGATTGAATTCTTTAACTCTGTGTTGCTTCCGCAAACTGATATTATTGATGCGCTCTCTCTCAAATGTCCCATGGCATGTCCATACAATAAGTCTAAATATTTTGTAAAATCGCACGAAAGAAATTTAGTTAAATAAAAGTTCAAGTAAGAACGGTTGGCTAAGTCGGGCTGGACATATACACCAAGAATCGTGTCGACCTTAGCAAAGTTGCATACGAGATTCAAATTATGTCGGACGACAATAAGTTAGAGTCGATTTAGTATATGGGATGACTATTAATAGGGGTACCATTAGACGATGTTATCATCGATGCGACATGGGCAAATCGTGCTTGGATTTTTGAGGAATAGCTCAAAGGAGAATTCAAAATAACCGGTTATGATTCGAAACTTGTTTCGAAGATTTGTTAAATGACTTTATCCCTGAGTTGTGTATGGTATCACCACGGAGATGTCGATTGATTGAGGATGCGGGGTGCCAATGAATCTATCAGTAAGCGTCACATGTATGCAAAGCCTTAGATCGAGTATCGTTGAGTAAGTTATAATCTTGAAGATTTCGACGAGCGTTTTGAACGAAATTATAGTCGACGTGCACGGGATTGGAATTTGCATGGAGCGCAACATGCAAGTGATAAGAAAAAAAGATAGATTGAAATCGAGAAAAAGTTAAGGTGTACGAACGGATGACCTGATCGAGGAAATCGATATGAATACAAAAAATTAGCACATTTGGACGATAGTGTGCATGGAAGTGATTCAAATAATTGAGAATGACTCTAAGGAGTTAGATAAATTGCTCGATGATTTGAGTTAGCATAGATCCATGCGACTTGAAAAAATTTATTGCTCGATGACTTAAGATAGATGGAGGAATATACGTGACTTTGAATTTGAACGAATTGATCATGTATCTAGTCCAGAGGATAACGGTTGAATGTAATCATGAATATTGAGGAGATCATCCAGATTGGATGATAGCATCAGTCGCATGACTCAAAATTTATTGCAAGGAAGATCGTCAGGTTACGCATGTCATTGATGGTATTGAGGCGTATCAAAGATCGATATCTGATAACTCGGGGTACTCTGACTCGATGAATGACGATCGTGCAAGTGTTATTGTCCTGATGGATGAAAATGAATGTTGGATGAAAATGATCGCGTCTTGATGGTTACGTTGATAACCACTATGTCGACGATCTTGTCTTGTGCGAGTGCAACTCTAACGTCGCACATACGACACGTCGGATTTGGGGCGATCATTCTGCGTGAGCACTGACATGGTGATTCATGTCATGGGAATGATCGAACTCGAAAAATCAGGACATGGCAATTTGGATTATCTCGACTTGCGGTTTGATGCGAAGGTGGATTCGAGGATTAGTCGGACTTGAGATTGACGATTGAATGAAACTTGAGGATTTAGTAGGTATAATCTATACATCGAGAATGAATTAGTCTAAACACGAAACAAGAGTTACGTCCCGATGAGGATGATTATCCCACCGGAGCGTTGCATGATGATTTTATGCCCACCGTTGATAATTGGACTCGCATGAGATCGGGGCGTGTCATTTTGTTAAGTCAGACGACCTTGTGATCGATTACGTGAATTGGGATAAATGACTTAGGGAATATAAAATATAAATTATGGTTTAGTGATGAATCGTATTATAGCGTGCTTGACTTGAGAAGGATTGATAGGTGGATTATGTCGAACGTGTTCGAAGAGATAGACTATGCAAAATGGCTTGTTGGTCGAGCAATATTGATGTGTCGAAGATTTGGTTGAGTAAACTTATGATATGATGGCTTTACTGAATGACTCAAACCCCATGCAACGAATGTCGAGATGTGTGTAGGGAATCTATGCTCAAAGTTTAGAAATCAGAGTGATGCGAGCTTAGGTAGAAAACCCCATACTATCAATTTGGTTTAACCTTATGATGGGGTCAGTATTGATATTGTTGTTTGGGAACTATGATTCCAATACTGACGGATGACCTTAGCCTAAAGATATAGCCTAGTGGTAGGAAGATGTCCCAGTGTGGAGAGATAGAAATTGTAGAGGCACCACTCACGAGGCTCGGTTGACATTCATATATATCAGGGACGACTGAATATGGGTACGACTAGACTCAAATGGTGATGGCAGATTCTCTATCATAAGGCTTGGCTGAAATGCATGTATTTAGTGGACGCCTGGAATATGTGCACGATCCAACTAAGTGAAACGTTGAATTCAAGTGAGACTTGAGGAACGGAAAGGTGTCGAGAATTTTGAGGTTGTGAGTTTTGAAGAAAAGATTATGGGTAGCACGAGCGTGGCTCGGATTAAGGAAATGCATAGGTGTAGTGTGTGCGATAGTCCTTGAATGTTGAATAAATTGATAAGTCGATAAGTAAGTACTCAGTTAGTTTCAAGGACGAAACTTTTTCTGAGTGGTGTATGATATAGTGCCCCATCCCGCTCAATCAATCGGAGGAATCGAAACGCTAACGACGTTCAGACTTATCCATGCAAAGGTGACTCGAAGACACCGCTCGGTCGAGGCGACTCCTCGCTCAGGTGGGTGGCTTCGGTGAACTTGCCTCGTATTGGGCTTCACACTAATAATATGAAAGTTTTTAAATGCACAAGTAGGCTTGATAATAAAAAGAATGAATCCACATAGCTAAGGGAATAATCCCAAGTCGGGTCAATTGAGTTAGAAAAGGAACAAGGTCCTACGGTCGGCTTAGAATTGTTGCACAATGGCTTTCAAAATAACACTCGGCCCTTTGTCCCGTGGCTTGGGAGAAGAAAAAGTTGGTCTTCACCACAAAGTTGTGAGTTAGCCTAAGTCATAGGCGTTGCCCACATAAATGCTTGATAAATATGCACGGTCCCATCGTTCTAGGCTTGGCATATCCTTTGCTCGCCCTATGGGTTAAGTGGTATCGCACGACTTGTGACATAAGTCTAGGCACCCAAAGAACTTGGTTGTTCAAAGTCGAACGCGTGCACGACACGTTCCTACGATGCAAGGCTTGACACACTCTTAGCTCGTCAAGTTGTTGTATGATTAAATTAGGCAAAATTATGTTTGGCTATCGGAGTAGTATCAAGCATGGTCCCACGAGTTCTACGGCTGGGTATAGCCACGAAGTCCCACGGTCTCAAAGTTAGTCATATAGAGTATGAGTTTGGCGGTATTGTCACATAGAACATAAGTTGGCTTAAGGCACGATGTCACGGACTATGTATTTTACTGCACAAGCCACGGTTGATTCAAATAGAGTTTGGAAAAAAGGCTATTAAATAGGCATTCCTGAGTTGAGTAAAAGGATAGGGCAACAAGGAAGAATGCTTGCGAACATGGGTCGTCGAGGCGGTCTCAAATGTTAGAAGACTTGAACTTTGTCCTGAAATGATGGTAATATTGGAAGAAGAATGACTGTGTGAGATGTCAGTTCGAGTCGAGTCTTGCATGGTCGTAGACAACTTGTCGACAAGGGCGATGGTTCTTCAAGCGGCAACCTGGGGCCACGGGACTGACTCGGCCTAGGAGGAAACATGGTATAGTCGTGCAAGGATAATAGCACAGGTTAAGCGGTGACTTGCAACGGGGCTAGCTACTTGCGTTGAAAGGACCCCGATTAACAAAACTATACGTCGATGATAGCTTGTGTTGCTAGTGAACTTTTATATAGATGGATCAGCACGAGCGGCAATCCGCAGGTGTGCCTTTGGATTGAGTCGAGTTGAATAAGTGCACGATCAGAAGATAATGTTTTGGCCTAAGATTTGGCTGCAACATAGACACCGTACTTGGCACGAGATGTGGCATCGAGTCGTATGTTGTTGGCATAGAGTTGCACAAGTTAGATTTTAGTCGTTGCGAGTTTAAGTCAGGAATCGTCGCAAAGTAAAGTTGGTTAGGTGACACTAAGTTCACATGTCTTGATTTGGTCAGTTGGTGATTAAAGCAGCAAGGGCTACGAGACGGCAATATGGTTAAGTCATACTGAGTTGCGAGGCACGACCAAAGTATAGACTCATGTATGGGTCTCATGATACGACCACGTTGACGGTACAATAGACTTATAGCACGACCACATAAAAATTGGGTACTATCGTGTAGTTACATCTCTGAGTATGGACCGAAAGGCAAATACGACTTGATAAGTTGACGTTGTTAAGGCACGGATGGGTCTAGAGACACAAAATAGGCCGAGAGTCTATATCCTGAAACTGATCCTAAGGCAAGAGTAGAAAGACAATCGTAAAGGGATTATGTTGCACAAAGTAAATGAACGTGTTAGTTATGTATGGGTGGGCGATGAGCTCACACCACCAGTACAGTTGAGTACTGACACCGACACAATTTTTATGTACAAGAATAGGTAGAAGCTTATTGGCACGGAGCTCGTTTGGTTGCGTCAAGGCATGGAGCCTCCTTAGCGTTTCGAGGCGCACAGCCACATGGAGTCTGGACTTATACGGGACATAATGTATGGACATCGCCTATCTAAAGCTTCCGCTGGCCTACTCAAATTGCATTGAGGTATGAGAGAGAGCAGAGTGACTTGTAATATGAGAAAATTGAGCTCGAATGATTGTAAACTTGGCCTTGCGCCATATTGTAATCTTTGCTTTAATATCAATAAAAGAGTATTTTGCATGACTTTTGTTTTTGCTTCAAATTTCTGCTGCTGTATCAATGTTTTCACTTGGGACTTCTGTGCGTTGACCCCGTCGCTTAGCCTGAAATTGGCCGTTATGGAACCTGTCTTGCGTGAGTGCAATCTAGGCTCACGCAGCATCACGCATTAGCAAACACGATCGCTCCTACGGGAGTGGGGCGTGACAGGCGTTGTCCACGGGCCTTGGTTTAATATATATATATATACATATATATATATATATATATGAAGAGAGAGAGAGAGAGAGAGAGAGAGAGAGGAAAGAAAAGAAAAGAAAGAAAGAAAAGGAAGGAAAGAAAGAAAAGAAAGAAAGAAAAGGCAATGTAGGTGTTTGCCATTGATTATAAAAGAACAGAACAGTTTTATGGGAGGACTGGACTTTTACTTCACAATACAAACTCGCTTGTACAAAAGAGAGCCTAGGAATAAAACCTAGGAAAAGCAATCTAAAGTACAATTGTTTATTTTTGATTCTGGGGGTGACGGTAGAGGCTCGGGAGAGTGACGGCAACTCTGCCTTACTCCTTGGACGATCGGACGTTGCTTCGACTCTGGTAAAGAAATGCTCTTTGTATGTGCAGGGGTTGCTAGTCTCTCTGCTCGGGCTCTGTGTGAGTGCTTTCTCTATCTCCTCATCCCTCTTTTTTGCAAGGGAATGGCACCTTGCTATTTATAGGGCTTTGTGACAAGTAGGGTGTGCATTAATTGCTCCTTGAAAGGTGGGCGATTAAGGATTTGGTGAAGATTAGCCTTGATCTTGTTTGTTGAAAATTAATCTGGGCTGTTAATATTGATTGCAACAAATCTGGGCAGTTAATATTGATTATAACAAATCGATCTGGGCAGTTAATGTTGATTGCACCAAATCTGCTTTGTGATTATTTGTTGATATCAGCAAATGTAAGTGAATAAACCTTGGTCAATCTCTTGCCACGTGTCCCAACTGCCTGTTATGTCGATTGCCATAAATTTAAGTTGTTGAGATTTGATCAACTCCTGCCACATATCTCAACTGCTGCAAGCCGCATGGAGGACTGTTATAGTTGAGCCGCATGAGTGCGGCCTCGTGTCAGAGCCGCTTAAGGATGGCCTTATCTGAACCGCATGGAGGTCCTTAATCTGAGCCGCATGTGGATCCTTGCAACTGAGCCGCATGGAAGTCTTTGCAACTAAGCCGCATGTGGGTCATTGCAACTGAGCCGCATGGAAGTCTTTGCAACTGAGCCGCATAGAGGTCTTTGCAACTGAGCCGCATGGACGTCCTTACAAATGAGCCGCATAAAGAGCTTTGGAAATGGGTGGATCGTGCCAGCTGTAAAGATTTTTCTCGTCTCTCTAGGAGAACATCAAGAGTCATCATTTCACCTTTATGTCAGAGCCGTCAATCTGTTGTGTCAGGACTGCTGCATTACGTTAGAGCATTAAATTAGCCAGCTGCTCATAGTAATGATGGCCAGCTGTGGATGCCTACTTTTGACCTACCCACGGCCACGTGGCTTTTTCGAGCCGCATAGAGCTCTCGGGGACTTCTGGGCAGCATGAAGCTCTAAGGGACTTATGAGCCGCATGAAGCTCTGAAGGATTTGTGAGCCACATGGAGCTCTATGTAATTTTTTGAGCCGCATGAGACTCCCACTACTTTGAGTCGCATGGATTTTACTTATTCTTTTCCATGCTTCTACAAGACCCCCTTCAAAGTTTTCAATTTGTAAAATATGAAATACTTTGAATAAGAAGCGTGGCTATGTCCGCATAAGATCTCCGTGCCGTATAGACTCCTCTTGCCGCATAGAATGTTCTGGCCGCATAGACTACTCTGTGCCACGTAGGTATCTCATTTATTTGCCTGTGATTCGCTTTGATTTAAAGTTGTCTTTTGGGATAGGATCCCAAGAGTCAGTTTTAAATATTTAGATTTGCCATAATGATTAGGATTTAATCTTTTCGCATGCAGGGGTTAGAAATCCAAGAGTCGGCTTTGTTATCTAGGCGGTGCGTCATGCGAAGCGTCCCTCGATCCGCACGGCCCCTATCAGCCTATAAATATGGGTTCTTTGGGAGAGAGAGACTCTTTACTTTCTTTTCTCTTCAACTTTTCCTGCCCTAGTTGCCGTCGTCTTCTCTCTCGATCACCGATCAACAATGGCCCCTAAAGCTTCCTCTAGTGCTGCGGCGAAGGGTAAGAAAGCGGCTTCTTCATCGAATGAGGCACCCATAATTCATCCTGATGTCCACCCCGCCATTGATGGTAAAGATTATGTGGAAGACCGTATGCTTCAAATCCTAACAAAATGGCTATGTTGCATGTTTTATGCACAAGCCTTTTCTCCTTCGTCTTCATTGGACTGCCCAAGTTCAGTACGATGAAGCCGCATATGTTATATGGGCCGCATGAACTTCTCATGTCCGAGCCGCATGGGGTATGGCCCATGTTTGAGCCACATGAGAAATGACTGAGCCACATAAGCACCTTTAAAACTGAACCGCATGAAGTCTCGCTAAACAGAACCGCATGAGCTCCTGATGAACTGGGCCGCATAAGCTTCAATAGATTAGAGCCGCATAAGCTTATCTGAACTGGGTCGCATAAGCTCCAACAGATCAGAGCCGCATAAGCTTATCTAAACTGGGCCGCATAAGCCCCATTGAACAGAACCGCATGATTTCTTTTTGAACTAAGCCGCATAAAGTCCCCTTTAAAACCTGGACTGCATAAGCTCATCTGAACTTGACCGCGTGAGACTCTGCTAAACAAAGCCACATGAAGTCCCTTAAACAGAACTGTATATGAACCCATCAAAGTAGAGCTGCATGAAATCTATTAAAACTGAGCCGCATAAGGACCCCTCAAAATAGAGCCGCAAGAACTCCGTTAAAACTGAGCCGCATAAGGACCCGTCCAAACAGAGCCGCATGAACTCTGTTAAAACTGAGCCACATAAGGACTCCTTAAAATAGAGCCGCATGAACTCCGTTAAAACTGAGCCTCATTAGTACCCGTCCAAACAGAGCCGCATAAACTCTGTTAAAACTGAGCCGCATAAGGACCCGTCTGAACAGAGCATCATGAACTCTTTTTAAATGTTTTCTGGTCCTCTCCTGACTTAGTTTTCTTTGTCCTTTTTTCAATGAACTTGCCAGTTAATGCTGCGGGAGAACCTCTGGTGGGTCGCGCCCAATCTGCTATGGGCTATAGGTATGACCACATAGTCGAGTATGTGGTGAACCAGTTTCCAAAAGATGAACCTTTGGAGAGGTTGGATGACATGAAAAAGCAGTCATTCTTCTTTATTTCGGGGATGATGAACTCAGGGCTGCTGGGGGGCAAATACTTGAAGCCCGTATTCCACTTTGGGGATGCCCTGACTGTGAAGAACTCCCAAGTTCTGGATGTATCTGAGAGCTGGGATTTTATCTTTAACGGGATGGCAATCCATATTCCTCTGATGGAGCGTCACTTTCTACTGTCATAGTTCAACATGTTGCCCATGACCAGGAAGATGGAGGATTTCTTGACTCCGACCCGGAGCGGGATAATTGTGGGCAAAATTTACTACAATAATAACTTGCGGTCAGCGTATGTGGGCAGGGTACCAGTCAGCCGATACGTGATGGGGTTGGCCCCGGGCAGTTTCCTGAATGTGTAGTGTCCCAATTTCACGTTTTCTGAAGCTAACACTTTCATAAACCAACTTACTCGGAAAGGGTCCTATCCTGTTGGCCGGTTGTCGCTGCCGAGTTGGATACACCCTCTCCCTTCGTGGACTAACCTGTCTACGTGGATCGTGTGAAAGTACGAGACTCTTCTGTGCGAGATTGGACTATACCATGCCATTCGGGGCACCAGCTATGGCTTGCCCATAAACAAAAAATTGTTCATGGCTTTGCTAGAAATGTACAACTGTCGTACGGGGACTTTTTTCATACCCGTAGGGGAGATGGGGCTTGCTCTACACGAGATGTACGCAGTCTCCAAGCTACCTTGGGGAGACAAAGTTTTTGAAGTGTATACTCCGACGAACGAAGAGTTCGAGGATCTGGAGCGACAGTTCCCGGGTTTCTTAGCTCTCTACCAGAAACTACTGTGTCATCACAGTATATGCCACCATATATCCATCAAGAAGGACGCAGTTCGGAAGGGAACCTTCCCCATACTTTGTCCTGGCTCACTTACCTTATTACGCTAGGTGCCTCAGGCCGGGTTTCTTCCCGCAGTCCTCGAACCCATGAGGAAATATAGAGCCAAATGTTGACGGCCAAGAGATCGAGGGCCACAGGAGACAGATTTGGGAGTAAAACTGACTCCTTTAGCTATTTTTACCAGGATACCCAGCCAATGTCTGAAAAGGCTCTCCTGGCGGTATTCCTGATGGTATGGCTGCAAAATTGCGTGGTCTTAGGAGGGACTGGTTCCATTGAGAGACTAAGCCGTAATTTTATCCTCCCTGCGGTGAAGCTGGTCTTCAGAGTCAGGCTAGCTCTACTTCCGGCCATGGTGTGCAGTATACACCATGGCCTTCGCACATTTACGTCTAAGGTCATCGCCCGGGATGCGACAAAGGACTTTGAATGTGTTGAACTGTCATACCACTATCTGATGGGGTGGTTGCTGATGCATTGTCGGTATTTAATGAGGCCTGGCCCCGAAGATGGCGTAACTGCAGATGAATCCTTCATCTTCCAACATCGCCGCATGCCTTGGGATTATGAGACTATGCGTACTTATAGGATAGCGTTGTCAAGTATGGAGAGATACAATTTTTTCGTATCTGTTGTAATGCCCCAGTCCTATAATACGTAGGACCAAGTACGTGAACATGCCAGCTGCACATATACGAAGAATACTCCAATATATGGAATCCTCATATATGCACATAAGCTGTAAATAAAATAATCACAGGCCAGAGTAATATAATCTAATCTCATCACAGCTCAATACAGAAGATAATAGAGTCCAAATAAATAAATAAGAGTATCAAAAGATAGCCGGGTGAACATGCTCACTCCAAACAGCTATGAAAAATAGTCTCACAAGATCAGAGTCCAATCTCTACAAAATAGAAAGAAATGAGATATAAAAATAATGTCTACAACTGTCTCAGATAAGAAATAGACTAAAAATCAGTAATGACTTCCTCTTATCGATGTAGGATAGCTCCAACGCGGCTCCGTACTCCTGTAGAAAATTATCTAAACTTGGAGAGATAACCAGGTCCTCAGAGGACATAGCAAGATGCTAGAAAACACCATGCCATATAAACTGTGATAATATAATAAGAGAAAAAGATATGCATGTAATCGATTTCCTGACCATTCTACTGTGAATATGCAGTTGAGATACAATCCTTCGACGCATGATCCCTGGCTGAATATAGGATCCGGTATAGTCCCCTCTTGGACACCAGTGACCAAGCGCATGATGTTCCAAAAACGACAGTGGCCAACCTGAGAGGCTAAACATACCCGTATCTCCAGCGGAGCTTCCGAGGTACAAGGGAAGTGCAATCGAAGCCCATACATCAGGTATTGTTCTTCCCACCCAATGCCTAGTATCATCATCTTCATGACTGACATGTACCTCTAGTAACCGCCAAGTCTTCTAGCATGCAACTCTATTGGCAGTTACCCCTATCCGTCGCACGTTTCCTACGTATCGGTGGCCAGCCGACTACGCGGATACGTGTCCTACATGTGACTCGCATCACGTGATACAATAAGTGTCAAGGCCGTATAAGATATACCAATACCTTAACATCAATGGGTGGTCACTAGACAAAGTCAATGCACGAGAAACAAATAAAGCAGAAAAAAACGACCGATAGAGTCGCTTGCACCCAAGAGTGACTTGGATGCACAGTTTAAATATCCAAAAATAAAAAATGCTGAAAACAACAACTGAAAATAAGAAATATAATAATCACAGAGTAAGGTGGCAAGGTATCTTGCCTGATGGTGCAAAGTGGCAAGTCCTGGTAATCACAATGTCAGCTAAGAAATGTCACAATCTCCAAACAACTCCGAAAGCTAAAAAAATATAAAAAATGCACTCGGTGTAAAAGATATACCTACGAAACGCCTATCCAAAAGTCTAATTCTGAAAAAGGAGCAAAATCGTAATTTTGGGTCAAAACGATGTCCGCCGTTGGACCCGCTTTTCACCGAAACGTGTGCCGAAGTCTATGGTCTCTAAAGTTGTTAAACTACATGTCTATGGATTCAATTTGAGGAGAGGAACTCAACGGTATGTCCAGTTTTGGATTCCGATGAGTCACGTACAAAATTGCCCGTTTGGGTGGGTCGCGGGCCCGCCAAAAAGGGATTCCGATTCGACCTTCTCAGAATCGAACCAAACTTGGCACATAGGACCAGAATTTCGATCCGGACCTGTTGGCACAAGTTTCGTCTCGAATCGACGACTGTACACGAAGTTAGGACAAAGTTTGCAAAGCGCCGATACGGGGGTATCTCAACGGATACAGACTGATTTCGTCGCGCACACACGACAAAACTGAGTTCCGTCAGTTCCCACACGTCGACAACGTCCATAAGCGCCTTTTGACGCATATAGCGCAAGACCACGTCGTCCGGTTTGTCGGCGTGCACGCCATATCGAACAAAATTTAAAAAATTAATATAATTTAATACAGGTTTTTCCTCAACTTCAACATCAATCTACTTTTTACACGCTAATCGAAACGAGGATCCAGAGGATGCGTTGCGATCTCGGTTATACTGTCTTTTACTATTTTCAATTAGTTCCTACTGTACTTTACTGCACAGCAAGAAAATTGCCAGACAAGTTGTCATTTTAAAACAGATTTTAGTATTACAGAAAATAGATTTTTGTTCAACTTTGTCTCAATTTTTCGAGTAAGTCGATGGGTTGTTTTCGAAATCCACCTAGAGGATCTCGAAGAGGGTCAAGTCTACTTTCCAAAAAATCTTACGGATCAAAAATTGGTGCTACGAGTAAAAAGTTACGTCGTGGGGAAGTAGGGTACCTTGAGTGGGAAAACTGCTCCGTGGATGACGCGGGGCTGACTTTCGATGCTCCGTTCGTCGCACACAAAGCTCCGTCGCTGGTGAAATGAATTCGTAGGCGAAGAGAATATAATCATCCTCAACTTTCATTTTGGAAGTTTAGGGTTTTCAGGTTTGTGCAAAAAGATATATATATCAAGTTGCTCCCAACCCTAATACTAATGGGTTTCGGATTACCCGATTCCCACTAATCCACGGTTTCCTGCGCGGAAGGGAGGGGGGGTTTGCTCTGCTGCTTGCCATGGGCCCGCTCACTTAAGTGAGCGGCTGTGCTCACCCTCACTTTTTTTTCTAATTCCTTTTTCTAATTCTTTTCTAATTCTAATTCTATTCTAATTCTTTTTTTTTCTAATTCTTTTTCTTTATTTTTCTGAAAAACTTAAGTATATATATATATATATATTTATTTGTATATATATATATATATATATATATATATATATATATATATATATATATTTTTTTTTTTTTTTTATATATATATATATATATATATATCTTTCTTTTAGCTTGCAAAAATTATCACAAAAATACAATTAAATTGCTAAAATCCTAGATTTAATTATATTCCTTATTTATTAGAAATACAAACATGCACATGTAAAATAATATATATATATACACATACATTAATTATATTAATACACTAGTAGCATATAAATTCATATCTAATTGAAAACATAACAAAAATTAATTAAATTATAAAAATCAATTATAAATTATGGGGGTTTACATTTGTTCCTCGATTTACTGCTGAGGAAATAAGGGCTGTACATCTGGATGGTATTGGGCCTCCCCACTTCTTAGATGGCAAAATACTCCTTTGGTTGCACAATATTCGCCCTTTCCACCTGGTATACCGCAACCGCAACGCTGTCTTCTTGGAGCCTTACTTGCCCAGTAGGTTCGCCCGACAGTTTGGGTATAGCCAGCTTTTCCTGGATAGTCCCAGATCTTACCTAGGTTTTGAAGGCAACATCCTCGATGGCATCAGAGCCTGGCATTATTATCATACGGTTCACACCCGTACTAGCTTCTCTGTTCCTGATACTGGGGATTCAGGAGAGATCTTATATCTGGCGGCTCTCTACCATGTCATGGCAAACAAGCCTCCTGTTGGCTTTGACCCGAGTACCAGCTTCATTGTTGGTACCGGCTTGGAGGAGAAACACAAGGGGTCTAAGGTGAGGAAGAGGAGGGAGAACATGGTCGATGTGCCGGACTCGGAGTCCAGCGACGCGGACGAAGAGGATGACGAACACGCTCCCGATAACACTCTCCCTCCTACAGATGAGGTGGTGGTAGATCAACCGCCTGTTGAGCCGAGCCCTTCCCAAAAGTGAAGCAGGCCCGAGTCTGCTGGTGGTTGCAGAACCTACTCCGTGAAATGGGCTGCAGTTAAGCCTTGCCGGCTGCTCATTAAGGAGAGGCGAGGATATGGGCGCCATTTCGGAGGTGAATTGAATTACAACCCCATTTCTTTGGCTTCTCCTGAACTATGTTCTAATCATTTTTCTTTTCTCTGTAGGCGTCCGAAGAGTCAGACTCTCGAGAGCTAGCCGCTGTTTCTGAAGTCGATCTGGCCCTGACCACTTTAATTAGGGACATGTGTGCCAAGATTATTTCTGCCGGGGTTCTCTCGGCGGCGGCTGAGGGGTCTCACGTTGCTGAGGTCTCGACCCAGGGCAACGTGGGCTCCACTGAGCCCATCCCCGGGACTGCTGAACTTCAGCAGGGTGACGCTGATCTAGCTATATCTCCTTCCGGGGTGGCTGGTACAGAAGAACCAGCTGAATTCGACTCGGGTGTCGCTGGCGAAGAGATTACGACGGCTGTGAGCGAGCCTCAGCCTCCACAACTCTCCCCTGGTAAGATAAGCCAAGTCTTGACTAGTGAGGAGGCTCATTCGCTTTATCATCACATCCTCTGGATTAAGCTGATTGATGGTTGCTCTTGACATACAGGTCCTGCTCCTTCACTACCAATGACGGACATTGTCAGGGTAGAGCTTGTCAGAGAGAATCTGGTGGAAGAGAGCGTGCCTCCTCCCCCTCCGACTTATATTGAGGGACCTCCTGCTGAATTTAGTTCGGGAGGACAAACAACGGAACGGTCGGAGCAGGGAGAACTGGTCCCTGCACCCTCATCTGTTAATATGACTCCGGAGGTTGACCTCTCTGCCCTACCAAGCCTCCGGATTGTTTGGGCTGCAGAAGAAGAATTGGCCGCTATTCAAGCGTCCTTCCGCTCGAAATTTGTTTCCCTCTTGGCAGGGGCATCAAGTTCCATTGCATCTTCTTCGACTCTGCTAGCCACTCTTCCTTTGATGCCGTCTTCTTCGGAAGTTTTGGATAAATCGTCAAGGGATATGGTTGACAGTTTCTACCGTCACCTGAGGCGAGGAGTCGAAGCTGCTGTGGAGAGGGGGATCTCTTTTGCCCTGGCCCGTCAATGCGCTTGGGGCCAGATTGAAATCCTTAGAACCCTCCCCAGTAGGACAGGGATGGTTGAGCTGCTGGAGCCCAAATTGCTAGAGGTGTATCAGCTTGTGGCTCAGTTTCAAGTGCTGCAGCAAGTTGATCTGTCTTCAGCGATAGATCAGGAGCAGGCCTTCCTCATCACTGTCCTGGAGAAGATAAGGGCCGTACGAGATGCGTCTAAGCCGGTTATCACGAAGGACCTCGACGATCTGTCTCTGCAATATGATCAGCTGAGCCGCAGGAGCGAGGATTGCACGGCTCGGGAAGCAGCCGCCTTTTGCGAAATAATTGATACGAGGGAGCAAATCCTCGAGCTCCAGAGGAAGCTGGCTTTCTTGGAATATGAGCTCGAGGCCTCCCGCGCGGATAAAGAGCTGATCGTTCAGGAGGCCGAAAAGGTCACCCGAGCTTCTGCTAGCCTGGAGCATGCTCTGAAAAGACTCAAAGGTGGCTGGTAGACCCACGCGCATCCGGGGGATGCAGAGCGGCTGAATTAGGAGGCCGAGCGTCGGGCCAAGCTGTAAGTTTAGCGGTCAACCGCCGTGCTGAGGGATCGACTCAGAGAATTATGTATAGCCGAACCATAGTCGGCCCATTTTTCTTTCTTTGTCGTTTTCCTTTGTTTTGATAGGGACGTGGTCCCCGAATATGTAGTACTTTCACTTTTTGATAAATGACTATGTTTTCATCATCCATCATCTATTGTGCATGTACTGTATCTTTGCTATCTGTGATATTTGCCCCACTGGGGGACTATTTGTGGACCTATTACCCTTGGCATACCTCGATTTTGGTACGGATAATAATTTTGATTAGGGATACCTAGAACGATTCCACGGTAAGGTGACCATGGAAGTTCTTGGTATCGAGCGAAAGAGTGCCATGGGGCAGCTAGGCCCCAGAGGCATGATGAGAAAGGAACTGCATTTACTAGAGGACTTAGTACAAGATTTATGGTCACAGAGGACATTTGTGGTCAACAGAATATATTTGTGGTCAACTGAGGACATTTGTGGTCAACTGAGCACATTTGTGGTCAACTGAAGATATTTATGGTCAACAGAGGACATTTATGGTCAACAGAGGACATTCGTGGGCCTATTATCCTTGGTGTACCCTGATTTTGGGTACGGATAATAAGTCGAGAGAGAACCAACATACTTACTCAGAGGTAATGAGGACGTGGTAAATATGAGGGTTTCTTCGATGGAATATTCCTACTCAGAGGTAATGAGGACGTGGCAGGAGTGGACACCATGAAGGGTACATAGAACAACTCAGAGGTAATATGGACGTGGAAGTTCTACGTGAGGGGTGGTTTATTTTTGATGGAAGTGAAACAACTCAGAGGTGACATCGATGTAGTTGTTTCGGGAAATTTGTCGATCTGTTACCCTTTTTACGTACTGAAAGTACGGGTAATAGATCGTGAGGAAAATGCTCTTTTAAGAAGGAAGTTCAGAGGTATGATCATACATGACTTACTATCCAAAAGATGCGATATAGATTCATCTGGAGTGACCAGAGCGTAAGTTCAGCAGTACTTGCGGGTACATAACTCAACAACCTGGAAGATTTGGAGTCAGTGTGTATGTTCAGCGGTACCAGAGGGTACATAACTCAACAACCTGAAAGATTTGGAGTCAGAGTGTGAGCTCAGCGATAACAGAGGGTACATAACTCAACAATCTGGGAGATTTGGCATCAGAGTGTAAGTTCAGCGGTACCAGAGGGTACATAACTCGACAATCTGGAAGATTTGGAGAATGTCGTTCTAGACATAGTACTTCTTCAGGAACTTGTCGTTGATGGGAAACATGAGCAAGTCTCTATTTTGTTTTGCGAGGCAGTAAGCACCATTAGAGAATACAGCCTCGATGACAAATGGGCCTTCCCACTTTGGCTGAAATTTGCCGACGATTTTGTGAGTCATAACCATCGGCCTCCGAACTGCCAGAACGAGATCGCCCACTTGGAATATTCTAATTTTAACCTTCTTGTTAAAATCTCCCAAGATACGTGCTTGGTACAGCTCGATTCGTTGTTGAGCTAACATGCGCTTCTCATCTAGAGCCTCCAACTCTTGTAACCAGCGATGGTGATTATTATCCATTGTCAATCGATAGGTAAGGTCAACGCGGAGTGAGAAGATTTGAGTCTCCAATGTGAGAACTGCCTCACTCCCGTATACCAAGGAGAATGGTGTGTTCCCGGTGGCCGTCCGGACTGTAGTACGGTATGCCCATAAGCATTCGCTAAGCTTCTTATTCCAGTCGCATTTGTTGGAAGACACGAATTTTTTGAGCAGCTTGATTATAGTTTTATTGAATGCTTCTGCCAACCCATTTGCTGCTGGATTATATGGCATTGAAGCAATATTCTGAATTTGGTGTTTGTTGCAGAACTGATAGAAAGCGTGGCTTGCGAACTGTGGACCGTTGTCGTGGATGATCCTTCGGGGCAGTCCAAAGCGATAGATGACATGATGCTTGAGGAAGCTGATTACGTTTGAAGTCTTTAATTCTGTAAGCGAAATAGCCTCCGCCCATTTGGAGAAGTAATATGTGATTGCGAGTATGAAGCGATGTCCTCGGGACGAAGGCGGAGTGATCGGACCAATGATGTCCATTCCCCTTGCTTCGAATGGCCAGGATGCCATCGTCGGATGTAGAAACTCGGATGGTTGATGGATGAAATCTGCGTGGACTTGACAGGCTTTGTACTTTCTTACATAGTCTATCGCATCTGCAACCCTCGTGGGCCAGTAATAGCCCATTCGCCGAAGGCAGTCTTGTAATTTCGGTTCATGCTGATGGGCCCCGTAGACGCCGTCGTGAGCTTCACGTACAGCTTCTTTGGCTTCTGTTTTTGACAGACACCGAAGCAGTAATCCATCGTATGATCGTCGAAACAACATTTTTGTTTCTGTATCGTAGAAGAATCTGAGGGAACATCTTCTGATAGAAGTGGCTTTCTTTGGATTCTCGGGCAAGATGCCATAGACTACGAAGTCAATGAATGGCTGTCTCCAGTCTGGTGCTTCGTCGACTGTAAGAGCGAAGTAACTCTCAACATATTGAACATTGTTCTTGGGACAGACCAATTCGTGGCCTATTACGTCCACCAAATGATGAGTATATTTTGGGACCGCTAGGGAAGCGGCAAGACCTGCTACGGCATAGGCTTCGATATTTTGGAGTCTGGGAACATGTTCTATAAACAACCCTTCAAATAACGAAATGATGTTAATCGCTATTTGGTGATAGGAAATCATATCTTCATGGCGAACTTCATATGAACCCCGAATTTGATTGACGATTAACTGTGAATCGCCGTATGCTTCAAGATACTCTACCTGCAGCTCCTTTGCAAGTCGGAGGCCAATGACCAAAGCGTTATACTCGGCCACGTTGTTTGAACAGGGCTCCGTGAGGGAGTAAGCTCGATTGATCACCAGTCCAGAGGGAGAAATCAGCACCACTCCAACTCCAGTGACGATGTTACCCTTGGGCCCAGTTCTGGAAGCGCCGTCGAAGAACATTCACCACACGGCATCATGAGAGACCACATTTGAATTGGTGACCTCATTTGGAATCTCTTCATCTATTCTGGTTGATTTCGAACCTGGATGAGCTGCTAAAAAGTCAGCTAGAGCTTGACCGTTAACAGCCTTCTGCGGGACGAAGATCATGTGGTAGGGAGACAATAATATTGCCCAGGTAGCAAGGCGAGAGCTGAGTGCACCTGGCTTGGTCATGAGGACCCTGAGGGGGTTAACTCTTGATATGACATGGATGGTTTGTCCCGTAACGTAATGTCGCGTCTTCTGAATGGCGAACATCAGAGCAAGGCACTCCTTCTCTACGATAATGGATCGATGCTCAGGCCCTATCATCATTCGGCTGAGGTAATATATAGCTTGCTCATGGCCTGCATCATTATTTTGTGCTAGTAGAGCACCGAGAGAATGCTCCATAGCTCGCACATAGAGCAAGAATGGCTTTCCAGCAACTGGGGCCACCAGGACTGGAGGGTTCGACAGGTATTCTTTGATGTTGTCGAAGGCGCACTGGCACTCTTCATCCCATACGAAGGAGACACCTTTCTTCATGAGGTGCGTGAAGGGTTGACATTGTCCAGAGAGGTTAGAGATAAACCTCCTGATATAAGCTAGCCTCCCTTGAAGGCCTCGGAGTTCACGGAGATTTCTTGGAGGACCCATCTCCATAATTGCCTTGGTCTTCTCAGGG
Organism: Iris pallida; assembly: GCA_029216955.1. Taxonomy (NCBI): domain Eukaryota; kingdom Viridiplantae; phylum Streptophyta; class Magnoliopsida; order Asparagales; family Iridaceae; genus Iris; species Iris pallida. The sequence continues at coordinate 2,157,608 of JANAVB010007398.1, forward strand.
TTGACATGGATACCCTGGGAGGTAACGATGAAACCCAAGAACTTCCCGCTGGATATGCCTAAGAAGGACTTCGTGGGATTCATCTTCAAATTGTGCGCCCGCATCAGGTCAAATACTGTCTTCAGATCATGCAGATGATCTTCTTTAGAGCGGCTCTTAACGGTAATGTCGTCGACATAACACTCCAATGTCTTGCGTAAATGATCTCTGAAGATGATGCTTATGGCTCGTTGATAGTGACGCCAGCATTCTTTAAACCAAATGGCATGACTGTGTAGCAGTATGTGCCAATCGGTATTCGAAATGATGTATGCCTTTCGTCGTCAGGGAACATCTTGATTTGATTGTACCCTGAGAAGCCATCCATGAATGACATGCGCTCGAAGCCGCAGGTATTGTCAATCATTATATCTGTAATAGGAAGGGAAAACTCATCCTTAGGACATGCTTCGTTCAGATTTCGAAAGTCAATGCAGATTCGGATCTTCTCATTCTTCTTAATGACTGGTACTATGTTGGCTATCCAGTCTGGATGTTATTTCTCGCGAATAAATCTGCTGGCTATTAGTTTGTTAACCTCGGCCTCGATGGAGTTCATGATGTTTGGGCGAAATCGTCGTTGCTGCTGCTTGACCGGCTTTGCGTCCGTACGAATGTTGAGTTTGTGAAGTACAACCTCAGGGTTTAGCCCTGGCATGTCTTCATAGCTCCAAGCGAATTCGTCGATATATTCTCTGACGAGTTGTAGTAGTGATTCTTGCTCTTCATCTGTCAGACTTTTGCTAACGAAGATTGGGTTTGGAGAGGACTCATCGCCGAGGTCGACTTGCACGACCTCATCTTCAGTGGGAGGCTCTTTTTGTTCGAACCGCTTCTTCCATTGTGCGTCTACCTGTTGGGCCCATGGCTCTAACTCAAGAATTTTAGGAATGTCTTTATCTTCTTCATCGATGTCGGCGAATGCCATATTGACAGACAAGACTTGCCTGAATACGTCCCTGATGCTGACATTCGAATCAGAAGTTGGTGGTCAGGTTGAGTGTGAATGCCAGTCGCATTCCTCATCTGAGCTTTCAGGGGTCGTTGTAGGTGTAATATAGCCTAGCCCACATCTGGTCTTATTGTAGTAATTCCGTGGTTTCCCAGCCGGGACTGACAACTGTAAGGGTAGACGCCGTCCAGTGCCGTAGTTCAAGCCTGGTATAGTTTCCAGATCATATCCCTATTTTTGCATGAGGTACTTGGGGAGTAAGCTGGTTCGCAGTGTAAATATTTGTCACCTGTGTGTGTAAGTGGGTACCTATACCGTGTTCCATGGCATACATTGTACAAAGCTTATTAAGCTCGAGGTAGTTCAAAGATAGCCCTTTATTGACGAAGTAAAGTATCTTCTCTAATAGAATTACATCATCTACAGATGGAACATCAGTGTGAGCAGCCACATACTTGGCCAGTTCTGACTCTTCTTCGGCCACCCCCTGTGTCAATGAAGACTGGAAGGATGACTTGGACAGCTTAATCATCAGGGGCTCTATTGGTTGAGCAGAACGTGGAGTCGTTGGCGTACTAGCGACCCCCAGTTTGGTGTTCGATACTGGGCGGGAAGTAGTTGGCTGGCTAGCAGTCCCCGGCTTAGCATTTGGCTGCCGATTCATTTTGGAAAGACGAATCGTTATCGGTTTGACAGAGGGATTGAGCTCCTCTGTCTGTTGCTGTCTAGCTCTAGGCAGCCTGATTATTAGTGGCTCTATCGTGGGTCTTGGCGCTTAATCAGACCTTGGCAGTCGGATTATCATCTGCCCTTCCTGTGCGGAGAGGCTGATTGCATCCTTACGCAGAGTGGCTGTAAGGGGTGCAGTTCTGCCAAGTTTGCGAGCTTGGAGGTGGATCGTCAGAGGTTCTTCCGCTCCCATTGCCGCCTCAGTTTGACCTTGAGTATCTCCTTCGACAAGGTACCTTTTTAACTTCTCATACAAGCATGAGTTTGAGTAGTAGGATTCGACCCCTTTAAAAGGATCGATATCGGTAAATTCTGTCCTCACAAAGCCGTGCTTGTCGACATACTTGAAGCACTGGTGCAGTGTGGAAGGCAGGATCATGTAATCGTGTATCCAAGGAGGTCCCAGGAGAATATTATAGGAAGTGTCCGCATCTATGACATAACAGGTCACTTCTGATTGAAGATCGCCGATTTGGCATTCCAGACGAATCTTCCCGATCGGATAGCTTCTGCCTGAATTGAAACCGCTGATGGCAGTGCTTGTTGGCGTCAGGCGATGCATTGGGATACGCAGGTGGTGCAGTAAGCTCTTCGGGATGATGCTTATGGAAGAACCGGGATCAATATGCATCCGATCTGTCTTGATATCGCCAACGTATCCAGTATAATACAGAGGGCGATTGTGCAGGTTGGTCTTAATAAGCATATCCTATGGAGTGAAGATAATGTTGGGCATTGCATCTGTGCAAGCGCTGTCTTGAAGATCTGCAGGCAAGTTTTCCCCAGTGAGATTGGACTGAGCCAGATATGCGTCGGCATTTTGGAGTAACTCTCTCAATACGACGCGAACATCTTCGAAAAGTCTCAGGAGCTCGTATAGTGATAATTTGGCCGGTGTGTTGGCCAGTTGTGCCAAGATGTCAAAGTTGTAGGGCCTCTCCAGCCCATGAGACGCCTCTTTTCGGAGTGGTTTATCAAAGCGAGTCTCCTTCGGCCTAGGCTTGTCGATCGTCGGAGGTTGAGTAGGTCCTGGAGCATCAGCAGTGGCCGACTGATGATCTTCAGCCGAGTTACCCGGTGTAGGTTGGGATTGTGCACCCGATCGGGTGACGACGGCTGTAGCTTCTTCGGCTTCTGTCGAGATTATGCGGCAGGATTTGACTTTGACTTTTCCACTCTTCTTCTTGCTGGTGGAGGACGATGCGGACTGAGTCACTTCAGGTACCAGGTCCGGATAGACCCACATGACCTTCTCTCGTGATGTGGTGAGAGGCACCAGACCAGCGGCCTGGTCTCGGGGAGGTGGAAGGTTAGCGACCTCTATTTTTGCTCTGGGGACGGGTTCTACTCCATCTTGAGTCTTTGTCGGAGGGAAGCTGCCGAACTGTACTGAAGCCATGTTGGCTGCCACGGTCACCTCTTCAAAATCAATGGCCAGGGCCTTAGAATCGATGAGATGCTGGATATATCGCTTCAGTTGGAAGCAGTCTTGCGTAGCATGGTGGACATAGCGTTGGTAGTGACAGTACTTAGGACTCTCCATTTCTGTCGGCCGAAGTTTCCGTCTGGGTAGGGTTAGCTGAATTCTATCCCTTGTATGAGCATGTCCAAGATGGGTTTGACATGGCTGTCCTCGAAGGAAAAGGTCATCTGAGGCTACCGCTTTTTTTTGTCGTCTTTGGTTCAGGCTTCTGGGCTTTATCGGCCACCATAGCCTGCTTACCCTTGCTGTCTCGATTGTTGGAGGAATTGTAATACCCAGTTTTCCAGATGAGGGTATTTTTGAAATTTTGTGATTATAATAATTATTATAGATATTTATTTTATATTATGATTTTTGGTGATTTTTAATAAATTTTAAACTATTTAAAAACTGCTTTGAGTCATGACTTGTGATTTTGATGCGCTGTCAGTGAAACCCTAGTGACTGCATGACCTAGAGCCTAACCATGTCATTAGTATGTTTTAATTATCATTTTTAGCCTAGGAGTAATTGGATCATTTTGGCTTATTTGAATTTTTAATTAATTTAATGAATTGGTGAATTCTAGTTTGACTTTGACTTGTTGAGACCTAGTGGACTAGCCTAGAACCTAACCCTAACTATGGTAGCCCTAGTCTAACTTAGGTTAACCTACTTTTAGTCATTAGAGACTAATTTTGGAATAGGAGGATTAGTTTGAGTGAAATCATTTCATGATTATGGTTTAATGAAATAACTTATGATTTCATGACTTAATGACTTATGACTTGGCACATGGCCCATAACTAGAAGCCCTAACCCTAACCAAACCCTAAATGACCAGCCACATAGGGATCCCCACCCTATATAAACGCTTATTCATTACGGTTGCCTCCTTTTTATCATTCCAACACTTGGAGAAAAGAAAAGGTATTGTCCCCCTTCCAAAAATCCCCATAAATCCATTTTAATTCTTTTTTAATCCTAGTCTTTTGCAATAGGTTCTAATTTCTGTATATTTTCTAATTCTGGAGGTTAATCTCAGCTTGGGGCTCATTTGGAGCATTTGGCCATCAAGAGGAACATCCCCCATTTGGAGCTTTTCTATGCAATTTGCACCTATAGGTAAAACTTCTCAAATAGATCTAAATTGCTGTTTTCTTTGCATTTAGGGCTAGATCTAGGAGTCCCCTAGCTGTCCCTGGAATTTGGGCACAATTCGTGCCAGTTTCGTGTCCGTATCGGACACGTATCCATTTGATAGGCTAGGTGTTCGATAGAATGCCCCTTAGGAATTTATTTTCGATTTTTGAAAATGTAATTACATGGATTGGTATATCTTAGTATTTACATTAAATTTTGTGAAGGGTGTTAGGTATTTCTGTGTCGTTTCGTGTCTGTTTTTCGTGTTAGACACGCTGTGCACACACGTACACTGTGTCCTGCTACTCGGGCACAATAACTCCCTGTTTAGGACACGTGGACACGCCATTTTTGGCGAGGATGATGGGGCATAGACTGACATCATCCTCCCAAAAGATGGGGCCCTATGGTTCAGTGTTCGAGGAGAAATCCTCCTCGCACCAGCCGTACTGGCCGCGCACGCGCGCTGTACACGCGTGGTTTCTAGCCACTGACACGGCTCTAAAGCCGACACGACACGCACCTAGGACACAGTTCAGGCGCATACACGTGTAGCCCTATAGGTGGCAAACACGTGGGCACGAGCACGAGTCGTGTCGTTCCCCGTGTCACGCGCAGGACACGCGTGCATGCGTGTACGACGCAGCGTACTGTCTGTGCACATGCACGTGTCTGTGTGTGTTTGGACACGCTCGTGTCCACTTGGTGGGACACGAATGACTCGTGGGACACGGGTACAAGTGGTGAATGGTTTACCAACCATTTATTGGTCATTTTAGCACGATTTTGGTGTTCAATTTCGAATTTCCTGTTTCCACTGATACCATGGGTGATTTTCGAAATCCTAAACTGTGATTTCAGTTTAAATTGATTTTTATGATGTTCTAAATTGCCACATTGATTCACATATGTGTAATAGGACTTGCTATATGGGTGTTACATATTAGTTTTGGTTTTTGCACTTGATAATGGATTTTCGTAGTTGGAATGATACGAAATATTGACTGATACACAATCTTGAGAAATCAGATTTCTGAACTTCATTCTCCACAACTGATTTTGGAAGTTTTATTGCCATGGTTAAATTCCCTACTTTATGTTTAGTTCACTGTTAGTTATGTCTAAATACTTGGGTTTGATCGATGTTAGGAATGAGGTTTCGTTTTGATCTTGAATGTTGAATTGAAATAACAAACTGTCATTTAAATCTGATTTCGCATTGCCTTCATTCCTTTGCCACATTCCTGAGATTTAATCTCAGTTTTCCTGAGAAGTATAATTGACCATGTACATTTCAATCCTCTTATCAATCACATAACACCCATTTATATTCCTGAGATTGATGCAAGGGATACCTAGGTTTGAGTCTTGTAAGACTGAGTATATATGTGATTGTTGCTCTTAACTAAAACTGAGTTACATCTAGAAGCCCGAGACACCCATGTGCATTGTTTAAATGAGAAAACCCTTGCCAGTGCAGACCCTTGTTCAGCCCCTTGCTATATTGAGTTGAGTTCAGTTTTCAGTTCATTGCCATGGTTCCATGAACCCTCACTCTACACACACCCTATTAGCTAGCTAGTGTATCCCATATACACATACCCCTGTTTAAAACGATTCCTATTTTACACTGAGACACTTGACTGTCAAGACACATATACACATACACTAACCATTAACTTCCCAAGTTTAACACCCTCTTGTGATTCACTGTTACTTGTTTTCAGTTTTCTGAGAACTGAAACTCCCAAATATCACACTGTTTTCATATACATATACACACATTAAGCACATAATTCCTGAGAAATCCTACTACACTAAACTGTCACATTGAACCCACATTGCCCTGTTGTCACGCCCCAGAACCAGAATACTGGAGAGCGGGGGCAGACATAGCCAGCTACGTATATGAAATGGAATCCATCTCGCTATACGGTCACGGCTGTGTAGATACATGAGGGTTTATCTACAAGCCAACAGTCTCTTAAGGTCATGAACAAGCCTAGTGTCTCAATCACAAGCAAGTAAGTAAAAGTCACAAGATGTATGATCATTAAATATACAATAGTAAGGCATCCCAAACATTACATATTCAGCTGATCATGAAGCTAGTCGTTATAAAATGTTAGGACTAGCAGGAGTTTAGTCATACATGATCAACCCTAGGATCTGTTAATTATGTTACAGCCCGTAGGCAGACAGTAAGTAATGCAATCGAGCTAAACAGGTGCTCGTCGGCTAAACGCCTCAAAAGAATATTTTTACAATAGAGTGGGAGAGCCAAAAATAACCCACTCGTTGCCCGGGTTACGCCTGGTGTTCACCATCGGGCTGGAAGAGCGGTAGATCCTCTGGAGCTGCTCCAAAATCTGGCCACACAAAACCAGCTGGGTCAGACCCCAGAAAGAGCAAGTGCCACAAAGGAGGCTTCACTTAAGAGCTAAAACCAGCAATCAGCACAAGATATAAATAAAAGTAAGAACTGGAAATAAAAAAAATACACCAGGAGGATATACGACGAGATAACCATGGAACTATTCAGATAACCAGGTTACAACCCGTAAACCAAACAAGGACCGAGGTTGTAACCCTTCGTCTGAACAGAACTTGGAATTCTCACCATTTATCGGTAAAATAAATACAAGCATTCTGGTCATTCAATAATCTGGAACAGGATCGGGGCAAGACTAGACTGGTTAGACTCCATCCAATCACTTCACGGCCAAGCAAGAATTACGGCTTGATACTTTAACTAACTAGGGTTGTCACAAGCCTAATTACTAACAAGATGCAGTGAGATTACTCCACAGCCACAAGCCCTGCAGACCATCCAGGTTACCCGGGTTAAAAGATTAGAGTTGAATTCAGGTGGGTACATCGTCCAGGAAACGAATGTACCCTTAGGTAGCTTGAAGGGTGCAACACATGACAGTGTGCTGGAAATGTGCCATACTCGATGGCAGGCTACAGATCCCAAGGCGTGCCCAGGTAACGGGATTGCCTGTAGCTGGAAAATCTCATCATGACTAATGTATTAATCTGGTTATTAGCCTTAGTCCATTTTAGTAGGTACTCCTGACCGTGGTACTCAGGAGTCCATGTCCTAGACATGATGCAAGACAGGACTGGTTTATTTATACAAACACAATCGCCCACGGTGTCCAGATTGATTATACAAGTCATGTCATGTCAGGTAGCCGTCGCAACAGCTATTCGAGATAATCATGTCAGGTTATCATGCCAAGTGTACTTGTCAGGAGTGCGCCACGACGGGACACTATCAGGTCATGTCAGGTTATTATGTCAGGAGTGTACCACTACGGGTCACTATCACGTCATGCTCAATTATCAATTACAAATATATCAAGTAAATTCATGATTATCAAGTTCAGGACAAAAGGCGTAAGGATATAAAATGGACGTTAAATATCTAATAAAATATCAATATACAGGGCTATAGAGGATCTAGGGAGATCAGGCTACGCTCAGGTTAAGCTACGCTCAGGTCAGCATACGCTCAGGTCAGCATACGCTCAGGTTAGCATACGCTCAGGTCAGCATACGTTCAGGTTAAGCTACGCTCAGGTCAGCATACGCTCAGGTCAGCATACGCTCAGGTCAGCATACGCTCAGGTTAGGGTATGCAAGACATACGCTTCCAAAAGACAGCGTATGCACTCCATACGACTCCTCATCAAGGCAGCGTATGGGGTCCATACGACTCCTCATCAAGGTAGCGTATGAGGTCCATACGACTCCTTGTCAAGGTAGCGTATGGGGTCCATACGACTCCTTGTCAAGGTAGCGTATGAGGTCCATACGACTCCTAGCCATGGCAGCGTATGCAAGACATACGCTTCCAAAAGACAGCGTATGAGGACTGTGCTGCGCTAAAAAGTGCGCACAACTCAGTGGCGTAAGCTAAAAAGCTCGCGCACTGCTCACTGTCTTCTCCAAATCAGCAAGAACTCCATGGTTGAACCCAAAGCTTCAAAAGTCCATAACTTGGTTAAAATAAGTCCAAATCCAACTTTTCAAAAGTCAAAATTGGGTAGAATAAAATTCTCTACAACATGGAACCATCAAAACTTGAAAACAAAGAAGTTTGATAGATCAAAACCACTAAAATCCGAACATAACCAATTTCTAGATCTACAAAAATTAAAGCCTCAAAATGGAAATTGACAAGTTCTAAAGTGTCTTAGAAACATGAGGAGAAGCTAATGGAACAATAAAAATAAGCTCTCTTATGGAAGCAAGTTGCACTTGCCTAGACCTCTCTCTCCCTCTCTTGGAGGGTAAGGAAGTAAATGAGGAAGAAGAAGATGATAAATGAAGAGAGAGAATGAAGAGGGCTAATAAATACAAATGGTGGTGGTAGGTAGGGGGTTCACCTTGGATTCATCATGAACCCAATCAAAACCAAGCCAAGCCGAACCAACCAACCCGAACTAGGAATAAACCAAGCCAATAAGGAAATTAAGTAAGGAAATCATACAATACAAGAATAAATACGTACACGTATTCCAGAAATACGTAATACGAACCACAGGCATTATAACTCTACCCACCTTAAAAGAATTCCCTCCTCGGAATTTAATCAAGAGGCTAGAGGAGCAATGACAAGCTACATTAATCACATGCAAGCTATAACTAGGCAGACAATCACTCATTCAAGCAAGGAATCGAAGGCATGAGGCATAAGAAAGATATTATACCTCACGAGTCAAACAAGCCAGGATATCGCGATCGGATATCATCCTCACGCTCCCACGTTGACTCCCCCAAAGAGTGATGACCCCAAGCAACTCGGACTAACTTTATAGTCTTGTTCTTGAGGATCTTCTCTCTCCGGTCCAATATAGACACGGGCCTCTCCTCATATGAAAGGTTGGTACCAACAACCAATTCTGAATGATCCAGGATGTGGCTCTAGTCCGAGATATACCATCGTAATTAGGATATATGGAACACGTCTGTAGAAGCATGGAAAATACTAAAGAAATTGACTCATGCGGCCAAGAAAGACCCATACGGCTCAGAAAACGCATGCGGCTCAGGGAGTCATGCGGCATAAGAAGCTATGCGGCCGGAGGCATTCCATGCGGCTCAGAAGACATGTGGCGTGACAGTGCTCTCCTCCGATCCATGCTGCATTAATTGCTTTGACGGCTGACCCCTCTGAAAAGTTGACAGACCTGACACCAAAGCAGGTAATTATGACTCTGTCATGATGATGAATCTCTAGGGAAGAGAAAAAAGAATCTCTGACACGATCCCCCGAGAGTAATAAAACGCCACGTGGCCTTGCCACGAGGGCGTGCTTATGCGGCTCGAAGTGAAGACTTCCCATACGGTTCAGAGTGAAGCTGTCCTATGCGGCTCAGGCCGAGACAGTCTCATGCGGCTCAAGTAGAATCATCCCTATGCGGCTCAAGAAGATCATGCCCATGCGGCTCATGCAGACACACCCTTATGCGGTTCATGCGGCTCATCATATGGTTCAGAAGTCTGAAGGAGGGGGCCACTGCCCAGACAGTCCTGACACGTGTCCCAAGTCTTATGCGGCCCAAATTTCATGCAGCCCAAATCTTATGCGGTCCAATCTGCATGCGGCTCCAGTCTCACCATTGGCTCTCAGGACACGTGTCCTCAGCCGATCAATCTCCCAGATTTATGGCAATCCAAGATCGGGTCAAATCCCAATGATCTGGGGCACGTGGCAGGAGAATAAATTTGATTTATTTGCAGATATTAGAGAATTATTATAAGGAAGATTTATGCCAATCAGCATTAATTGCTAATTGGGATTTGGTGTAATCTATCTTTAATGGTTCTGATTCGTCACAATCAGAAACGAACGGCCTGGATTGATCAATCCCCAGGCCGCCGCCATCTCCAAGAGCTAATCATTGGCAACCCTAGTGATCATATCCCACTATTATAAATAGCAAGGTGCCATTCCCTTGTAGCATATAGAGAGATATACAAAAAAAAAACCAGAGAAGAATACGTATACACAGAGAGACTTCCCCCATAGTCAGAGAGAGAATATACACAGAGAGAGAGAAGCCAGGAGAGCAATCAGAGAGAGAGCAAGAAGGTATTTCTTCGTCAACGACCAAGCAGATCTTCCCCGAGTCAAGACTGCGTACCGATCGTCCAAGGAGTAAGGCAGAGCGGCCGTCGCTTTCCCGAGCCTCTATCGTCACCCCCCAGAATCTAAAATAAACAATCGTACTTAGACTGCTGTACCTAGGTTTTCGTCCCTAGGCTTTCTTTGTACGAGCGAGTTTGTATTGTGAGTCTAAGTTCAGTCCTCCGATAATTGTTCTGTACTTTTACAATCAATGGCAAACACGATGGCGACTCTGCTGGGGACTAACTTCTCCACGGCTGAGGAGTTGGTGACGCAATCGGACGCAGCCAAACTTGGCTCTATACAACAGAAGATGGTCGTACGCTTTGACCAACAGGCGTTCGAAGAGATGCTCTCTGAAGGTAGCACTGGCCCGGTCCAGAAGCGCACCCGCACCATAAAGGCTCGCAAAGAGTGGAGGCCAAAATCATTTGCTCCTCCGCAAGCCCTTGATGGGGTGCTCTCTATTGCTCAAGATGGCGAGAAAGACTCCCCTGCGGCCCCACTGTAGACCGTAGACAACTCTGCTGTCCCCAAGTCCGGCAGAAGAAAATACTATGATGCTGGACTTGCAAGGGCAAAGAGGAACTCTACACGATCCGAGCCACAGAAGAGTATTAGCCGCAGGGAGAAAGCCCATGCGGCTACAACCGCCGACCACATAAAGAAAACTCATGCGGCCACATCTGTCAGCCGCATAACTTATGCGGCTACAGTTGCCAACCGCACGGATGAGACTCATGCGGCTATTAAAGTCAATCGCTTGCAGAAAACCCATACGGCCACAGATGCCAACCGCATGCGGTCAGCCTGCACGGTCGTGACTCCTAGCCGCATAAAGACTCATCCTACAACAAAAGACAGCCGCATGCAGACAGCCTGCACGGTACCCAATGCTAGACGTATAGCGTCCGTCCTACGCTTCTCTCAATCAGTCTTCGACCGGCTCTCATGCGGTCCTGACTCTGATAATTCTCTGGATGATAATCCAGACTCTGTGGTATTCGACTTAGACTCCTCCTATTACGCACCCACAAGTGCTAAAAGGAGGAAGTCTAGGGCAGCGCGGGCTCATCAAGTCCAGACGACTACCCCAACCTCTGACTATCGGGGCGTCCCGCTGATTATCATGCGGGCCTCTGATGGAAAGTTGTATAAAACCACTCAAGTCCAGCCCCCGGCGGCAAACAGACAAAGTGGTTCCTCTGACCTGCGTGAGGTTATCCTCCACAAACGCAAGAAAAGAGAAGGAGCTTCAGAGTGTAAAGAGCCCTCACACGGATATCAATGCACCCAGATCATCGTCAACTGCTGTTGCAGCAACGCGGCGGTGACAGAAGACCGGCCATCCGTCTTTCAAAGACTACATCACCCGAGCTCAGAAGACGAGGCACCTCCTGTTGTCTCCTGCAAGTCTGCGCAGAAAGTTCTCGCCAAGGAAAGAGGGAAGAAAACGAGCATCTCCAGCCCAAAGGTGTCAACTACTGCAGCTAAGAAACCGTCGTCTAAAGGGTTATCCTCCACTGGAGTATTTCAACACACCCGTTCGAAGATGAAAACTGCTGCAGTAGGAAGTTCGTCGTCTGCAACATTGGGGGTCGTCGGAACTGGGGGTAGCACTCCTCCAAATATCTACGACAATCCGACATTCCAGGAATACGGACTGGAGGAAGCAAATCCTCCGACGGATACAACAGATACCGACGTCCCCAAGGACATCCTAGACGAAGCAAGCTCCGAAGCTGGGGGTAGTGTTCCTTCCGAGTCCGAACCTGAAGAGAACATCCCCACATATCCTGATGATTTCTCGATGCACGGGTAGGACTCGGAGAGTACATCCTCTACCACTCCTTCCGTCACTCCTCATGTGAAGACGGTGTTTATGACAGACAGCAATCAAGGCGGTTCCGGTGATCGCCAGCGCATCGACACTTTGGAGGCCATATTACACGCCTTGGTCAAGTCTGTAGACGAGATCAAAGCGGCGCTTCCTAATCTGCAGGGGGTGACACCTGGCCAGACAAGCACGGGTCCCGCAATCAACGTAGATTCAAATTCAGCGGCACCGAACCCGGGCAACAATCCTCCCGAGATAACGGCCCCTACCGCGACAGATGAGGCCCGAGAAGTAAGAAGAGAGGTTCAGGAGCTCCGAGCAATGTTCCATGCCCGAGAAAACTCTCAAGACCTCAGGATACGGCAACCATATCCTGCTGAATGGAGGGATGTTCCCTTTCCACCAAAATATAAGCCGTTCAATATCAACCCATATGATGGCAAGACTTCAGCAAGTCGGTACATCACTTACTTTGAGGTCACTACCGACCATCTGCCCCATGATGACGCTATCCTTACGCGGTTATTCATTAGGGCATTGGAAGGAGTCGCCTTCGATTGGTCCCGCAACCTGCCGGACAATTGCATCTATTCCTTCGCTGGCTTCAAACGCCTGTTCTTGGAGAGGTTCTATGAGGTAGGGCAGGACGTCACGATGTCTACCCTCATGGATGTCATTCAAGGAGAGAAAGAGCTGACGAGGAATTACATTGAGCGGTTTCGTCAAACCGCAATGAAGTTACCATCTGGCAACCCGGACTCTTCCTTGATCGAAATTTGCCAAAAGAGACTACTCCCAACAATCAGTCTCTGGATGGGCGAGAGTCAATTCAAGGACTGGAAGGCTTTTATTATTAGTGCTACAAGTACCGAAGAACGATTAAAGAAGGCTCGCCAACTGGGATTACATATCTCAGAGGGAGAGAACAAGGGCAAGCGTCCGAGCACCACTAACGACAATGGGGGTAGCCCCTCCAACAACCGGGACAACAGAGGCAAGCAGGCTATGGTGGCCGATACAGCCCAGAAGCCTGAGTCGCAACCTGCGGACAAACAATGGCCTCAAATCATTTACTCTTTTGAAGACGGTCACGTCAAGCCTATCTTGGCATGCTCATACAAGGAGATAGGATTCAGCTTCCTCCACCAAGACGGGAGCCTCGACCGGCTGATCTGGAGAACCCAAAGTTCTGCCATTACCACCGCTACGTCCACCATGCTACGCACGACTGCTACCAACTGAAACGATATATCCAAAACCTCATCGATTCGAATGCTCTGGCCATCGATTTCGAGGAGGTAACCGTGGCAGCCAACATGGTATCCGTATAATTCGGCAGCTTCCCTCCAACAGAGACCCAGGACGGGGTTATACCCATCCCTCTGGCAACGATGGAGATTGCTAATCTTCCGCCTGCTCAAGCTGCTGGTCTAGTACCCCTCACCACATCACGAAGGGAAATCATGTGGGTCCATCCGGACCTAGTCCACGAGGTAACTCCGTCCACTCCAACTTCTAAAAAAAAAAGTGGAAAAGTCAGATCCTGCCGTACCACCTCAGCAGATGAAGAGGAAATTACGACCGTTGTTACTCGATCCGGAGCACAATCTCAACCTGTGGCTGAAAACTCGACTGATGATCATCCGCCCACTACCACGGATGCTCCGGGACCGGCTCAACCTTCGACGACCGACAAGCCTAGGCCGAAGGAGACTCGCTTCGACAAATCCCTTCGAAAGGAAACATCTCAGGGGCTGGAGAGGCCCTACAACTTCGACATCTTGGCGCAATTGGCCAATACACCGGCCAAATTATCCTTATATGAACTCCTCAGGCTCTCGAAGGATGTCCGTACAGCTTTGAGCGATGCACTTCAAAATGCCGACGCGTACCTGGCTCAGGTCAACCTCACGGGAGAAAATCAGCCCGCAGACCTCCAAGACAGTGCCTGTACGGGAGCAATGCCCAACATCGTCTTCACTCCATAAGACATGCTCATCAAGACTAATATACAAGATCGCCCATTATACTACACAGGCTACATCGGCGACATAAAGGTGGACCGGATGCTCATTGACCCTGTGTCTTCCATAAGCATCATTCCAAAAGGACTACTGCATCATCTTTGCATCCCGATGCATCGCCTGACCCCTACAAACACCGCCATCAGCGGGTTCAATTCGGGCAGGAGCTACCCAATCGGGAAGATCCGTCTGAAATGTCAGATTGGCGATCTCCAATCAGAAGTCACTTGCTACGTCATAGATGTCGACACTTCATACAACATCCTTTTGGGGCGCCCTTGGATACACGATTACATGATCGTGCCTTCTACGCTACACCAATGCTTCAAATATGTCGACAAGCACGGCTTCGTGAGGACAGAATTTGCTGACATCGATCCCTTCAAAGGGGTCGAATCTTATTACTCGGACTCCTGCCTATACGAAAAGTCGAAGAGGCACCTTGAAGGAGGAAATAAACAAACTGATGTTGAAGCAACCACGGGATCAGAAGAACCTCTGACAATCCACCTCAAGGGTCGCAAACCAGGCAATTCCGTACCCCTTACGGCCACGCTGCGTAAGGACGCGATCAGCCTCTCGGCACAGGAAGAGCAGTTGAGAATCCGGCTGCCAAGGTTCGGCCAGGTACCGAGACCCACGACAGGGCCACTTACCATCAGATTGTCGAGAGTCGGTCAATCCCAAATAGAGAAGCTCAATCCCTCCGATAGGCCTCTGACGATACGCCTGCCTAAGAAGGGTCGTCACCCCGATGCGAGGTCTGACACTTCAAGCGAACCAGCCACCCCTTGCTCCACATCAAGTGCCAGAGTGGGGGTTGCTAGTCTACCGACAACCCCACGCTCCGCTCCGTCAGTTGAACCTCTGAAGATCAAGCTGACTAGGACGCCCTCTCAATCTTCATTCACACAGGGGGTAGCCGAAGAGGAACCAGAGCTAGCCAAGTATGTGGCTGCCCACACTGACGCTCCCTCCGCAGATGATGTAATCCCTCTAGAAAAGATACCTTACTTCATCAATAAAGGGTTATCTTTGGACTACACCGAGCTCAATAAGCTATGTACAATGTATGCTATGGAACACGGTATAGGCACTCACCTACATATACAGGTGACAAATGTGTACACCGCTATCCAACTTACTCCAGTAGAAGACGCTTACCGAATAATCGAGGGAGGGGACCACCCAATCATCTTCGGCCGGACGAACAACCCGTATCCCCTCGCCATGGAAGAAGTCGACTTCGGGTCAGATGCTGGAAGACTGCCTCTGTATCTCTATAGCCCTCAATCCAAATATCTCATGCAGAAACAGGGGTATGATCTAGAGACAATGCCAGGACTGAACTACAGCACTGGACGACGATTACCTTTGAAGACGCCAGCCCCGGCGGGCAAACCACGGAACTACTATAACAAAACCCGATGCGGTTTAGGGTATGTAACGCCAACTACGACCCCTGAAAGCTCAGATGAAGAATGCGACTGGCATTCACATTCAACCGGATCACCGACTTCCGACTCAGATACCAGCATCGGAGATGTGTTCAGACAAGTCATGTCGGTCAACATGGCATTCACCGACGCTTACGAGGAAGACGAAGACATCCCTGAAATCCTTGAGCTAGAGCCATGGGCCCAGCAATTAGACGCACAATGGGAAAAGCGATTCGAACTGAGAGAACCTCCTACTGAAGATGAGGTCATACAAGTGGATCTCGGCAGCGAATCTTCTCCAAAACCGATCTTTATCAGTAAAAGCCTAACTGACGAAGAACGAAAGTCGCTGTTAAAACTTGTCAGAGAGTACATTGATGTGTTCGCCTGGAGCTATGAAGACATGTCGGGGTTAAATCCTGACATCGCTCTCTACAAACTCAATATACGGCCAGATGCAAAGCCAGTCAAGCAGCAACAACGACGCTTCCTTCCAGGCGTCATGGACGCGATCGAAGCCGAAGTCAACAAGCTAATAGCCAGCGGCTTCATTCGTGAAGAGCAACATCCTGATTGGGTCGCCAATATAGTACCCGTCCTCAAGAAGAATGGGAAGATTCGAATCTGCATCGACTTTCGCAACCTGAACGAGGCATGCCCCAAAGATGAATTTCCCCTTCCTATCACAGACATCATGATCGACAATACATACGGCTTTGAACGTATGTCATTCATGGATGGATTCTCGAGATACAATCAAATCAAGATGTCTCCCGACGACGAAAAGCACACCTCATTCCGAACCTCGATTGGCACATACTGCTACACAGTCATGCCATTCGGTCTAAAGAATGCTGGCGCTACATATCAGCGAGCCATGAGTATCATTTTCAGAGAACATTTGTGCAAGACAGTGGAATGCTATGTCGACGATATCGCCGTCAAGAGTCGCCGTAAGGAAGATCATCTGCAAGACCTGAGAACGGTGTTCAACTTAATGCGAGCCCACAATCTGAAGATGAACCCTACGAAATCGTTCTTGGGCGTATCCAGCATGAAGTTCTTGGGCTTCATCATCACTGTACGGGGTATCCATGTAGACCCCGAGAAAACGAGGGCAATCATGGAGATGGGTCCCCCGAGAAATCTCCGTGAACTTAGAGGCCTCCAAGGGAGGCTAGCTTATATCAGGAGGTTCATTTCCAACCTCTCCGGGCGATGCCGACCGTTCACCCACCTCATGAAGAAAGGAGTCTCATTCGTATGGGACGAGGAATGCCAGCGCGCTTTCGATGACATCAAAGAATATTTATCAAATCCTCCAGTCCTGGTGGCCCCGGTCCCTGGAAAACCATTCCTGCTCTATGTACGAGCAATGGAACACTCCTCCGGTGCCCTGCTGGCACAAAACAACGACGCAGGCCATGAGCAGGCCATTTACTATCTCAGCCGAATGATGGTCGGGCCCGAACACCGATACACCGCTGTGGAGAAAGAATGCCTCGCCCTGGTATTCGCCATTCAAAAGACGCGGCACTATGTCACGGGGCAAACCATACATGTGATCTCACGAATCAACCCTCTCAGGGTCCTCATGACCAAACCAGGGGCACTCAGCTCCCGCCTCGCTACATGGGCGATATTGCTGTCCCCCTATCATATGATCTTCGTCCCGCAGAAGGCTGTCAAAGGTCAAGCCCTGGCAGACTTTTTGGCGGCCCATCCAGGATCGGAATCATCCAGAATATACGAAGAAATCCCAGATGAGGTCGTCGATTCAAATACAACCACCCACGATAATATATGACGGATGTTCTTTGATGGCGCTTCAAGAACCGGACCCAAGGGAAACATCGTCGTCAGAGTCGGAGTAGTATTGGTCTCTCCTACCGGGCTAGTGATCAATCGCGCCTACTCTCTCACGGAACCCTGCTCTAACAATGTGGCCGAGTACAACGCTTTGGTCATTGGCCTCCAACTCGCAAGAGAACTGGAGGTAGAATACCTTGAAGCATACGGCGATTCGCAATTAATCGTCAACCAGATTCGGGGGACGTACGAAGTCCGCCATGAAGACATGATCCCCTACCACCAAATAGCGATCAACATTATCTCATCATTTGAGGGATTCTTCATCGAACACGTCCCCAGACTCCAAAATATCGAAGCTGATGCCCTAGCAGGCCTGGCTGCTTTCCTAGCAGTGCCAAACCACTCTCATCATTCGGTCGATGTAATCGGCAATGAGCTGGTCTGCCCCAAGAACAACGTTCAAGCCATGGCGAGTTATTCTGCTCAGATGATCGACGAAGTGCCAGACTAGAGACAACCATTCATAGACTTCGTGGTCTACGACATCCTGCCCGAGAACCCGAAGGAGGCTACTTCTATCAGATGGCGTTCTCTCAGATTCTTCTATGATACAGAGACAAAAATGTTGTATCGCCGCTCCTACGACGGATTACTACTTCGGTGCTTGTCGAACGCAGAAGCCAAAGAAGCCGTACGAGAGGCTCATGACGGTGTCTGCGGGGCCCATCAGCCCGGCCCAAAACTACAAGATCGCCTTTGCCGGATAGGCTACTACTGGCCCACGATGGTGGCTGATGCGATAGATTATGCCAGAAAATACAAGGCCTGCCAAGTCCACGCAGACTTCATTCACCAACCATCTGAATTTCTTCATCCGACAGTAGCGTCCTGGCCATTCGAAGCATGGGGAATGGATATCATTGGTCCAATTATCCCACCTTCCTCCCGAGGACATCGCTTCATACTTGCGATTACTGATTACTTCTCAAAGTGGGCAGAAGCTGTCCCACTCGCCGAAGTCAAGACTTCGAACGTGATCAGCTTCCTGAAATACCACGTCATCTACCGCTTTGGACTGCCCCGAAGGATCATCCATGATAATGGTCCGCAGTTTGTAAGCCACGTATTCTACCGATTCTGCGACAAATACCGCATTCAGAATGTCGCTTCGACACCATACAACCCGACAGCAAATGGGTTAGCAGAGGCATTCAACAAAACAATCATCAAACTCCTCAAGAAGTTTGTCTCCTCCAACAAATGCGACTGGAACGAGAAGCTCGGGGAGTGCTTATGGGCTTATCACACCACGGTTCGAACAGCCACCGGGAATACACCATTCTCTCTGGTGTACGGAAGTGAGGCAGTCCTCCCATTAGAGACTCAAATACCCTCACTCCGCGTCGCCCTCACTTATCAATTGACAACGGATGCTAACTACCGACGTCGACTACAAGAGTTAGAGGCCTTAGATGAAAAATGCCTCCTAGCTCAGCAAAGGATCAAATTATACCAAGCACGCATCTCAGGAGCCTTCAACAAAAAGGTCAAAGTCAGAACATTCCAAGTGGGCGATCTTGTTTTGGCAGTCAGGAGGCCAATGGTCATGACTCACAAGACCACCGGCAAGTTCCAGCCAAAATGGGAAGGTCCATTTGTCATCGAGGCCGTGTTTTCAGAGTTTGAGTCATGTGCCCGCTGGTACCACTGAAGAAATACTATGTTTAAACAACATTTTTCAGAGTTTGAGTCATGTGCCCGCTGGTACCACTGAACTCAACCCCCTAATTTTCCAACTTATCGAGTCACGTACCCTCTTGTACCGCTGAACTCATATCCCAAATTCCTAAGTCATATACCTGCTGGTACCTCTGAACTTACACTTTGATTCCAACATTCATGGATTGTCGAGTTATGTGCCCATCGGTACCCCTGAACTTACATCCCGGTCACTCTTTTGAAAGAAAGTCATGTATAATCATACCGCTGAACTTTCTTCCTACAAGAGATCCTCCCTCATGATCTAATACCTGCACTTCCAGTGCACAACAAAGGTAACGGATCCACAAATTTCTAAGACGACCATGTCTTCATCACCTCTGAGTCGTCCTATTTCCGCCAAAAACAAATCACCCCTACATAGAATTTCCATGTCCTCATTACCTCTGAGTTATTCTACGTACCCCCCTTCATTGAGCCCACTCCTGTCATGTCCTCATTACCTCTGAATGGGAAGGCTCCGTCGAAGAAACCTTCATACTTGCCATGTCCTCATTACCTCTGAGTAAGTATGATGATCCCCTTTCGACCTATTATCTGTACCCACAACCGGAGTACGCCAAGGGTAATGGGTCCACAAATGTCCTCTGTTGACCACAAATATCCTCTGTTGACCACAAATGTCCTCTGTTGACCACAAATGTCCTCTGTTGACCATAAATGTCCTCTGTTGACCACCAATACCCTCTGTCGAGTTCGCTCCTGCCATGTACTCATTACCTCTGAGTAGGAAGACTCTACGTTCAAAAAACTTTCCTACTTACCATGTCCTCGTTACCTCTGAACAAGTATGTCAGTTCTCTTTCATCCTATTACCCGTATCCTAAACCAGGGTATGCCAAGGGTAATAGGCCCACAAATATCCTCAGCTAAATTTCTTAACACAAACCTATCACCTCATCATGTCCCAGGAGCCCAGCTGCTCTACGGCAATTCTTTTCTCAATACCAAGAGCACCCATGACCACTTTGCTATGGCTGCTTCAGGTATCCTGACCGAAACTTGTTATCTCTACCTAAAACCAAGGTACGCCATGGGTAACAGGTCCACAAATATATCCCCTATGCGGGGGAGAACATCACCACAATATCACAGGCACAACAGGCAATACAAATGAAGGGTAGAATGGAAAATACTCTTTATTTATAGGAGGAGGGGAGAAGGCGGACACGTGGGCCAATGACCGACTCTTGAAGAGCGAAACCGACTCCTTGGGTTTCGTCTCCAAGATTAACCCAAGGCATCAAATCCAAAAAGATTTAATGAACTGACCCTTGAGATTCCCCCTACAAAGACGGCGCTGAAGCAACTTGGAGATAATTAAAGACCCGCACACGTGGACTGGACCATCTATGCAGCTAACACACCCCCTGCGGCTGAAACAGTCATGCGAATAACACATCCAAGCAGCCAGGACATCTATGCGGTCGAGATTGCATATGTGGCTAATACAGCCATGCTTCTTGTTCAAAGTATTTCAATTTTACAAATTGAAAACTTTGAAGGGGGTCCTGTAGAAGCATGGAAAATACTAAAGAAATTGACTCATGTGGCCAAGAAAGACCCATGCGGCTCAGAAAACGCATGCGGCTCAGGGAGTCATGCGGCATAAGGAGCTATGCGGCCGGAGGCATTCCATGCGGCTCAGAAGACATGTGGCATGACAGTGCTCCCCTCCGATCCATACTGCATTAATTGCTTTGACGGCTGACCCCTCTGAAAAGTTGACAGACTTGACACCAAAGCAGGTAATTATGACTCTGTCATGATGATGAATCTCTAGGAAAAAGAAAAAAGAATCTCTGACACGATCCCCCGAGAGTAACAAAACGCCACGTGGCCTTGCCACGAGGACGTGCTTATGCGGCTCGAAGTGAAGACTTCCCATACGGTTCAAAGTGAAGCTGTCCTATGCGGCTCAGGCCGAGACAGTCTCATGCGGCTCAAGTGGAATCATCCCTATGCGGCTCAAGAAGATCATGCCCATGCGGCTCAAGCAGACACACCCTTATGCGGTTCATGCGGCTCATCATATGGTTCAGAAGTCTGAAGGAGGGGGCCACTGCCCAGACAGTCCTGACACGTGTCCCAAGTCTTATGCGGCCCAAATTTCATGCGGCCCAAATCTCATACGGCCCAATCTGCATGCGGCTCCAGTCTCACCATTGGCTCTCAGGACACGTGTCCTCAGCCGATTAATCTCCCAGATTTATGGCAATCCAAGATCGGGTCAAATCCCAATGATCTGGGACACGTGGTAGGAGAATAAATTTGATTTATTCGCAGATATTAGAGAATCATTATAAGGAAGATTTATGCCAATCAGCATTAATTCCTAATGGGGATTTGGTGTAATCTACCTTTAATGGTTCTGATTCGTCACAATCAGAAACGAACGGCCTGGATTGATCAATCCCCAGGCCGCCGCCATCTCCAAGAGCTAATCATTGGCAACCCTTGTCACGACCCGCACCCTGTGTAGGGGCACGAGAAGTGGGTACGTCCAGCCTACGCCGCAGTGTCGGCGGTAGAACGCTGTCCTAGGTTGCTAACTAATCTCATGCAGTATATATAATGTACTTGCCAAGATCTCAACTCCGAAGGGAGGACAAGTAAAAGATATGATATACTCAATCACAGTCTAAGCACGATAAGATAACACAGAAATCTAGATACCAACTAACAACAACAGAAATTAAACTACTAAAATAATAACAACAATATCTCAAACAAACTCTAATACAACTCAATATCTCAAGTTTAATACAAACAAGCTCAAAACATGAAAGCTAAGTAAGCCTACTAGCTAAACTCCTGAACCACTCCTGAGATTCGGAACCAAAGGTAGCTAATCCCTTGCCAGGTCCATGGTAAGTAGGGCATGTGTCGTCAGGAGTATCATCTGTAATATTTTCAACAGGTCCAATCAGGACAGGAACGAGCACATCTCATCTAGAAATCCCAAGTAAATGACAAAGACTATAAAGCAGTTTTTAGACAGTTATACAGATGAGCATGGCAGTTTTATACAGATAATGATGTAGAGAAACAGTGAGGGTACAAGGAAAGTAAAGTAACTAACAAGAGAAGAAAACATGGCAAAGAAGACTGTAGTAAACTAGCTGAACTAGAATAACATGGTATAAGTCCAGACAGTATAAAATGTAATCCCAGTGTGAGTCCAGTCCATATAATCCAATACTAGATGATTCCAGTACAAGATGAGTCCAGTAAAAATGAGTCCAGTAGTGATCCATGATTCCAGGGTAAGTCCAGACTATACTCTAACAGTGTGTTTTAAAATACTGAGATCAACATGTAAACGGCTAGGGGTAATCAGGCACATCGTACACTCGGCCAAGTGTGGGATGGCTAGCATTCCAGAATAGTTCCAAGGGAGGTGGTTCCAGATTTTAGGTATGTTCACATATCTACTCAAGTATTTCCCCGCCCACAAATGAATCCATAATCCAACACTACAACCAGTATGAGTCCAGCCAATGATTCCAGAAATGATTCCAGTAGGGTGATGCCAGTAGTGATTCCAGATATAGAGGCCAGACATGAATAAATGAGTGTCGCATGTAATGGATCCAGCAATACTAATCGTGTTTGTACAGAGAATCACATATAGCTAACTAGAACTGAAATACAGTAAATGACAAGTAATGAAAGAACTATCAGAGAATGTACTCGCCTGACACTCTGGAAAGAGTAGTGTAATATCAGATGTCTGTACCAGGGTCACAATGTCCTAAAATAGAGTAATACAGTTATGACATGTCCAAAATGAAGGTAAATAAAATCTACAATGCAATCTATATGAATTCTAAGCCAATCTAGGTCAAGTCAAACTTGGTCAACTCTACAGTCGAACTAAGTCAAATCAAGTCATATTAGGTCACAAGAAGTTAAACTAAGTTATTCAAGGTTAAACAAGGTTAAACAAGTCAAGGTTAGTCAAATCTAGGTTAAAGTCAACTCTTGGTCAACATTCTAGTCAAATATTAGTCAACATGATCAATCTGGGTCAAGTCTAGGTCAATCTATCTAAGTTGGTCAACAAGGATTAGATTAGTCTATTACTAGTCAATTTGGTTAAGCTTGGTTAAGTCTAGGTAAGTCTGGATTATCTAAATACTATACCAAGGTTAAGGCACAAACAACAACACAACACCATATTGTATATAACACCAAACCTTAGTCTTTAACAAATAAACCTAAACTCTAACCTAGATCATGAAACAACTCCTAATTTCGCACTTGACCCCATACATATCTTAATTTACATAGGACTACCCATATAACTTAGGTTAATATTTACTCATATAGGTTAAACCTAAACCAACTAGTCATTAGGCTAAGGTTTAGTCAAACTTAGTCATTCTAGGTTAGTTTCAAGTCAAACTAGGTTGATTAGGTCAAGTTTGACCTAAGGTTGACCTTGGTCAACACTTGGTCAAACAAGGGGTAAACTAGTTAAGTCATGGGTATTTGGTCAATTAGGGTTAGCCCTAATGGCCATAGGCTAATAGCTATAGCCCATAGGCTAGTAGCTTAGGTCAACTAGTTCTAGGTTTACCTATATAGATATATATATACATACACTATATAATGTAAAACCTATATACATAGCCACTATATATAAATACCCATATACCCCACATATATATATAACCATATTTTTTTTTTTTTTTAAACAAAAACTTTTATTGAACAACTTCCAAACACGATACAAAAGGACACTACTTGTGTCTACATTTGATTGTAGCTTTCCCTACTTGCCGATGAACTTCTGCTATCAACTTGTCCATAGAATATGAGTGATTTTCATATCTCCATTTGTTCCGATCTTTCCACATGACCCAGAGAACAGCCGCTGCAACTATACTTTTTCTGTGTTTATTTCTCTTCCTCCACCAGTCTCGAAGTCGTTCAATTAAGGTTCTTCCTCTAGAACGAACCTTATAAGCTATTTGGACTGCTTCCCATACTCCTGTAGCCAACTCGCCATGGTGCATCAGATGATCCAAAGTCTCTACCTCATTCTTGGTGCAACAGTGACACTTCGAAGCCAAACTGTATCCAAGTCGAACAATATTATCATCCGTAGGCAGTTTGTTATGCAGAATCTTCCATAGAAGTATTGACCATTTGATAGGAATACATGTACCCCAAATGTGTGTAAAATCTGTTAGGATTGGCCTATGAATCCTAGCCACCTCCCAAGCAGATGACAAAGTGAACTGACCAGAATGAGTTCGACCCCATCTCCATGCTTCATTAATGGGCTCAATATGCTGTTGTGCCATGTCTCTTCCAGTTAACAACCTCTTCCACACATGAAAGCATTAGAAGTGATAGCTGCGTCCAACGGATGAGTGTTCGAACAGTATTTGATATTGAAAAAACTGGTCCATAAGCTGTCTTGAGTCAAGAACTTCCACCAAAGCTTAATTGTAAAAGCTTGCATCATCTCATCCAATCTCTTGATTCCCAGTCCTCCTTCCTGCTTTGTTCTAGCCATTCGATCCCAACCGAGCCAAGTTCTTTTGTTAACCCCCTCCTGAGCTCCCCAGAAAAAGCTGGAGAACATACTCTCCATGCGATGTAACACCGCTAGAGGTGGATTACAAGCTGCTAACGTATACATAGGAATGGACGTTAGTACTGATTTAATCAAGACAAGTTTACCTCCAGGAGACAGGATTTTGTTGTGCCAGCCTTCAAGTTTACTGCGAATCCGAGCCAGGAGGTCCTCATACATGCCACCATTGCGCTGGCCAGCCATTAGTGGACATCCAAGATACGTAAGAGGAGGGGAGCCAATTGAAAAACCCGTTCTACGAGCTAACTCAGATCTACGTTCCTGAAGAACGTTCGGAGACATGAATATAGAAGACTTGGTCTTGTTGATCAGTTGGCCCGATGCGGCCTCATATTGCGCAAGAAGATCAGAAACTTTAGTAATTGAACGCAAATCTCCAGCTGAAAATAGAAGTAAGTCATCTGCATATGCCAAATGAGTGATAGGGGGGCAACCACGAGGAGAAATAAATGAGGTAAAACCCTCAGTATCAGGAAGCAGCTTCAGGCTACGCGAGAGAACCTCCGCTGTAATGATGAACAAAGCCGGGGATAGGGGATCCCCCTGTCGAACACCCCGGAAGGCCTGAAAGTATTCGGTCGACTCACCATTGATCAATGGAGAATACCAAATGTTGTTAACAATTCTAAGCATCATGTCCACCCATTTGTTGTGAAAACCGAATTTACGAAGAACCTTCAGCATGAATCTCCAATCAACTCTGTCGTAGGCCTTCATCATGTCAAGCTTAATAGCTACATTGCCTCCTCTATGCTTCTTGTTCATCTTAGCCATCATCTCTTGTGCTAGAAGAATATTATCAACAATCTCTCTACCAGGAACAAATCCGCTTTGTTCGGGCGAAATAATTCGAGGCAGCAAAGGTGATAATCTACGAGATAGCAATTTGGATATAATTTTGTTCAAAACTGAGCACAAGCTAATGGGTCTATAATCACCAAAGTGTTTGGGTTGTTTCACCTTCGGGATTAGCACCAATGAGGTATTAGTGATGGATCGAGGCAATGCGAACCCATCGACAAATAACCCAATAGCCTCAGTCAAGTCTTCCCCAATGATATCCCAGCATGAAATAAAGAAAAGCGGAGTAAAGCCATCTGGACCTGGCGAACTGTGTTGATCAAGAGATTTAATAGCTGCTAAAACCTCGTCAGATGTAGGAGCTGCAATCAACAAGTCATTCTCCTCGTCTGTGATGACGGCAGGAATGTTCTCCAATAATGTAGACTCCTCCTGGATGTCTCCCCTCTGATAAAGCCTGGAGTAGTACTCTTTAGCGTAAGCATGAATCGGAGACTTTTCTTTCAGAAGAAGCCCATCATCAGTAGTGATTGAGTGAATCTGGAGAGAGCGCTTCCGATTCGTCACGCAACCATGGAAATAAGCAGTATTTTTATCACCTTCAAGATCCCATTTCATCCTGGATTTCTGCTTCCAGTATGCGTCCTCGATACTGACTCTTTGTTTGAGTTTGGCAGTGACCATGGCTAGGTGTTCTCGACTCGAAACCGAGTTATGCTGCTCATGCAAAATTTCTGCAGAAAGAACCTCATCCTCCACTTGCTTAACCTGTTGGAAGATATCGCCATATGTGTTACGACTCCAAGTGGAAAGAAATTTCCTGCAAGCATCGAGCCGAAGGGCCACACGGGTGATCCCAAGACGATGATCGACAGAGGACCAAGCTTGTTGAATTAATGGCCGAAACTCTGGATGATTCACCCAAAAATCAAGAAATCTAAACTGCTTTTTACCCATTGCCACATTTGATAAAAATTTGATAAGAAGTGGTGCATGATCCGATTCAGTGCGGTTTAGATGTTCAACTTGAGAGAGAGGCGCCAGTTCTAACCATGCATTATCGACAAGAACCCGATCAAGGCGAGAACCCCGTCGACCATCGTGCTTAGATTTAACCCATGTGAAACAGCTGTCTGAGTATTGAAGTTCAACAAAGCAAAAAGTTAGCAAATTCAGCAATAGAAAGGTGGTCAGGAGGGCGACCCCCTATTTTCTCCTCCGAACGCAAAATAGCGTTGAAATCACCACCTATAGCCCAAGGTGACTGAATGTTGTGCTGCAGCTGAGAGAGCCTGTCCCATAATATGCGACGTCCTTCCTTTGTATTATCTCTATGAACCGTAGTAAAAAGGACTGGAGCGGGAAGCATATGATGCGTCATAGAAACTGTCAAAGCTTGATCGAAACTATCATGAAGGGATATATCACAAGTGGGTTTAGCCATAACCCATATGTTACCTCTATCATTGCATAGAGATTGAGAGAAACCAAGCTTAAGCTGGTAATGAAGTAGCTGACTATTATCCACCTTAGGTTCAATGATACCAAGAAACTCTATTTTGTGTAATTTCACCAGAGTTTTAATTCTCTTAAGAGTCATATGATTCGCTATGCCACGAACATTCCAAATAAGGGCGTTAAACATTAAGGGAAGTCGTGGGTTTACCAGTGTGGGTGGAGTTTGCGGATTGCCGCGTAACACGATCGGTTGGCGGCACCGCCTTCTGTGGTTTTTTCTTCTTATGTTGTGAAGCTTCCGCGGGGAGGCCAACTGGTGGGAGGGAAGACTCAATCGCTGGTCGGCTTTCATCCGAACAGCCAGTATCTGCTTGTGGCCTGTCGTCCGGAGCACGGTCGACTTCATCTGCCCAGCTGACAAGAATTTGTCGACGAAGGAGATCTTCATCCGCTAGTATAGCAGGTAACTCACCCTCCTCGAGTTGGTTGGTGACGCCATCAACCACCTGTCCAATAATGGCAGTAACCGCCATTGCTAAATCTGTCTCCATCTGCGCAGTTCCCATTGGTTCTGATCGTCCGCTAGGCTCAGACGTCACGTCTTGTGCTGAACTCTGTGCAACATTTATGGTATTAATGATGGCAGGAGGAATAGGGGCATCTTCACTAGTGTCACGACCCGCACCCTGTATAGGGCCACGAGAAGTGGGTACGTCCAGCCTACGCCGCAGTGTCGGCGGTAGAACGCTGTCCTAGGTTGCTAACTAATCTCATGCAGTGTATATAATGTACTTGCCAAGATCTCAACTCCGAGAGGAAGACAAGTAAAAGATATGATATACTCAATCACAATCTAAGCACGATAAGATAACACAGAAATCTAGATACCAGCTAACAACAACAGAAATTTAAACTACTAAAATAATAACAACATGATCTCAAACAAAACTCTAATACAACTCAATATCTCAAGTTTAATACAACAAGCTCAAAACATGAAAGCTAAGTAAGTCTACTAGCTAAACTCCTGAATCACTCCTGAGAGTCGGAACCAAAGGTAGCTAATCCCTCGCCAGGTCCATGGTAAGTAGGGCATGTGTCGTCAGGAGTATCATCTGTAATATTTTCAACAGGTCCAATCAGGACAGGAACGAGCACATCTCATCTAGAAATCCCAAGTAAATGACAAAGACTATAAAGCAGTTTTTAGACAGTTATACAGATGAGCATGGCAGTTTTATACAAATAATGATGTAGAGAAATAGTGAGGGTACAAGGAAAGTAAAGTAACTAACAAGAGAAGAAAACATGGCAAAGAAGACTGTAGTAAACTAGCTGAACTAGAATAACATGGTATAAGTCCAGACAGTATAAAAGGTAATCCCAGTGTGAGTCCAGTCCATATAATCCAATACTAGATGATTCCAGTACAAGATGAGTCCAGTAAAATGAGTCCAGTAAAATGAGACTAGTAAAATGAGTCCAGAAGTGATCCATGATTCCAGGGTAAGTCCAGCCTATACTCTAACAGTGTGTTTTAAAATACTGAGATCGACATGTAAACGGCTAGGTGTAATCAGGCACATCGCACACTCGGCCAAGTGTGGGATGGCTAGCATTCCAGAATAGTTCCAAGGGAGGTGGTTCCAGATTTTAGGTATGTTCACATGTCTACTCAAGTATTTCCCCGCCCACAAGTGAATCCATAATCCAACACTACAACCAGTATGAGTCCAGCCAATGATTCCAGAAATGATTCCAGTAGGGTGATGCCAGTAGTAATTCCAGATATAGAGGCCAGACATGAATAAATGAGTGTCGCATGTAATGGATCCAGCAATACTAATCGTGTTTGTACAGAGAATCACATATAGCTAACTAGAACTGAAATACAGTAAATGACAAATAATGAAAGAACTATCAGAGAATGTACTCGCCTGACACTCTGGAAAGAGTAGTATAATATCAGATGTCTGTACCAGGGTCACAATGTCCTAAAATAGAGTAATACAGTTATGACATGTCCAAAATGAAGGTAAATGAAATCTTCAATGCAATCTATATGAATTCTAAGCCAATCTAGGTCAAAGTCAAACTTGGTCAACTCTACAGTCAAACTAAGTCAAATCAAGTCATATTAGGTCACAGGGAATCAAACTAAGTCAAATAGAGTCAAACAAGGTCAAACAAGTCAAGGTTAATCAAATCTAGGTTAAAGTCAACTCCTGGTCAACACTTTAATCAAACTAGTCAATTACTAGTCAACATGATCAATCTGGGTCAAGTCTAAGTCAAACTTAGACCAACTAAGGTATTGGTCAAACAAAGACTAGTCAGTCAGGTAATTAAGCCAGGGGTCAACTATTTAACTCTATAAGGTTACTTAACTAACTATAGGCTAACCTGTCTTAGGATACCTAAGATACCATTCTACAAAGCTAAGGTGTAACCAAATCACATATAAATATATATAGTACAACACCAAACTTAATCTTATAATCAAGCTAAACCATAGTCTAACTCAATCAAGACTCAACTCTAAGTATCCTACTTAACCCCATACATATCTTCACTCTACATAGGGCTATCTATATAACCAAGTCATAAATAATACCCTTATATAGGTCAAAGTCTAAACCAACTAGTCAATAGTCTAGGGTTTAGTCAAACTTAGGTCACCAAGTCATTTAGAGTCCATCCAAGTCAATTCTAGGTCAATTAGGTCATGGTTGACCAATAGTTGACTTTGGTCAATCATGGTCAACAAGGCTACCTAGGTCAACCATTCAAAAGCCCATTAGGCCAAGTATAAGGCAACCCCCTATTAGCCATAGGCTAGTATATCTAGGTTCCATAGGCTAATATCCTATAGGTATCTATTTCTATATAATATATATATACACATATAACATGACCATATAGGCCTATAGGCTATGTGTCATTAGATACCATGTATAGGTATCTCATATAGGTGTCTAGCCATACATCTATACAATATATATATCTAATACCCTATATTCTCACCTATACATAACCTACGTATATATCCAACTATATATATAATACTCTATGTATATATATGATACATTATATAATACCCTATATAATATAATACCATATATATAATACCCTAATATGATACATATAGCCCTTCTATATATATAATACCCTATATATATGATATACTATATAATACCCCATATATGTATGTACACTACAATATATATATATAGAGAGAGAGGGAAGTATTGAGAGAGAGTGAATTAGAGAGAGAGAGAGAGAAGACAGAACAGTAGGGGGGGAGTGTTCCAGAATTCCTGGAACAGGAATGCTCCCCACACTCACACAGTTACATATATACACATATGTGTATATATATATACACAACTCCCTATGTACACAACTACACATCCTCAAATTTCACCCACACACTCACATACATATATACTATATATATACACTAAAAATACATATATACATGTATAAAACATATTAAAATTTGGTTTGAAATCTATTTTCAAAAACTGGGAAATATCCTCAAAACTGGAAAAACTGCACTGTTACTCGAAATTGGGTAAACCCAATTTCACATCCAAAACCGAGCTAAGGCTCGATACTAGTGGTTGGTAATGGTAGCCCCTAGGTTCCTCTAGGTTCCTACTAGCCTGACACATGGCCATGACACGACACGGCGTGTCCACCAACTCCTAAACCCAATCGGGTAAAACACATACACTAACAGACACTACACGTCGTGCACACATGTAGACGAGTCTAGGATACGACACAAAGCGATACACATCTCGTGATCGTATCAGTAGGTGAGTCTAGGGTTCGTGCACGTGTCCAGCACCCTGCACTGTGTCCACGTGTCGTGTAGAGGGGACACGACACGCGTATCAGAGAGGGAAATACGTAGTTTCAGACCGCGTCGTGCAGTGATGCACGCGTCTCGTGTACGCGACACAGGACACGACACATCTCGTGCTCGTGTCCTGGGGTTCGCCCTAGGTTCCTCTACACATGTGTCACCCTGACACGTGTCCACGACTCGTGTACATGGGACACGAGACCCGTGTCAGAGCCGTTTTTACGGCTGTTCAGTGCAGTGTACGTCCCTTGCGGGGACGATTCCGTGTCCGACACGACACGAGGTCATCCCAAACTTTGGGGATGACCTGTCAGTCAGTGCCCCGTGCTCTATGCCAATTTTGGCGTGTCCATGTGGCGTGTCCAAGGAGAACTGACACAGTGGTAGCAGGGCACATTTCAGTGTACTGTGCACTGTGTCCAGTGTGTGAAACTGAGAGCTTCGTGTCCAGATTTTGGACACGACACAACCCAATTTGTGCTCAGTGTTTTAGGGTTAGGTTTAGGGTTAGGTAGGCTAGGGTTTTGATCAAAAACATTTGAAAATCAGTGAGTTTACATGTACTGAAACAGTGAGCAAAATCAGTGTATTAACATGAAATTGAAATAGGATACGTGTCCAATACGGACACCAAATCGATCCTAGTTTTCTCCAAACTTGACCTACAGTTCCCTAATCCCTAGATGCATGCAAATATGAAGAGAAAACACAATTTTAGCAAGGGTTATGGACATTTACCTATTTGTGTGAAAACTCAGAAAACCAAGTTAGGGGGGGTTTATCCTCTTCACTTGAATGGCCAAAATGATCTCCAACCTTGCTAGCTAGCCTCCCTTGGTATCCTCACTAGTAGGGGGTTCCAACGCAAGAAACGGGGCTCAATTTGGTGGAGAAATGGTCAAGTTATGGAGGTGTGAAGTTGAGGGAAAAATCAAGGTTTTAGTGTAATGAAAATGGGACCTTTTTGTGAAGGGGTGTACATATATAGGGGGGGTGTTCTTGGCTGCCATGGGGGGGTAGGGGTAGGCTATAGGGTCCCCTTCCACCTTGCAAAACTTAGTCTCTAAGGCTTTGACTAGGGTTAGATATTCTAGGTTTCTAAAATATCCTAGAAAGTTAAATATCTAGATATTTATCAACCTAGATATTTACACATAAAGTAAATATCTACACTTAGTCTTCTAGGTTAGTGACTAACCCCTAGATTAGGCTAAACTAGCTTAGGGACTAACATAACACTAATCAATAATTAATTAATAATAAAAACACATAATTTCAAATAATTCCAAATAAATCCTAGAAACTTACCAAAATACCCTTTAGGCCAAAAAGCCCTAATTTGATGTTCTAAGCCTATGGCTAAGCTCACATGATCATGGTTAGTCTCTAGGTTAAGGAATAGCTAGGGTTTACACTAGAGTTTATTAGTAAAATCACAAAGTCACAAGTCATGACTTAGGAATTGGTTTAACCTAACTAAAATCACCAGAAAATCATACCATGACTAAAATACCACTAATAAATAATAAAAATAATAAATTTTCAAAAATACCCCAATTTCAGAAAACTGGGTGTTACAAGTCTACCCACCTTAGAAGAATTTCGTCCTCGAAATTAAGATGGTCGTACTCCTTCTAGGTCGCACCCCCAGTCAATCAAAGTCAAAGATAACATGCAATCATAGGCCTACTAGTCACGATTCTACAGTCTCAAAAAGGATAACTATGCTATCTAGCATATCACAAGCATATTCTGACAGGTACTAATGGAATCACACAACAAGATGGGAATGGATTTGAAAGAACAGAACCTGCAAGTGGCTCCATCCATGTAGAATAATATATGAAAGCGAACCAAAGTGCAATAGGTTGATCAGACCATCATGCACCGGCCCTGATTAGACAATATGTTAGTGGGTACTAGCCCCCAATAAAATATGTCGTGATCAAGCTCGATAAAATATAAGCTTGCAAAACTAAGGCTAAATTAGCAGTAAAGAAGGTCAAATATAAGGGAGGTAATGATGAATAAGGTTAAATAGTCCAAGACCCCTTAAACATCAAGGAGTGAGGGTGAATTAAAACAAGAGGAAAAGGGTTTTCAATATCGAAGTTCAAAATAAGATTCTCAAGGGTCGTCCCGGAATCTCTCATGAAATCCTAACAGTGATTGAGTATACTCTCATCCTAATACCTTAATTCCTATATTCTTTTGCAGGCTCGTAGCAGTACAACTAAGTCGTCGTGCTACTACGAAATCGCACAAATGCGATTCTCGACCTGCATGGGCCACCACTAAAACGTGTCACGACCCGCACCCTGTATAGGGGCACGAGAAGTGGGTACGTCCAGCCTACGCCGCAGTGTCGGCGGTAGAACGCTGTCCTAGGTTGCTAACTAATCTCATGCAGTATATATAATGTACTTGCCAAGATCTCAACTCCGAGAAGAAGACAAGTAAAAGATATGATATACTCAATCACAATCTAAGCACGATAAGATAACACAGAAATCTAGATACCAGCTAACAACAACAGAAATTTAAACTACTAAAATAATAACAACATGATCTCAAACAAAACTCTAATACAACTCAATATCTCAAGTTTAATACAACAAGCTCAAAACATGAAAGCTAAGTAAGTCTACTAGCTAAACTCCTGAATCACTCCTGAGAGTCGGAACCAAAGGTAGCTAATCCCTCGCCAGGTCCATGGTAAGTAGGGCATGTGTCGTCAGGAGCATCATCTGTAATATTTTCAACAGGTCCAATCAGGACAGGAACGAGCACATCTCATCTAGAAATCCCAAGTAAATGACAAAGACTATAAAGAAGTTTTTAGACAGTTATACAGATGAGCATGGCAGTTTTATACAGATAATGATGTAGAGAAATAGTGAGGGTACAAGGAAAGTAAAGTAACTAACAAGAGAAGAAAACATGGCAAAGAAGACTGTAGTAAACTAGCTGAACTAGAATAACATGGTATAAGTCCAGACAGTATAAAAGGTAATCCCAGTTTGAGTCCAGTCCATATAATCCAATACTAGATGATTCCAGTACAAGATGAGTCCAGTAAAATGAGTCCAGTAAAATGAGTCCAGAAGTGATCCATGATTCCAGGGTAAGTCCAGCCTATACTCTAACAGTGTGTTTTAAAATACTGAGATCGACATGTAAACGGCTAGGGGTAATCAGGCACATCGCACACTCGGCCAAGTGTGGGATGGCTAGCATTCCAGAATAGTTCCAAGGGAGGTGGTTCCAGATTTTAGGTATGTTCACATGTCTACTCAAGTATTTCCCCGCCCACAAGTGAATCCATAATCCAACACTACAACCAGTATGAGTCCAGCCAATGATTCCAGAAATGATTCCAGTAGGGTGATGCCAGTAGTGATTCCAGATATAGAGGCCAGACATGAATAAATGAGTGTCGCATGTAATGGATCCAGCAATACTAATCGTGTTTGTACAGAGAATCACATATAGCTAACTAGAACTGAAATACAGTAAATGACAAATAATGAAAGAACTATCAGAGAATGTACTCGCCTGACACTCTGGAAAGAGTAGTATAATATCAGATGTCTGTACCAGGGTCACAATGTCCTAAAATAGAGTAATACAGTTATGACATGTCCAAAATGAAGGTAAATGAAATCTTCAATGCAATCTATATGAATTCTAAGCCAATCTAGGTCAAAGTCAAACTTGGTCAACTCTACAGTCAAACTAAGTCAAATCAAGTCATATTAGGTCACAGGGAATCAAACTAAGTCAAATAGAGTCAAACAAGGTCAAACAAGTCAAGGTTAGTCAAATCTAGGTTAAAGTCAACTCCTGGTCAACACTTTAATCAAACTAGTCAATTACTAGTCAACATGATCAATCTGGGTCAAGTCTAAGTCAAACTTAGACCAACTAAGGTATTGGTCAAACAAAGACTAGTCAGTCAGGTAATTAAGCCAGGGGTCAACTATTTAACTCTATAAGGTTACTTAACTAACTATAGGCTAACCTGTCTTAGGATACCTAAGATACCATTCTACAAAGCTAAGGTGTAACCAAATCACATATAAATATATATAGTACAACACCAAACTTAATCTTATAATCAAGCTAAACCATAGTCTAACTCAATCAAGACTCAACTCTAAGTATCCTACTTAACCCCATACATATCTTCACTCTACATAGGGCTATCTATATAACCAAGTCATAAATAATACCCTTATATAGGTCAAAGTCTAAACCAACTAGTCAATAGTCTAGGGTTTAGTCAAACTTAGGTCACCAAGTCATTTAGAGTCCATCCAAGTCAATTCTAGGTCAATTAGGTCATGGTTGACCAATAGTTGACTTTGGTCAATCATGGTCAACAAGGCTACCTAGGTCAACCATTCAAAAGCCCATTAGGCCAAGTATAAGGCAACCCCCTATTAGCCATAGGCTAGTATATCTAGGTTCCATAGGCTAATATCCTATAGGTATCTATTTCTATATAATATATATATACACATATAACATGACCACATAGGCCTATAGGCTATGTGTCATTAGATACCATGTATAGGTATCTCATATAGGTGTCTAGCCATACATCTATACAATATATATATCTAATACCCTATATTCTCACCTATACATAACCTACGTATATATCCAACTATATATATAATACTCTATGTATATATATGATACATTATATAATACCCTATATAATATAATACCATATATATAATACCCTAATATGATACATATAGCCCTTCTATATATATAATACCCTATATATATGATACACTATATAATACCCCATATATGTATGTACACTACAATATATATATAGAGAGAGAGGGAAGTATTGAGAGAGAGTTAATTAGAGAGAGAGAGAGAGAGAAGACAGAACAGTAGGGGGGGAGTGTTCCAGAATTCCTGGAACAGGAATGCTCCCCACACTCACACAGTTACATATATACACATATGTGTATATATATACACAACTCCCTATGTACACAACTACACATCCTCAAATTTCACCCACACACTCACATACATATATACTATATATATATACACTAAAAATACATATATACATGTATAAAACATATTAAAATTTGGTTTGAAATCTATTTTCAAAAACTGGGAAATATCCCCAAAACTGGAAAAACTGCACTGTTACTCGAAATTGGGTAAACCCAATTTCACATCCAAAATCGAGCTAAGGCTCGATACTAGTGGTTGGTAATGGTAGCCCCTAGGTTCCTCTAGGTTCCTACTAGCCTGACACATGGCCATGACACGACACGGCGTGTCCACCAACTCCTAAACCCAATCGGGTAAAACACATACACTAACAGACACTACACGTCGTGCACACATGTAGACGAGTCTAGGATACGACACAAAGCGATACACATCTCGTGATCGTGTCAGTAGGTGAGTCTAGGGTTCGTGCACGTGTCCAGCACCCTGCACTGTGTCCACGTGTCGTGTAGAGGGGACACGACACGCGTATCAGAGAGGGAAATACGTGGTTTCAGACCGCGTCGTGCAGTGATGCACGCGTCTCGTGTACGCGACACAGGACACGACACATCTCGTGCTCGTGTCCTGGGGTTCGCCCTAGGTTCCTCTACACATGTGTCACCCTGACACGTGTCCACAACTCGTGTACATGGGACACGAGACCCGTGTCAGAGCCGTTTTTACGGCTGTTCAGTACAGTGCACGTCCCTTGCGGGGACGATTCCGTGTCCGACACGGCACGAGGTCATCCCAAACTTTGGAGATGACCTGTCAGTCAGTGCCCCGTGCTCTATGCCAATTTTGGCGTGTCCACGTGGCGTGTCCAAGGAGAACTGACACAGTGGTAGCAGGGCACATTTCAGTGTACTGTGCACTGTGTCCAGTGTGTGAAACTGAGAGCTTCGTGTCCAGATTTTGGACACGACACAACCCAATTTGTGCTCAGTATTTTAGGGTTAGGTTTAGGGTTAGGTAGGCTAGGGTTTTGATCAAAAATATTTGAAAATCAGTGAGTTTACATGTACTGAAACAGTGAGCAAAATCAGTGTATTAACATGAAATTGAAATAGGATACGTGTCCAATACGGACACCAAATCGATCCTAGTTTTCACCAAACTTGACCTACAGTTCCCTAATCCCTAGATGCATGCAAATATGAAGAGAAAACACAATTTTAGCAAGGGTTATGGACATTTACCTATTTGTGTGAAAACTCAGAAAACCAAGTTAGGGGGGGTTTGTCCTCTTCACTTGAATGGCCAAAATGATCTCCAACCTTGCTAGCTAGCCTCCCTTGGTATCCTCACTAGTAGGGGGTTCCAACGCAAGAAACGGGGCTCAATTTGGTGGAGAAATGGTCAAGTTATGGAGGTGTGAAGTTGAGGGAAAAATCAAGGTTTTAGTGTAATGAAAATGGGACCTTTTTGTGAAGGGGTGTACATATATAGGGGGGGTGTTCTTGGCTGCCATGGGGGGTAGGGGTAGGCTATAGGGTCCCCTTCCACCTTGCAAAACTTAGTCTCTAAGGCTTTGACTAGGGTTAGATATTCTAGGTTTCTAAAATATCCTAGAAAGTTAAATATCTAGATATTTATCAACCTAGATATTTACACATAAAGTAAATATCTACACTTAGTCTTCTAGGTTAGTGACTAACCCCTAGATTAGGCTAAACTAGCTTAGGGACTAACATAACACTAATCAATAATTAATTAATAATAAAAACACATAATTTCAAATAATTCCAAATAAATCCTAGAAAATTACCAAAATATCCTTTAGGCCAAAAAGCCCTAATTTGATGTTCTAAGCCTATGGCTAAGCTCACATGATCATGGTTAGTCTCTAGGTTAAGGAATAGCTAGGGTTTACACTAGAGTTTATTAGTAAAATCACAAAGTCACAAGTCATGACTTAGGAATTGGTTTAACCTAACTAAAATCACCAGAAAATCATACCATGACTAAAATACCACTAATAAATAATAAAAATAATAAATTTTCAAAAATACCCCAATTTCAGAAAACTGGGTGTTACAACTAGTCGGCAAGTTAGTGGGAGAACGATCCTCCTCCAATTGTTGGGTAGCCATATCAATGCAGGTGTCCTGACCAGTAGGGTCTGAGGACGTGGCAATGTCATTAGTAGATGGGAGGGGGGCTGTATGAACCTCAGTATTAATGGATGTGACCTTCAAACCCGTTGATTCCGGCCGAGTCACCGCCACTTCTTCATCTTGGTGCTGCTGCGGGGCTTGTTGCAATATTTCTTTGCCTTTATTTTTCAACTTGCACGAGGCCATGAGATGCCCTTGGTGATGACAGTGCGAACAATATAGTGGGGTATATTCGTATTCAACATTTTGCCAAAAACTTCTACCTCTCAATCTGTTGATCCTAATGCGCTGTTGTATAGGCTTACTCGCATCAATTTCAACAAAAACACGAGCACGGCTGGGTCTAGATAACTCTGCCGTAGCCCTGTCAAGTTTTAACGGGGTATCTATCGCAGATGTGATTGCAAACAATGCATCTTTAGCATAGAGGTGGTGAGGAAGATCTGGAAGGTCAACCCAAACTGGCATAAGCGATGATTCGTACATAGGGGAGAAATCAGGTTCCCATTTAAACACATGCATCGGCGCGCGAGAGACGAACCAGGTGTCTTTGGAACGAAGGCGAAGGAAATCTTCTTCCATTGAAGGACGGATAAGGATGTGTTTACGATCTATAACGCCTGCTTTGATCTCTCCTTTAAACTGGAATCCCGTTAAAGCCTTGCGAATCACCTCAATGGAAGGCTTACTGTGTGAGAACTTTCCCACAAGAGCAAAACGTAGCGGTGACGCCAGCATTTGTTCCTCCTCCTCCGAGAAGGAAATAGCAGGAGCGCCTTTGTATGATGATACAGATCGCGCAGCCAGGCGAGGGGGTTCCTCAACCCGACCGGCAACCGCGTCAACAAAGGTCTTAGCCATCCTTAGATGACGCCGGCCTGGCCGGAGGCCTGGCCGGAATCGGAAAGGGGCTGGGATCTACCAAGAACTCATGGAGCGGCGCTGGCTAGGGCAAACGCGCATATATACACACTACAATATATATATAACATATATACATACATATATACATACATAATGTATATGTATAATATACCTAATATATATTATATACAATATATATATAGAGAGAGAAGTAATGAGAGTGAGAGTAAAAGAGTGAATAGAGAGAGAGATGGACAGAGAACAGGAAGAAGGGGAAATGGACAGAACACACAGGAAAAGGGGGAGGGGGTTCCAGTTCCTGGAACAGGATTTGGCCCCAACATACACACACAAACCTACATTAATACATATGTGTATATACACATCTATACACATGTGTACACCCTAAAAACTCACATACACACACATATATATATATATATATACATATGTATACAATACTGAAATATACATATACATGTATAAATCATAATAAAAATCAAATCAAAACTCATTTCTAAAAACTGGGAATTTATCCAAACTCTGGAAATATGACACTGTGTATAGAAAAAATAGGTAAACCCAAATTGACGACCCAACCCTAGCTAATACCCAAGACTAAGGGTTGGTAAACCTAACCCCACATATATACGTGTCGTGTGTGTCGATGGGAGTCCACCACGACACGACACGGCGTGTCAAAATACTTAAAAACCCAATCGGGTAAGACAGTGCACACACACAAAATACAGTGTCGTGCACAAGTGCAACTAGCTCTAGGACATGACACACACGACCTCGTGTCTCGTGGTCGTGTCCCTAGGTTCGCCTAGGGTCAGGCTAGGTGTCAGTGTGTCTGTATGGTGTCCACGTGTCGCCGTGTCCAAATGGGAAGCCCGTATCAGAGCCCAATTTCCACGTGTGTGCTGTCAGTGAGTGACCAGTGCAGAGGCGATTTCGTGTCCGATACGACACGAGAAGTTGTGAGACTCGAGGGGGGGCTTGTCAGAGGGTGCCCCCACCTCTGTGCCAAGTGGCACGTGTCCACGTGTCACGTGCAGCGAGCACGAGATGTGCAGTAGCAGGGGAGCCGCGCGCACTGTCGTGCTGCATCGTGCATACGTGTCGACCAGTCTAGGGCTACGTGTGTGCAACCTATGGTATCGTGGTCGTGTCCTAGGATAGGTGGGGTGTCAGGGCATGTGTCCAAGTTCCTGTATCGTGTCCACGACACGTGTGGACACGACAGTAAGTGTCTAACAGTGGGGTTTTTCAGTGTCACAGTGTGGTTTAACAGTGTGTTCGTGTCCTGTTTTGGACACGGACACAACTCGAAGTGTGCTCAGAGTTATGGTTCTATGATCTACACCTATAGGGCTAAAAACTTGTTCAAAAAGTTTTTGAAAATAATAACATTTAATTCACAGAGGCAATACATCAAATACTGTTTCCTAGCCTAGGATACGTGTCCGATACGGACACCAAATCAATCCTAAATCCTACCAAACTTGTCACACAGTACCCTAGTACCTAGATGCATGCAAATATGAAGAGAAAACACAATATTAACATGGTTTATGGACATTTACCTATTTGATGAAAAATCAAGAAAACACCCAAGTAGGGGGGGTGTTCTTCCACTTGGTGATGCCCAAAAGCTTCCAAATTCCTTGATAGCAGGCCCTAACTAGTACCCTTGATGTTGTAGGGTCCCAATGCAAAAGACTAGAGTGAATTTGGTTCAAATTTGAGGAAGTTAGGAAGGTTTGAAGAAAAGGGAATTTTGTAGGCTTAAATTCATGTAAAATGAATCATGAATGATACAATGGGTTATATAGGAAGGTGTAGGGCTAGGGGGGGTATCCTATGGCCGGCCAAGGCAAAGGAGGGGGGTGTCCTTGCCCCTTCCTTCATGGCTAAGGCTTGGACTTTGGTAAAGGGTTTAGATATTTTGCATGGTTTAAGCAAAATATCAAATAAAGGTAAACTAGATATTTAACTTGCTTTAACCTATGACTAAATATCCATCCTATAGCTTCTAGGTTAGTGGCTAACCTCTAGTTTAGGGTGGAATAGGTTAGGGACTAGTCATGGTACTCAACCATGATTAAAATAATATTAAAATCACATAATCACAAATAAAGTCTAGTAAATTACCAAAATACCCTTTTGGCCAAAAACCACTAATTTGATGTTCTAAGCCTATGGCTAAGCTCTCATGGTCATGGCAACTTCTAGGTTAAGGAAAACTAGGGTTTACACTAAGTTATACTAACCAAAATCACAAAGTCATAAGTCATGACTTTGCATGACTTAGAAAATGGTTCTAAGTACACTAATAATCACCCTAAACCATATCATGCCCTAAACACCATTAAATAATAATAAAATAATAATTTTTCAAAAATCCCTAATTTCAGAAAAACTGGGTGTTACAAGTCTACCCTCCTTAGAAGAATTTTGTCCTCAAAATTAAGATGGTCGTACTCCTTCTAGGTCACACCCCCAGTCAATCAAAGTCAAAAGATAACATGCAATCATAGACCTACTGGTCATGATTCTACAGTCTCAAAAAAAGGTAACTATGCTATCTAGCATATCACAAGCATATCCTGACAGGTACTAATAGAATCACACAACAAGATGGGAAAAGAAGGACAGGAAAGACAAATCTGCTAACCCGTCACCTGCAGCGTTGGTCTCCTCGACCGTCATCGCAAAAGCTCCACCCCTCTGGTGCTGAGCTACAGGTGGCCTAGCACCCTCATAAGGAGGTGCAACTGGATAATCTATCATCTTGTGGGCACCAGAGCCACAAAATAGACAAACCTTCAGCCTCCTCCTACAAGACTCCCAAATATGCCCTACCTTCTTGCAATACCCACAACTCTGTATCCTCTGATCCTGTCCTCGAGGTTGATGCTGAACTCTAACAGGTGCATGCTGAATGTGAGGCCTCTTGGCCTGACCTCCACTGCTACTGGCTCCCTGAGCGTCGTGGCCCCTCTTGAGCTTCAGCTCAAGATCATCCTCAGCTGCCATCGCTCCTGTCAGGATCTCCTCAAAGGTGGCATTCCTGTCACTCTTGGTCAAGGACTTGACCTCCTTGACCAAACCCTTCCTGAATCTCCTCGCCTTCGCTGTCTCGCTAAGGCCGTCCATAAATCTGCTCAACCGGCAAAACTCACCTGAATACTCCTCTACAGTCTGGTTCCCCTGAACCAGGTTCTCGAACTGGGTCTCCAAAGCACCGACTGCCTGATCCGAGAAAAACTTCCTCTTGAAGAGCTCCTTGAAAACTCTCCATGTCTGTCCTGGAGTGCCTACTCTCGGGTCCGTCTGATACCAGGTACGGGCAAGATCCCGCATCTGGTTGGCTGCTGCCTCTATCTGGAGTCCGGCTAGTATCTCTGCCAGTCGGAAGATCTCCTCAATGTGCTCAATCCAGTCATCAGCATAAAGAATCCCCTCTGTCCCCAAGAAGTCCCTGGGGTTCATCTTCTTGAACTCCTGAATGCCCGGAATCTTCTGCTGTCGCGGCTGTTCCAATCCTTCCTGTGGCTGGACTGCCAACCTCTCCATCGTCCCTCTAGCCAGCTGATGGACCTCATCAATGCCTCTGGTAAATGCCGTCGTCTGACGCTGCTGCTGGGTCTGCTATGACTCTAGGAACTGCTGGAAATATGTAAACATCTGTGTAGCATCTACAAATCCAGATGGCATCTGCTGCTGGTACTCCTGCTGGTACTGCTGGTTCTGCTGGTGCTGCTGAAACTGAGGCTGACGAAACTGCGGGGGAGGCATGTCTGGGGTAGCTGGGATGGTCCTTCGAATAGATAGAGGTGCACCCCAAAATGTGGCTGAAGCTCCCACATGAGCTGGAGTAAGGGGAGCTGCAGTCCCCGGGTCCTAGTGAACTGGACGAGAGGTGGCAGACCTCTCAGTGGTGTCACCTGGACCGAGACGCTGTGATCGTGTCTCCACCATCCTGAAGACAGATCAACAAGGAAGTCAATAACGGTACAAGGATGATAGTATCAAGAAGGACAATATGAAATAGATTATACAGATTTGAACAAAAGTCAGTAGATTCAAATCCTTGGAAATTTCCTAGTTGTGATTGAGTATCCTCTCTCTAAGCCTATTATCAAATCCTATCACAGGCTGTAGTGATACTCTAGTTCGAATACCACTACATATACTCGAGACCTGCATGGGCCACCACTAAAAACGTGTCACGACCCGCACCCTGTGTAGGGGCACGAGAAGTGGGTACGTCTAGCCTACGCCGCAGTGTCGGCGGTAGAACGCTGTCCTAGGTTGCTAACTAATCTCATGCAGTATATATAATGTACTTGCCAAGATCTCAACTCCGAAGGGAGGACAAGTAAAAGATATGATATACTCAATCACAGTCTAAGCACGATAAGATAACACAAAAATCTAGATACCAACTAACAACAACAGAAATTAAACTACTAAAATAATAACAACAATATCTCAAACAAACTCTAATACAACTCAATATCTCAAGTTTAATACAAACAAGCTCAAAACATGAAAGCTAAGTAAGCCTACTAGCTAAACTCCTGAATCACTCCTGAGAGTCGAAACCAAAGGTAGCTAATCCCTCGCCAGGTCCCTGGTAAGTAGCGCATGTGTCGTCAGGAGTATCATCTGTAATATTTTTAACAGGTCCAATCAGGACAGGAACGAGCACATCTCATCTAGAAATCCCAAGTAAATGACAAAGACTATAAAGCAGTTTTTAGACAGTTATACAGATGAGCATGGCAGTTTTATACAGATAATGATGTAGAGAAACAGTGAGGGTACAAGGAAAGTAAAGTAACTAACAAGAGAAGAAAACATGGCAAAGAAGACTGTAGTAAACTAGCTGAACTAGAATAACATGGTATAAGTCCAGACAGTATAAAATGTAATCCCAGTGTGAGTCCAGTCCATATAATCCAATACTAGATGATTCCAGTACAAGATGAGTCCAGTAAAAATGAGTCCAGTAGTAATCCATGATTCCAGGGTAAGTCCAGTCTATACTCTAACAGTGTGTTTTAAAATACTGAGATCAACATGTAAACGGCTAGGGGTAATCAGGAACATCGCACACTCGGCCAAGTGTGGGATGGCTAGCATTCCAGAATAGTTCCAAGGGAGGTGGTTCCAGATTTTAGGTATGTTCACATGTCTACTCAAGTATTTCCCCGCCCACAAATGAATCCATAATCCAACACTACAACCAGTATGAGTCCAGCCAATGATTCCAGAAATGATTCCAGTAGGATGATGCCAGTAGTGATTCCAGATATAGAGGCCAGACATGAATAAATGAGTGTCTCATGTAATAGATCCAGCAATACTAATCGTGTTTGTACAGAGAATCACATATAGCTAACTAGAACTGAAATACAGTAAATGACAAGTAATGAAAGAACTA
Organism: Iris pallida; assembly: GCA_029216955.1. NCBI lineage: Eukaryota > Viridiplantae > Streptophyta > Magnoliopsida > Asparagales > Iridaceae > Iris > Iris pallida. The sequence continues at coordinate 2,202,165 of JANAVB010007398.1, forward strand.
TCAGAGAATGTACTCGCCTGACACTCTGGAAAGAGTAGTATAATATCAGATGTCTGAACCAGGGTCACAATGTCCTAAAATAGAGTAATACAGTTATGACATGTCCAAAATGAAGGTAAATAAAATCTACAATATAATCTATATGAATTCTATACCAATCTAGGTCAAGTCAAACTTGGTCAACTCTACAGTCGAACTAAGTCAAATCAAGTCATATTAGGTCACAAGAAGTTAAACTAAGTCATTCAAGGTTAAACAAGGTTAAACAAGTCAAGGTTAGTCAAATCTAGGTTAAAGTCAACTCTTGGTCAACATTCTAGTCAAATATTAGTCAACATGATCAATCTGGGTCAAGTCTAGGTCAATCTATCTAAGTTGGTCAACAAAGGTTAGATTAGTCTATTACTAGTCAATTTGGTTAAGCTTGGTTAAGTCTAGGTAAGTCTGGATTATCTAAATACTATACCAAGGTTAAGGCACAAACAACAACACAACACCATATTGTATATAACACCAAACCTTAGTCTTTAACAAATAAACCTAAACTCTAACCTAGATCATGAAACAACTCCTAATTTCCCACTTGACCCCATACATATCTTAATTTACATAGGACTACCCATATAACTTAGGTTAATATTTACTCATATAGGTTAAACCTAAACCAACTAGTCATTAGGCTAAGGTTTAGTCAAACTTAGTCATTCTAGGTTAGTTTCAAGTCAAACTAGGTTGATTAGGTCAAGTTTGACCTAAGGTTGACCTTGGTCAACACTTGGTCAAACAAGGGGTAAACTAGTTAAGTCATGGGTATTTGGTCAATTAGGGTTAGCCCTAATGGCCATAGGCTAATAGCTATAGCCCATAGGCTAGTAGCTTAGGTCAACTAGTTCTAGGTTTACCTATATAGATATATATATACATACACTATATAATGTAAAACCTATATACATAGCCACTATATATAAATACCCATATACCCCACATATATATAACCATATATACACACTACAATATATATATAACATATATACATACATAATGTATATGTATAATATACCTAATATATATTATATACAATATATATATAGAGAGAGAAGTAATGAGAGTGAGAGTGAAAGAGTGAATAGAGAGAGAGATGGACAGAGAACAGGAAGAAGGGGAAATGGACAGAACACACAGGAAAAGGGGGAGGGGGTTCCAGTTCCTGGAACAGGATTTGGCCCCAACACACACACACAAACCTACATTAATACATATGTGTATATACACATCTATACACATGTGTACACCCTAAAAACTCACATACACACACATATATATATACATATGTATACAATACTGAAATATACATATACATGTATAAATCATAATAAAAATCAAATCAAAACTCATTTCTAAAAACTGGGAATTTATCCAAACTCTGGAAATATGACACTGTGTACAGAGAAAATAGGTAAACCCAAATTGACGACCCAACCCTAGCTAATACCCAAGACTAAGGGTTGGTAAACCTAACCCCACATATATACGTGTCGTGTGTGTCGATGGGAGTCCACCACGACACGACACGGCGTGTCAAAATACTTAAAAACCCAATCGGGTAAGACAGTGCACACACACAAAATACAGTGTCGTGCACAAGTGCAACTAGCTCTAGGACACGACACACACGACCTCGTGACTCGTGGTCGTGTCCCTAGGTTCTCCTAGGGTCAGGCTAGGTGTCAGTGTGTATGTATGGTGTCCACGTGTCGCCATGTCCAAATGGGAAGCCCGTATCAGAGCCCAATTTCCACGTGTGTGCTGTCAGTGAGTGACCAGTGCAGAGGCGATTTCGTATCCGATACGACACGAGAAGTTGTGAGACTCGAGGGGGGGCTTGTCAGAGGGTGCCCCCACCTTTGTGCCAAGTGGCACGTGTCCACGTGTCACGTACAGCGAGCACAAGATGTGCAGCAGCAGGGGAGCCACGTGCACTGTCGTGCTGCGTCGTGCACGCGTGTCGACCAGTCTAGGGCCACGTGTGTGCAACCTATGGTATCGTAGTCGTGTCCTAGGATAGGTGGGGTGTCAGGGCATGTGTCCAAGTTCCTGTATCGTGTCCACGACACGTGTGGACACGACAGTAAGTGTCTAACAGTGGGGTTTTTCAGTGTCACAGTGTAGTTTAACAGTGTGTTCGTGTCCTGTTTTGGACACGGACACAACTCGAAGTGTGCTCAGAGTTATGGTTCTATGATCTACACCTATAGGGCTAAAAACTTGTTCAAAAAGTTTTCGAAAATAATAACATTTAATTCACAGAGGCAATACATCAAACACTGTTTCCTAGCCTAGGATACGTGTCCGATACGGACACCAAATCAATCCTAAATCCTACTAAACTTGTCACACAGTACCCTAGTACCTAGATGCATGCAAATATGAAGAGAAAACACAATATTAACATGGTTTATGGACATTTACCTATTTGATGAAAAATCAAGAAAACACCCAAGTAGGGGGGGTGTTCTTCCACTTGGTGATGCCCAAAAGCTTCCAAATTCCTTGATAGCAGGCCCTAACTAGTACCCTTGATGTTGTAGGGTCCCAATGCAAAAGACTAGAGTGAATTTGGTTCAAATTTGAGGAAGTTAGGAAGGTTTGAAGAAAAGGAAATTTTGTAGGCTTAAATTCATGTAAAATGAATCATGAATGATACAATGGGTTATATAGGAAGGTGTAGGGCTAGGGGGGGTACCCTATGGCCGGCCAAGGCAAGAGAGGGGGGTGTCCTTGCCCCTTCCTTCATGGCTAAGGCTTGGACTTTGGTAAAGGGTTTAGATATTTTGCATGGTTTAAGCAAAATATCAAATAAAGGTAAACTAGATATTTAACTTGCTTTAACCTATGACTAAATATCCATCCTATAGCTTCTAGGTTAGTGGCTAACCTCTAGTTTAGGGTGGAATAGGTTAGGGACTAGTCATGGTACTCAACCATGATTAAAATAATATTAAAATCACATAATCACAAATAAAGTCTAGTAAATTACCAAAATACCCTTTTGGCCAAAAACCACTAATTTGATGTTCTAAGCCTATGGCTAAGCTCTCATGGTCATGGCAACTTCTAGGTTAAGGAAAACTAGGGTTTACACTAAGTTATACTAACCAAAATCACAAAGTCATAAGTCATGACTTTGCATGACTTAGAAAATGGTTCTAAGTACACTAATAATCACCCTAAACCATATCATGCCCTAAACACCATTAAATAATAATAAAATAATAATTTTTCAAAAATCCCTAATTTCAGAAAAACAGGGTGTTACAACCCTAGTGATCATATCCCACTATTATAAATAGCAAGGTGCCATTCCCTTGTAGCATATAGAGAGATATACAAAAAAAAACCAGAGAAGAATACGTATACACAGAGAGACTTCCTCCATAGTCAGAGAGAGAATATACACAGAGAGAGAGAAGCCAGGAGAGCAATCAGAGAGAGAGCAAGAAGGCATTTCTTCGTCAACGACCAAGCAGATCTTCCCCGAGTCAAGGCTACGTACCGATCGTCCAAGGAGTAAGGCAGAGCGGCCGTCGCTTTCCCGAGCCTCTATCGTCACCCTCCAGAATCTAAAATAAACAATCGTACTTAGACTGCTGTACCTAGGTTTTCGTCCCTAGGCTGTCTTTGTACGAGCGAGTTTGTATTGTGAGTCTAAGTTCAGTCCTCCGATAATTGTTCTGTACTTTTACAATCAATGGCAAACAACGTCATGCACCTCGCTTAGCGACGGTGGAAGAGCGAGACGATAGGACACATCTCCTACTCGCTCCAGAATGTCAAACGGTCCTATATACCTAGGACTAAGCTTGCCCCGTACGCCAAAACGAATAACGCCACGGTTAGGCAAAATCCTCAGGAATATATGATCGCCGATCGAAAACTCGAGAGGGCATCGATGATAATCGGCCCAATGGCGCTGGCGATTTTAGGCAACTCGAAGACGATCTCTGACTTGCCTGACCACTTCAACTGTCTGGGCAATCATTTCTGGATCGAGCATCTGTCTCTCTTCAACATCATTCCAGGCTAGCGGGGATCTGCACTTCCTACTATACAGTACCTCGAACGATGCCATCTGGATACTGGCCTGGAAACTGTTGTTGTACGAGAATTCCACCAGGTGCAAGTGATCTTCCCATGAACCACCGAAGTCAAGTGTGCAAGACCGCAATATGTCTTCAAGAGTCTGGATCGTGCGCTCCGACTGGCCATCTGTCTGCGGGTGATATGTTGAACTGAACTGGAGATGAGTTCCCAAACTCTCTTGTAAGCTATGCCAGAAGTGCGACATAAATCTTGAATCTCGGTCTGAGATGATACTGACTGGCACACCGTGCAATCTGATAATCTGCCTGAGGTACATCTCTGCTAACTGAGCCGTCGACTGACCAACTCTTAATGGAAGAAAGTGAGCCACTTTCGTTAGCCTGTCAACTATAACCCAGATAGCATCTCTACCAGCTGGGGATCTAGGTAGTCCAGTCACAAAATCTATGGTCACATGCTCCCACTTCCATTCTGGAATCGGTAAGGGCTGAAGAAGTCCAGCCGGTCTCTGATGTTCGGCTTTAACTTGTTGGCAAACCAAACACCGAGAGACAAACCGAGCTATCTTCCGCTTCATGCCATTCCACCAGAAATGCTGCCAAAAATCATGGTACATCTTCGTACTGCCGGGATGGATAGAATACTGCGAACTGTACGCTTCTGACATAATCTCTTGCCGGATATCTCCGCTGGATACACAAAGACGCTTACCATGTCAAAGTGTACCATCCTCATGAATGCACAACTCTGGTCTTCGTCCTGCCTCACACTCTGCTCTGAGTCGCTGAAGCTTGGAATCTGCCGACTGCGCCATCCGGATCCTCTCGACTATAGTGGACTGAACTTGCATACTGGCCATCAAGGCCACACTGGAAGGGAGAACAACTTCAATACCCATCTTCTGAAGATCTGCTAACAGCTCTGGTTGTGCTGTTAGAAAATAAACTCCCGCTCTCCTGCTCAATGCATCCGCAACAACATTGGCCTTCCCAGGATGATACTGTAGGTTGACATCATAATCCGTAAGAAGCTCCAGCCACCTTCTCTGACGCATGTTAAGATCCTTCTGGGTGACAACATACTTCAGGCTCTTGTGGTCGGTGAAAATCTCTACCCTGTCTCCATACAAGTAGTGCCTCCAGTGTCACGCCCCGACCCGGAATCATCCGAATTATCGTCCTCGCAGGGGGCGTGATACCATACGAGCCTGGAGTTGCGCTCGTGCAAGGCAAGATGACAAGTTCTCAAATGGTTATCTTTTGATTCGATATTAACAACGAAAGGAAAACAGAGTATACGAAACAATTCTCTTTATTGATATTCGAAACTGAGATTACAATGGCTTTCGATAGCCTAACAATATATGCCAGATTGGCTACAACACTCAGGTTCTCTCTTGCCCACAAAGGATTTCACCGTTCCATACATCATGTCTTCTATATCTCGGCCGCATTAATCCAGCTGCGTAGTTCGAGCGTCAATGCGATAGCACGCTTCAATGCGCTTTGGCATTCCAAGCCTTAACACGTTCAAGCAACGCTTCGCCGCGAGCAATCCATTCCCTGCACCCTGCATAAAGCTGGTGGGGGATCAGTACGTTCGTCCTCGCATGTACTGAAGCAAAGATCATCTTTCCAAACCGACATTTTAATCTTTATGTTGAATCATGCAACTTAGCTTATGATCTTGCTATGTTCTCCTTAGGGTCAATTTCATGGCATCTTCGAAAGTGTAAAGCAGGTTATCATAGCAGCATGTTATCGAATTGAATAGGCAAACAAATAAACAATCTCGTATTTGATTCGTGGCATGACTTACCAAGTCGACGCACTCGTCCTTGTACCGACGCAAGGTGAATACGCCGTAATCCTTCCCTGTCATGTTATTGTGCATCTCTAAGCAGGATCTCTATGCGGGACGCATATGCGCCTACACTTTCAATCCATCGTTCCTTAACTATATGAGGGCCGTTGGCGTATCCGCGTCAGAATGGACTAAAGGAGTTCCTTTCTTTTCTCTCCTTCTTTTCTCACTATTTGGTTGGGCTGCCGGGCGTTTCACGGGTTGGGTCACATCCCAAACAACCGAAACGTTCCCGCTACATGCCATCATTTGCGGCTTCTCCCATCTTGTTTAAGGATGTGCGCCTACAAAGATTATCCATCCCTCCGTGGCCAAATCGGCTCCGGGGACCTCCGACATTTAACCGTTTGGGGGACACTCGTGCACGAGCTATTTCCACGTTTTTATCTCGAGCCCATTCCAATCGACCATGCAATGCCCTATCATTCAACAATTTAATTCAAACAACCAAACATAGTCATGAGTCCGAGACTCAAACTTATCGTCTCGCATTTCTTCCATTTAGCTTTCTATGTTCTTTCGTTTCACACTTCGTTTCGATGATTCAATGGCATCGTGCCTCAACTCAATGCTCGTCAACCGAATGACCCAAAGGTCTCGAACACCTTTTGAGACAACATGTCATATCCGACAGTTCCGCCATATTTATACCGCAACTGTATTCTCTCGCAACGAAGCCATCTTTTATTATCCCGTGCACGTAGGCACGTTTCGATCGTACTTCCAATGTTCTACAACTTAGCATTCAATGTTCGGGGCTTGTGCGCTAGGGCGCTCGCCTATTGTCTTTCATTGTTCTATCCGTTCTAACTCGTGCGTAAAGACACGGTATGGTTCGTGCACTAAGGCACTTGCCGATTACAGTTATCCTATGTTCATGCGGCTTGCGTACCGAGGCGCTCGCCTTTGCGATATCTAATGTTCCATAGCGACTCATGCATATGATGCACATATCATTTCAATTGTTCTAACTTAGTGTTCGACACACACTATGATTTATCTTCGATTGGACCACGCCCGTGGCGTCGATAGGTTAACTTTTAGCATACAAGAATATATTTGACTTATCGAATGAAAGAGTAAAAAGAAGTCAATCCTCCCACCTTGAGTCGATATGCCTTCGTCGTTTCGCCGAGCCGATGCGGCTCGATTCTCTAACTTTGTTGCACGGCCACTCTCCTGACTTAGCCATTCGAGCACTTCGTGCTTCATTGAGTTATACGCCCGATTTGCCTTAGCGTGCCCAAGTCTCGACCCGTCGCAAGGCGACGATTTGATTTCGCGGACCCCTTACTAAATATTGCAAAAGATCGACCTCTAATATTTTCCCATCAAAGTATAACCTGCACACGAAACCAACTAAAATCAATACTTGCAACGATTCGGACTTGCGCCTTGGTCGATTCGATTTCGTAGAATCTTCGAGCCGATTCAACGCGCTCATCCTTCGGGGCAACGCGGCGCTTCGCATCGATTCAACTCGATGCATTCTTTCGGGACAAGACAACTCTTCGCATCAACTTAGTTTGATGCATTGCTCGGGACAACTTAACTCTCGTATCGTTTTGCATCGATATATTTCCTTTGCGTCAGCGCGACTCGTTGAGTCAACGCTTCAGCGTAATGCGCCGTGCGGAGCGGGGCATTACAGAATATACCACTCAAAACAAGGTTCGTCCTCGAAACAAAACTAACACTTCGACTAAGTGTTTTATAGATCGTTTTACGATCTTGTCCCACCATTGTTGTTCAGTTTCACACTATCTCGCAAGCTTGTCACTAACATTTCCAAGTCCTTCCTGCAGCTCGATTTGAATTTGGATACAACTCGATTTGGATTCGTACCTATATTCAAGGCGTCCCGAAGATATGTTTATTTCGACCAAGTCCAGTCGTAGCAAATTGGAACAAAGCTGACAGGTAAATTTCAATCCTATGCTTGCCATCTCCGTACTCTCGATCGGACTTATCCTTAGCAACCGTTCTCAAAATTTCATCTCATACGTATATTCAGTACATACGTGATTCATTCAATAAAGTCCTACTGCACGCGACGCGATTCAAAATTGCCCTTCTCGTTTCGTATGTTTCATCGGGACTATCAATTCTACGTATTGCATCAAGCCGTCGCGCGTCCAATCACAATGAGTCTCCGCAACGCCTTGCGTTCGAAGTCGCTATCCAACTATTTCTGAAGTCTGGCTATGCACTTATCTCGATACTATTTCCTTCGTTGACTTGCAAATGCATCAACATTCAGGGCTACGCCCGCTAGGTTACTTACATAGTCTCCGTGCTTAGATTTTCCCGATGCAAGTTTAAATTGACATTGCACAAAGGCCACAATCTATCCGACATGAAAGTTTACAGCAAGGCGACAGTGCTCAAGGCAACGATCGCCTTAGCATGAAGGTCTTTACGACGCATCTTACATTCAATTTCCTAATGAGTAGGAATTCGATAGCCAAATTCCCAACTTATCCATCTCGCAACATCGAATGTAAATTTCGATTCACGCAAGCTCAATTGCAAGGTGAATCCGAATCTAACGACATGACTCGTAAGTCATTCCCTTATCGTTCCCTCTCGTGCATAGCACGTTTCTCGCAATCGCCTATTCTTATCATCAACATGCACCGTGTTATATTTGTTATCGGTGCAATCTCATATGCGATATCGCATGGGTCATCTTACGGTCTGCAGCATTCAATTTGATTTGGCGGTCAAGTCTTCTAGGGTCAGCTGCCCCGAAGCTACGCTCGATAACTGTGGATCATCACCGAAGGACAGTTTTACTACGAACCATGCTATATCTTATTTCGGAGCCAAATCACATTCCGATGATTCTATGCGACTACCCAATTTCGGACAAAACTATTTCTATCGGCGTAACTGATGCACAACTATCCTCCGAGTCAAGTCATGCACTGCCGTCGATGATTCTGTAATTTACAAAACATCTACTTGCATCAAGTTCGAGTCTATCTTATTCACGGGTCGACACACGAGATGCTATACGCATCGAGCAATCGTCGATGACTTATAGTCTCGTCTTTGATCAATCATAAAATTTACGATCAACCAAGTTCGTTCATTCTCGTATCCCTACTTACAAAATTTTGATAGCGCAAGGCGCACTCCATTTTTGTATTCTCAACTCGTGCTTACGTTTCCTTGCATATCGATCTTGATAGTTCATATCAATTTCGATAGCAAGAGGGTCGACTTCGAATCCGTTTCAACGTCAACTTAACTCGTATCGCATACATCCAAGTTCGTAACAAACTTTTCCATACGCATCTACTCGTTCTCCGATTCACCGTATCCCGCTGTACTTTGATCGCGTAACTGAGTTACCGATTATCCAACATCGAACCCTCGAGTTATACGATCACGCCCTCTAAGTTTCGCGTATTTTTCAGTCGTACTCAAATGAGTTTTGCCGTAACGTAACCAACTATTTCTTAGGCACGATTTCTCACGTCAACCAACTTTCTTATCGAAGTCGCACATCGTGCGATTCAATTTCAATGTTTGCATCGCCTAACATTTCTATCGAGATCGCAAGTCGTACGATTCGATTCGTCTCGCCCAACGTTTCTACCGAGATCGCAAGTCGTGCGACTCATTTGTAAGCTCGAGTATTCCTTTCCCGTCGATCCGATTATTGCGTCAAGGCATAATCGTTTCGCTAGTCTCGGTCGTCCGACCAACTTATAACTTTCGTCCGATGTATCGTTCATCGATACGAGTCTCGCCTTATCGTCCCAACCGATTTTCGAAGAACACTTGCATCAACGTACCGTCATAAAAAATTTCAATCGAGTCTCGGTACTTCCCTGTCCGTTGCGGACAAATCTTCCGCAATTCTCACAACGCGTCGATACAATTCATCGCTCAAGTGCTATACCATATACCACTCGAGATCGGGTCATTCATCGCCTGCGTGGTATGGCATATACCACTCGGAATCAAGCCATTTCCCTCGTACTATACTCAGTATAACCCGACAATCTCTTCCGACTCACAATTTCCGCAGCGATCGTGCTTGATCACAACCGTAACTTTGATTCTATCAAAATCCGACACAACTCGGTCATTATTCTCGCTTGCCAACATAAGTTTGGTGTGCAACCGAACGAATCGTTCTATCGATTTATGAATTCAATTCTTTCCTTACGTTGTATCTTGTGCAACAATTTATCTGATATGCGTTGCACCCCGTGCAACAAATTTCACTTCCGATACGCGTTGCACATCGTGCTATGATTTATTTCCGACACTTTCATTTCACTTTGTACAACGATTTATTTCTAATTTCCTTCGCACTTCGTGCAATGATTAATTTGATATGCGTTGCACCACGTGCAATGATTTTTACTTTTCAATACGCGTTGCACATCGTGCAACGATCATTTCCGACATTTATCGCACCTCGTGCAACGAATTACTCTCGACTTTCCAAGTCAATGCACAATCCGTTTAACACATTCAGTATTGGCTTATCACTTCTCACTTTCATTTTAACGCATATTTACCATTACTCGTTGCACTTCGTGCATCATTTTATATCTCATTCAACATGTTACATTGCGAAAACATTTCAAATCGTATTTCATAATTTGTTGCGCTTGCAGCAATTAACATTTTTACGGCTCGTTTGCATTCAATGCAATTTACCCCTCGCGACTTTCTTAGCAAACATCGTGTAATTTCCAAAACACATGCGGCAAAATTACACGATTTGTATTAGACTTATTGTATGGAACATCCAGTGCGGCATCGAGTAGAGTCAAGAGTGATATCAAATGGTGGTGGGCAACTTTTCGAATTGTAATGAAGCGAGCGTCCAGAGGAAATTGAGCCTAGAGCTCTGATACCAATTTGTCACGCCCCGAGCCGAAATCATCCGAATCATTGTCCTCGCAGGGGGCATGATGCCGCACGAGCCTGGAGTTGCGCTCGTGCAAGGCAAGATGACAAGTTCTCAAATGGTTATCTTTTGATTCGATATTAACAACGAAAGGAAAACAGAGTATACGAAACAATTCTCTTTATTGATATTCGAAACTGAGATTACAATGGCTTTCGATAGCCTAACAATATATGCCAGATTGGCTACAACACTCAGGTTCTCTCTTGCCCACAAAGGATTTTACCGTTCCATACATCATGCCTTCTATATCTCGGCCGCATCAATCCAACTGCGTAGTCCGAGCGTCAATGCGATAGCACGCTTCAATGCGCTTCGGCATTCCAAGCCTTGACACGTTCAAGCAACGCTTCGCCGCGAGCAATCCATTCCCTGCACCCTGTATGAAGCTGGTGGGGGATCAGTACGTTCGTCCTCGCATGTACTGAAGCAAAGATCATCTTTCCAAACTGACATTTTAATCTTTATGTTGAATCACGCAACTTAGCTTATGATCTTGCTATGTTCTCCTTAGGGTCAATTTCATGGCATCTTTGAAAGCGTAAAGCAGGTTATCATAGCAGCATGTTATCGAATTGAATAGGCAAGCAAACAAGCAATCTCGTGTTTGATTCGTGGCGCGACTTACCAAGTCGACGCACTAGCCCTTGTACCGACGTAAGGTGAATACGCTGAAATCCTTCCCTGTCATGTTATTGTGCATCTCTAAGCAGGATCTCTATGCGGGACGTATATGTGCCTACACTTTCAATCCATCGTTCCTTAACTATATGAGGGCCGTTGGCGTATCCGTGCCGGAATGGACTAAAGGAGTTCCTTTCTTTTCTCACTATTTGGTTGGGCTGTCGGGCGTTTCACGGGTTGGGTCACATCCCAAACAACAGAAACGTTCCCGCTACATGCCATCATTTGCGGCTTCTCCCATCTTGTTTAAGGATGTGCGCCTACAAAGATTATCCATCCCTCCGCGGCCAAATCGGTTCCGGGGACCTCCGACATTTAACCGTTTAGGGAACACTCGTGCACGAGCTATTTCTACGTTTTTATCTCTAGCCCATTCCAATCGACCATGCAACGCCCTATCATTCAACAATTTAATTTAAACAACCAAACAAAGTTATGAGTCCGAGACTCAGACTTATCGTCTCGCATTTCTTCCATTTAGCTTTCTATGTTCTTTCGTTTCGCACTTCGTTTTGATGATTCAGTGGCATCGTGCCTCAACTCAATGCTCGTCAACCGAATGACCCGAAGGTCTCGAACACCTTTCGAGACAATATGTCATATCCGACAGTTCTGCCACATTCATACCGCAACTGTATTCTCTCGCAACGAAGCCATCTTTTATTATCCCGTGTACGTAAGCACGTTTCGACCGTACTTCCAATGTTCTACAACTTAGCATTCAATGTTCGGGGCTTGCGCGCTAGGGCGCTCGTCTATTGTCTTTCAATGTTCTAGCCGTTCTAACTCGTGCGCAAAGGCACGGTATGGTTCATGCACTAAGGCACTTGCCGATTACAGTTATCCCATATTCATACGACTTGCGCACCGAGGCGCTCGCCTTTGCGATATCCAATGTTCCATAGTGACTCATGCATATAATGCACGTATCATTTTAATTGTTCTAACTTAGTGTTCGACACACACTATAATTTATCTCCGATCGGACCACGCCCGTGGCGTCGATAGGTTAACTTTTAGCATACAAGAATATATTTGACTTGTCGAATGAAGGAGTAAAAAGAAGTCAATCCTTCCACCTTGAGTCGATATGCCTTCGTCGTTTCGCCGAGCCGATGCGGCTCGATTCCCTAACTTTGTTGCACGGCCACTCTCCTGACTTAGCCATTCGAGCACTTCGTGCTTCATTGAGTTATACGTTCGATTTGCCTTAGCGTGCCCAAGTCTCGACCCGTCGCAGGGCGACGATTTGATTTCGCGGACCCCTTACTAAATATTGCAAAAGATCGACCTCTAAATTTTCCCATCAAAGTATAACCTGCACACGAAACCAACTAAAATCAATACTTGCAACGATTCGGACTTGTGCCTTGGTCGATTCGATTTCTTAGAATCTTCGAGCCGATTCAACGCGCTCATCCTTCGGGGCAACGCGGCGCTTCGCATCGATTCAACTCGATGCATTCTTTCGGGACAAGGCAACTCTTCGCATCAACTTAGTTTGATGCATTGCTCGGGACAACTTAACTCTCGTATCATTTTGCATCGATACATTTCCTTTGCGTCAGCGCGACTCGTTGAGTCAACGCTTCAGCGTAATGCGCCGTGCGGAGCGGGGCATTACATCCACAACTTAAGTGCAAACACCACTGCTGCCAGCTCCAAGTCATAGGTTGGGTAATTCCTCTCATGATCACGAAGTTGTCGTGACGCGTAAGCTATTACCTTCCCATGCTGCATCAGAACACATCCTAAACCTCTACCTGAAGCATCACAGTACACTGAGTATCCTCCGATCCCATCTGGAAGCGTGAGAATAGGAGCTGTTATCAGGCCTCGCTTCAACTGCTCAAAAGAACTCTGACACTCTACTGTCCAAGCAAACTGTGCATCCTTGCGAGTCAACTGCGTCAATGGCGCTGAAATTCGAGAAAAATCCAAAATAAACCGCCGGTAGTAGCCGGCCAATCCAAGAAAACTACGAACCTCTGCCACTGTGCTGGGCACTGGCCTTGACTCAATAGCCACAATCTTCTGGGGATCCACTTCTACTCCTCCTTGAGTGATGATATGACCCAAGTACAAAATGCGATCGAGCCAGAACTCGCATTTACTGAACTTGGCATATAACTGGTGCTCTCTGAGGATCTGAAGAACTATACGGAGATGCTGCCCATGCTCCGCCTCACTCTTGCTGTAGACCAGAATGTCATCTAAGAACACAATCACAAACTGATCCAAGTAAGGCATGAAGATGCGATTCATGAGGTCCATGAATACTGTCGGCGCATTAGTTGCTCCAATAGGCATAACAAGGAATTCCCAATGCCCATATCTCGATCTAAAAGCTGTCTTCGGGATGTCCTGCTCTCTGACTCTGATATGATGATAACCTGAGCGCAAATCAATCTTCGAGAATACTGAAGCCCCCTTGAGTTGATCAAACAAGTCATCTATCCTCGGAAGAGGGTATCTGTTCTTGATTGTCACTGAGTTCAAGGTACGATAATCAACACATAACCTGGACGTACCATCCTTCTTCTTCACAAGAAGCATCGGGGCTCCCCAAGGCGATCCACTAGCAAGAATGAATCCCTTGGTTCTGAGTTCTTCAATCATCTTGTACAATATCTCCAACTCTGACGGCGCCATCCTGTAGACTCTCTCTGACACTGGGGCTGTCCCGGGAATCAAGTCTATAGTGAACTCGATCTCCCGCTCCGGAGGCATACCTGGAAGTTCTTCTGGGAAAACATCTGGAAACTCCTCGACTATCCTGGGCAACTGAACTGCTGCTACTGCCATCCGTAATACTGGAGGAGATGACTCAACTTTGCCTCGGAAGAAAGAAAACTCCGGCTCACCTGGAATGCTAAAACAACCCTGCCAATGTGGCAGTCTATCATAGCATACTGGTTCCTCAACCAATCCATCCCTAGGACCACATCATAATCGGCCATCGGGAACTCTATCAATCTAGCGGGGAATTCTCTACCGCTAACTACGATCCGACACGAGGAAAACACTCTATCTACTCCCACAAGTCCGTTACCAGTAAGTATATTAAGCCTTACTGATAATGACTCGGGCTCCAATCCTACCCGTACCGCGAATCGTGCAGACATAAATGAATGCGATGCACCAGAATCAAATAAAGCTGAAGCTGGAAAGGAGTTGACGAGAATAGTACCTGCCACTACCTCTTCTGGTGCCAATCCTTCCTCCACGGTCATCACCATAGCCTGATCGTGCCCTCGGGGTGATGCTCCCCTCTGCTGAAATCCTCGCTGCCTGCTCTGACTCTGGGCTTGGACTTGTGCATACTGCTGGGGGTTCTGCTGCTGGAACACTTGGGTCTGAGGCGACAAGGGCCTCGGCAATGGATACTGCTGCTGCTGGACCGGAGCTGGTCCTCTCACAGAAGAGCTAGAAAGGTTGGACGATGATGAACCACCCCTATTCGGGCAGGATCCAACCATACGGTCTGGTGCTCCATAAGCCAGACACAATCCCTGTGCCCTGCGAAATTCTGCCACCACATGGCCTGGCTTCCCACAATGAGAACAACCTACTGCGGAAGGTTGCTTCTGCTTCTGCTGCTGAGGGTGCGTCGGAGTTGAATGCTGAACCGACGTTACTGAGGCCGCTCGCCTCGGAGCTCCAATAGTCAAAGCCCTGGCTGCCGGGGCTGGGGCTGAAGACTGATTCATCTGGCCGTGGGATCTCTTCCGACCTCCGGCCCTATCCACAATCCTCTGGGAGGTATACTCATGCCTCCTAGCTGCTCTCAAGACTGCATCAAAAGTCTGATGCTCAAACTGCTCGACCGCCAATAGAATCTCCAGGTGAAGCCCCTGCTGGAATCGCTGGGCTCGATCATACTCGGTTGCCACCAAGGTGGGAGCAAACCGACTGAGTCTGGAAAACTCGGCCGCATATCCGTCGACCGTCCTGCCCATCTGCTTCAAATTGGTAAACCTCGTCTGCAGATCATACCGAGCCACGGCATCGAAATACTTGGTCTGGAATCTCTCTCTGAATACTGCCCAAGCAATGGGTGCTGCTAATCCAACGGCCTGCGCTGCCCACCAGCTGCGGGCATGATCTAACAACTGCAGGCACACAACGGCCACCTTCTCGTTCTCTGGGGTCCTGGCTGCTTCTAGAATCACCTCTGTGTCCTGAAGCCATGCATCTGCTGCGATAGCATCTTCACTACCGTCGAAGAATGGAGGGTTCCAGCGCTTGAAGCTGTTGGCCGCGCTGTTACCCTGATGACCACCCCGGGTCAAAGCATCCGTCACTGCCTGGTGCAAGGCATCTCCACGCCGGTCTTGGGAAGCTATCAAGGTCCTGACGAGTCCTACCAAAGTGCCGTCATCATGTTCTACAGGTTGAACTGGCTGGACTGGTGGCTCTCCGCCAGAAGGCACGACTCTGGAGGCTACTCCGGAATGCTGGGCTTGATCTCCAGGTTGCTGCTGGTCTACGGGAGGTGCTCCGCCTTGCTGGTTGGTAGGACCACGAACAATGCCGCTGAAGAAGACGACATAGGGAATAATAAGAAAAAACCAGGACAGATCAACGATACAAGCATATGATCAGGACAAGAATCTAGGGATTCAGAAGATACGAACAGAGATCAAGGACGAATACTGATTGAGACATCTATTCGGTAAACCCTCACATATCTTGATTTACAAGACCTGCATGGGCTACCACTTAAACCATGTCACGCCCCAGAACCAGAATACTGGAGAGCGGGGGCAGACATAGCCAGCTACGTATATGAAATGGAATCCATCTCGCTATACGGTCACGGCTGTCTAGATACATGAGGGTTTATCTACAAGCCAACAGTCTCTTAAGGTCATGAACAAGCCTAGTGTCTCAATCACAAGCAAGTAAGTACAAGTCAGAAGATGTATGATCATTAAATATACAATAGTAAGGCGTCCCAAACATTACATATTCAGCTGATCATGAAGCTAGTCGTTACAAAATGTTAGGACTAGCAGGAGTTTAGTCATACATGATCAACCCTAGGATCTGTTAATCATGTTACAGCCCGTAGGCAGACAGTAAGTAATACAATCGAGCTAAACAGGTGCTCGTCGGCTAAACGCCTCAAAAGAATATTTTTACAATAGAGTCGAAGAGCCAAAAATAACCCACTCGTTGCCCGGGTTACGCCTGGTGTTCACCATCGGGCTGGAAGAGCGGTAGATCCTCTGGAGCTGCTCCAAAATCTGGCCACACAAAACCAGCTGGGTCAGACCCCAGAAAGAGCAAGTGCCACAAAGGAGGCTTCACTTAAGAGCTAAAACCAGCAATCAGCACAAGATATAAATAAAAGTAAGAACTGGAAATAAAGAAAATACACCAGGAGGATATACGACGAGATAACCATGGAACTATTTAGATAACCAGGTTACAACCCGTAAACCAAAAAAGGACCGGGGTTGTAATCCTTCGTCTGAACAGAACTTGGAATTCTCACCATTTATCAGTAAAATAAATACAAGCATTCTGGTCATTCAATAATCTGGAACAGGATCGGGGCAAGACTAGACTGGTTAGACTCCATCCAATCACTTCACGGCCAAGCAAGAATTACGGCTTGATACTTTAACTAACTAGGGTTGTCACAAGCCTAATTACTAACAAGATGCAGTGAGATTACTCCATAGCCACAAGTCCTGCAGACCATCCAGGTTACCCGGATTAAAAGATTAGAGTTGAATTCAGGTGGGTACATCGTCCAGGAAACGAATGTACCCTTAGTTAGCTTGAAGGGTGCAACATATGACATTGTGCTGGAAATGTGCCCTACTCGACGGCAGGCTACAAATCCCAAGGCGTGCCCAGGTAACGGGATTGCCTGTAGCTGGGAAATCTCGTCATGACTAATGTATTAATCTAGTTATTAGCCTTAGTCCATTTTAGTACGTACTCCTGACCGTGGTACTCAGGAGTCCCTGTCCTAGACATGATGCAAGACAGGACTGGTTTATTTATACAAACACAATCGCCTACGGTGTCCAGATTGATTATACAGGTCATGTCATGTCAAGTAGCCGTCGCAACAGCTATTCGAGATAATCATGTCAGGTTATCATGCCAAGTGTACTTGTCAGGAGTGCGCCACGACGGGACACTATCAGGTTATGTCAGGTTATTATGTCAGGAGTGTACCACTACGGGTCACTATACGCTCAGGTTAAGCTACGCTCAGGTTAAGCTACGCACAGGTCAGCATACGCTCAGGTTAAGCTACGCTCAGGTTAGCATACGCTCAGGTCAGCATACGCTCAGGTCAGCATACGCTCAGGTTAGGGTATGCAAGACATACGCTTCCAAAAGGCAGCGTATGCACTCCATACGACTCCTCATCAAGGCAGCGTATGGGGTCCATACGACTCCTCATCAAGGTAGCGTATGAGGTCCATACGACTCCTTGTCAAGGTAGCGTATGGGGTCCATACGACTCCTTGTCAAGGTAGCGTATGAGGTCCATACGACTCCTAGCCAAGGCAGCGTATACAAGACATACGCTTCCAAAAGGCAGCGTATGAGGACTACGCTGCGCTAAAAAGCGCGCGCAACTCAGTGGCGTAAGCTAAAAAGCTCGCGCACTGCTCACTGTCTTCTCCAAATCAGCAAGAACTCCATGGTTGAACCCAAAGCTTCAAAAGTCCATAACTTGGTTAAGATAAGTCCAAATCCAACTTTTCAAAGGTCAAAATTGGGTAGAATAAAATTCTCTACAACATGGAACCATCAAAACTTGAAAACAAAGAAGTTTGATAGATCAAAACCACCAAAATCCAAACATAACCAATTTCTAGATCTACAAAAATTAAAGCCTCAAAATGGAAAATGACAAGTTCTAAAGTGTCTTAGAAATAGGAGAAGAAGCTAATGGAACAATAAAAATGAGCTCTCTTATGGAAGCAAGTTGCACTTGTCTAGACCTCTCTCTCCCTCTCTTGGTAGGTAAGGAAGTAAATGAGGAAGAAGAAGATGATAAATGAAGAGAGAGAATGAAGAGGGCTAATAAATACAAATAGTGGTGGTAGGTAGGGGGTTCACCTTGGGTTCATCATGAACCCAATCAAAACCAAGCCAAGCCGAACCAACCAACCCGAACAAGGAATAAACCAAGCCAAGAAAAAAAATTAAGTAAGGAAATCATGCAATACAAGAATAAATACGTACACGTATTCCAGAAATACGTAATACGAACTACAGGCATTACACCTGTTATTCACTAACCTATCACTGTTCGCTGATTTCAGCTTCCTAATTCATACTAGGTTCATCCCTAACAAACACACACAACACATAGCCCCTTTCCCACATCTCTATATCTATATATGTTATATATATATATATATATATATATATATATATGTATGTATATACAAGGTGGATAATAAATGTAATATACCTGATGTATTAGGATAGTTTGTGTTTTGGTATTGTGGTTTAGGGCTTAGAAATGGTAATGTATCCTAGAAATAATATTATAGTGTATGTATACATATTAGATATATGTCTATGAGATATAATTAAGTATATGTAATGGGTTATGGGTTAGAACTTAGGAGTTTAGTTTTAATGTAGGTTTTAGATAAACCTAGACTAGTGGGACCTATGTTGGCCAATAGTTGACCCAAAACCCTAGAATTGACCAGAGTTGACCCAATAGTTCAAGATTGACTGGAGTTGACCAAAATTCAATATTGAGTCTAGATGTGACCAATTGACCTAGTTTGAGTAGTGTAGTTGACTTGGTTTGACCAGAGTTGACCAAGAGTTGACTTTGACCTAATTTGACCTAGAAATTATGTAGATTGCATCGTAGACATCATTTTCCTTGTTTTAAACACATTATAACCTGTACTGTTCTATTTAGGACATTATGACTCTTGTGCAGGCATCTGATATTACACTACTCTTCTCAGAGTAGCAAGTGAGTACATTCTCTGATAGTTCTCTCATTTATTTGCCAGTTACTGTATTTCAGTTCTATTTAGTTTTATGTGATTCTCTGATGCCACACGTATGGATATTTCTGGATTCATGTATGCGACACACATACCATCTGTCTGGCCTTTATTTTTTGGAACCACTATTGGCATCACCTTCTGGAATCACTAGTGGAACCACCTACTGGAATCACTCTGGAATCTTTTGCTGGTATCATTATGTTTGGCTGGACTCATCCCGATTCTTGTATCATTTTCTGGATTCATTTGTACTTGTTAGGCGAAAAAATATTGGAATAGGCATGTGAATATATCCAAATACTAGAACCACTCCCTTGGAATTATACTGGAATGATAGCCATCTCACACTCGGTCAGGTGTGTGATGTGCCGTATTACCTACAGTCGTTCACATGTCGATCCCGATATTTTAAACACACTGTTAGAGTATAGGCTGGACTCACCCTGGAACCTTTGATCACCAACTGGACTCATCTTATACCGGACTCATCTTGTACTGGAACCACCTGGTATCAGATTCATGTTGTCTGGATTTACTTGGGTTTGTACTTGTTTACATTTACATTCTGGACTTATATCATGTTGCTCTAGTTCAGCTAGTTTCTAATTACAGTCTTTATTGCTATGATTCTTCTCTTATTTTTATTTATCTTACTTTTCTTACATCTTAACTATTTCTCTATACCATCACCTGTATACAAACTGCCATATTTCATCAATAAAACTGTTTATAACTGTTTTATAGTTCTCTATCAATTAATTGGGATTTTTTGATAAGTTGTACTCGTTCCTGTCCTGACTGGACCTGTTAAAATTTTACAGATGATTGCCCTGAGGACACATGCCCTACATATTATGGACCCGGAGACGGGATGACTACCTTTGGCCCCGACACTCAGGAGTGATCGGGATTTAGTTTAGTAGACTAGCATCTGTTTCCATGTTGAACTTGTTATAGAAGTTTTGATACTTGTATAGTATTTGAGATTGTTGAGAGTTGTTATTATTTTAGTAGTTGTTCTTCTATTCTTAGTTTAATTCTTCTGTGTTTATCTTATCGTGCTTAGACTGTGATTGAGTTCAATATCTTATACTTGTCCTCCGTTCGGAGTTGATCATGATGAGTACATTATATATTGCGTGAGTTGCTGGTTAGATAGTAACCTAGGACAGCGCTCTACCGCCGACACTGCGACGTAGGCTGGGTTTCGTTACGTACTCGTACCCTCACAGTGGGTGCGGGTTGTAACACATTTTTAGTGGTGGCCTATGCAGGTCGAGAGTCGCATTAGTACGATATCATGGTAGTACGGCAACTTAGTTGTACTGCTGTGAACCTGCGATAGGATCGAGAGATAGGCTTTAACGGAGAGGTACTCAATCACAGTTAGGAAAAATTCTGCTTCAATTCATGCCATCTACATATCTTACTGATTGTCTTCTTTGAAATAAACTGTCCTCCTTTGATTTTATCGATTCCTGCTCAGTATTGACTTCCTTTTCGATCTGTCTTCTGGATGGTGGAGACACGATCACATCGCTCTGGTACAGTAGCCACTGCAGAGGGGTCTGCCACCTCTTACCTTCAGAAGCCAGCTTTCGGTACCGCAGCCCCAATCATGCCAGCTGGGGTGGGTGTCTCAGCAGCTTTCGGAGGAGCACCTCCACCAGCTGGGAGGCCGAGTCCGGTGCTTCCCGAGATCCTTCCACCGCAGCAGCCTCCACCTGCGGGGATGGTAGATGCTGCTTATCTATTTTCTTTCGTGGAAAGGATTCTGACGTCTCACCAGCAGTAGCAGCAGCGACAGACTGCCGATTATCGTCAGGGGATTGACGAGGCCCATCAGCTGGTTCGTACTACAGTAGAGATGGTGACTGCTCGGAGGGAGCAGTAGCAGCCTTACCGGAAGGAAAAAGATATCCAAGATTTTCAGAAAATGTATCCTAGAGAGTTCCTGGGCACAGAGGGCATCTATTATGCAGACGACTGGATAGAGCATATCGAAGACATATTCAGGTTGGCAGAGATACCAGATCGACTCCATATCGAGGCGGCAGGTAGTCAGATGCAGGACTTAGCCCGTACGTGGTACCAGACAGATCCCAGGGTGGGAGTTGAGGGCCATACTTGGGCCCAGTTCAAGGAGCTGTTTAAGGAGCAGTTCTTTCCTGATGTGGCCTTGGGAGGTATCGAGGCACAGTTTGAGAGCCTGGTTCAGGGAAACCAGTCAGTAGCTGAGTATGTCGGGGAGTTTTGCCGGTTGGCCCGGTTCATTGATGACTTGACTGAGAAGACAAAGGCGAGAAAGTTTTACCGAGGCTTGATTAGGGAGGTTCGGTCGCTGACTAAGAGCGATCGGATAGCTACCTACGCCGAGATATTTTCTGGGGCTATGGCAGCGGAGGACGACCTGGGGTTGAAGTTGAAAAGGGGTCGGGACTTCCAGGGTGGTAGCAGCAGCGGGGGTCAGGCCAAGAGGCCCCATGTGTAGGCTCAGTAGGCACAGGCACCAGTGAGAGTGCAGCAGGCACAGCATCAGCATAGAGGACAGGACCGTGGGGTATCGACTTGTGCTTACTGTAGGAAGACAGGACATGTTTGGAAGTATTGTAGGAGGAGGCTGAAGGTTTGTCTATTCTGTGGGTCTGGCGCTCATAAGATGATAGATTGTCCCGCTGCACCTCCTTATGAGGGAGCTAGGCCACCTGTAGCTCAGTACCAGAGGGGTGGAGCTTTTGCGATGGCGGTCGAGGAGACCGACGTTGCAGGTGATGGGTTAGCAGGTTTGTCATTTTCATTCTTCCTCCCCACTTTCCTGTGTGATTCCCTTAGTACCTGCCAGGATATTGTTTGTGATTGCTAGATAGTATAGCTACCCTGTTCGAGACTGTGGAATCATGACCATTAAGATTTTGTTTGTTTGATTATCTCTTGACCTTGATTGTTTGGGTTTGACCTAGAAGGGTGCGATCTTTTAATTTTGAGGACAAAATTTTTCTAAGGGGGGTAGGATTGTAACACCCAGTTTTCCAGATGAGGATATTTTTGAAATTTTGTGATTATAATAATTATTATTGATATTAATTTTATATTATGATTTTTGGTGATTTTTAATAATTTTTAAACTATTTAAAAACTGCTTTGAGTCATGACTTGTGATTTTGATGTGCTGTCAGTGAAACCCTAGTGACTGCATGACCTAGAGCCTAACCATGTTATTAGTATGTTTTAATTATCATTTTTAGCCTAGGAGTAATTGGATCATTTTGGCTTATTTGGATTTTTAATTAATTTAATGAATTGGTGAATTCTAGTTTGACTTTGACTTGTTGAGACCTAGTGGACTAGCCTAGAACCTAACCCTAACTATGGTAGCCCTAGTCTAACTTAGGTTAACCTACTTTTAGTCATTAGAGACTAATTTTGGAATAGGAGGAATAGTTTGAGTGAAATCATTTCATGATTATGGTTTAATGAAATGACTTATGATTTCATGACTTAATGACTTATGACTTGGCCCATGGCCCATAACTAGAAGTCCTAACCCTAACCAAACCCTAAATGACCAACCACATAGGGATCCCCACCCTATATACACTTATTCATTAGGGTTGCCTCCTTTTTATCATTCCAACACTTGGAGAAAAGAAAAGGTATTGTCCCCCTTCCAAAAATCCCCATAAATCTATTTTAATTCCTTTTTAATCTTAGTCTTTTGAAATAGGTTCTACTTTCTGTATATTTTAGAATTCTGGAGGTTAATCTCAGCTTTGGGCTCATTTGGAGCATTTGGCCATCAAGAGGAACATCCCCCATTTGGAGCTTTTCCATGCAATTTGCACCTATAGGTAAAACTCCTCAAATTGATTTAAATTGCAGTTTTCTTTACATTTAGGGCTAGATCTAGGAGTCCCCTAGCTGTCCCTGGAATTTGGGCACAATTCGTGTTAGTTTCGTGTCCGTATCGGACACGTATCCATTTGATAGGCTAGGTGTTCGATAGAATGCCCCTTAGGAATTTATTTTTGATTTTTGAAAATGTAATTACATGGATTGGTAGATCTTAGTATGTACATTAAATTTTATGAAGGGTGTTAGCTATTTATGTGTCGTTTCGTGTCTGTTTTTCGTGTTGGACACGCAGTGCACACACGTACACTATGTCCTGCTACTCGGGCACAATAACTCGCTGTGTAGGATACGTGGATACGCCATTTTTGGCGAAGATGATGGGGCATAGACTGACATCATCCTCCCAAAAGATGGGGCCCTATGGTTCAGTGTGCTTGGAGAAATCCTCCTCGCACCGGCCGCACTGGCCGCACGCGCGTTGTGCACGCGAGGTTTCTAGCCACTGACACGGCTCTAAAGCCGACCCGACACGCACCTAGGACACGGTTCAGGGGCATACACATGTAACCCTATAGGTGGTGAACACGTGGGCACGAGCACGAGTCGTGTCGTGCCCCGTGTCACGCGCAGGACCCGCGTGCATGCGTGCACGACGCTGCGCACTGTCTATGCACATGTGCGTGTCTGTGTGTGTTTGGACATGCTCGTGTCCACTTGGTGGGACACGAATGACTCGTGGGACACGGGTACAAGTGGTGAATGGTTTACCAACCATTTATTGGTCATTTTAGCATGATTTTGGTGTTCAATTTCGAATTTCCTGTTTCCACTAATACCATGGGTGATTTTCGAAATGCTGAACTGTGATTTCATTTTAAATTGATTTTTATGATGTTCTAAATTGCCACATTGATTCAAACATGTGTAATAGGACTTGCTAGATGGGTGTTACATATTAGTTTTGGTTTTTGCACTTGATAATGGATTTTTGTAGTTGGAATGATACGAAATGTTGACTGATACACAGTCTTAAGAAATCAGATTTCTGAACTTCATTCTCCATAACTGATTTTGGAAGTTTTATTGCCATGGTTAAATTCCCTACTTTATGTTTAGTTCACTGTTAGTTATGTCTAAATACTTGGGTTTGATCGATGTTAGGAATGAGGTTTCGTGTTGATCTTGAATGTTGAATTGAAATAACAAACTGTCATTTAAATCTGATTTCACATTGCCTTCATTCCTTTGCCACATTCCTGAGATTTAATCTCACTTTTCCTGAGAAGTATAATTGACCATGTACATTTCAATCCTCTTATCAATCACATAACACCCATTGATATTCCTGAGATTGATGCAAGGGATACCTAGGTTTGAGTCTTGTAAGACTGAGTATATATGTGATTGTTGCTCTTAACTAAAACTGAGTTACATCTAGAAGCCCGAGACACCCATGTGCACTGTTTAAATGAGAAAACCCTTGCCTGTGCAGACCCTTGTTCAGCCCCTTGCTATATTGAGTTGAGTTCAGTTTTTAGTTCATTGCCATGGTTCCATGAACCCTCACTCTACATACACCCTATTAGCTAGCTAGTGTATCCCATATACACATACCCCTGTTTAAAACTGATTCCTATTTTACACTGAGACACTTGACTGTCAAGACACATATACACATACACTAACTATTAACTTCCCAAGTTTAACACCCTCTTGTGATTCACTGTCACTTGTTTTCAGTTTTTTGAGAACTGAAACTCCCAAATATCACACTGTTTTTATATACATATACACACATTGAGCACATAATTCCTGAGAAATCATACTACACTAAACTGTCACATTGAACCCACATTGCCCTGTTATTCACTAACCTATCACTGTTCACTGATTTCAGCTTCCTAATTCACACTAGGTTCATCCCTAACAAACACACACAACACATAGCCCCTTCTCACATCTCTATATCTATATATGTTATATATATATATGTATGTATATGCAAGGTGGATAATAAATGTAATATACATGATGTATTAGGATAGTTTGTGTTTTGGTATTGTGGTTGAGGGCTTAGAAATGGTAATGTATCCTAGAAATAATATTATAGTGTATGTATACATATTAGATATATGTCTATGAGATATAATTAAGTATATATTATGGGTTATGGGTTAAAACTTAGGAGTTTAGTTTTAATGTAGGTTTTAGATAAACCTAGACTAGTAGGGACCTATGTTGGCCAATAGTTGACCCAAAACCCTAGAATTGACCAGAGTTGACCCAATAGTTCAAGATTGACTGGAGTTGACCAAAAGTCAACATTGAGTCTAGATGTGACCAATTGACCTAGTTTGACTAGTGTAGTTGACTTGGTTTGACCAGAGTTGACCAAGAGTTGACTTTGACCTAGTTTGACCTAGAAATCATGTAGATTGCATCGTAGACATCATTTACCTTATTTTAAACATATTATAACCTGTACTGTTCTATTTAGGACATTGTGACTCTGGTTCAGGCATCTGATATTATACTACTCTTCTCAGAGTAGCAGGCGAGTACATTCTCTGATAGTTCTCTCATTTATTTGCTAGTTACTGTATTTCAGTTCTATTTAGTTTTATGTGATTCTCTGATGCCACACGTATAGATATTTCTAGATTCATGTATGCGACACACATACCATCTGTCTGGCCTCTATTTTCTGGAACTACTACTGGCATCACCTTCTGTAATCACTACTGGAACCACCTACTAGAATCACTCTGGAATCTTTTGCTGGTATCATTATGTTTGGCTGGACTCGTCCCGATTCTCGTGTCATTTTCTGGATTCACTAGTACTTGTTGGGCGGGGAAATATTGGAATAGGCATGTGAACATACCCAAATACTGGAACCACTCCCTTGGATTTATACTGGAATGATAGCCATCTCACACCCGGCCAGATGTGTGATGTGCCGTATTACCTACAGCCGTTCACATGTCGATCCTGATATTTTAAACACACTATTAGAGTATAGGCTGGACTCACCCTGGAACCTTTGATCACCAACTGGACTCACCTTATACCGGACTCATCTTGTACTGGAACCACCTGGTATCAGATTTATGTTGTCTGGATTTACTTGGGTTTGTACTTGTTTACATTTATATTCTGGACTTATATCATGTTGCTCTAGTTCAGTTAGTTTCTAATTACAGTCTTTATTGCTATGATTCTTCTCTTGTTTTTACTTACCTTACTTTCCTTGCATCTTAACTGTTTCTATATACCATCACCTGTATACAAACTGCCATATTTCATCAATAAAACTGTTTATAACTGCTTTATAGTTCTCTGTCATTTAACTGGAATTTCTTGATGAGTTGTACTCGTTCCTGTCCTGACTGGACCTGTTAAAATTTTATAGATGATTGCCCTGAGGACACATGCCCTACATATTATGGACCCGGAGACGGAATGACTACCTTTGGCCCCGACACTCAGGAGTAATCGGGATTTAGTTTAGTAGACTAGCATCTGTTTCCATGTTGAACTTGTTATAGAAGTTTTGAGACTTGTGTAGTATTTGAGATTGTTGAGAGTTGTTATTATTTTAGTAGTTGTTCTTCTATTTTTAGTTTAATTCTTTTGTGTTTATCTTATCGTGGTTAGACTGTGATTGAGTTCGATATCTTTTACTTGTCCTCCGTTCGGAGTTGATCATGAAGAGTACATTATATATTGCGTGAGTTGCCGGTTAGATAGTAACCTAGGACAGCGCTCTACCGCCGATACTGCGACGTAGGTTGGGCATCGTTACGTACTCGTACCCTCACAGTGGGTGCGGGTCGTGACAGGAATTATCGCCGTTGTTGTTGTTGGCATTAGGGCGTTTACCCTTGTCTTCTCCTTCCGAGATATGCAATCCCAGTTAACGGGCTTTCTTCAGCTTGTC
Organism: Iris pallida; assembly: GCA_029216955.1. NCBI lineage: Eukaryota > Viridiplantae > Streptophyta > Magnoliopsida > Asparagales > Iridaceae > Iris > Iris pallida. Next base: position 2,229,550 of record JANAVB010007398.1, read on the forward strand.
TTCTGTGCCAGTGGTGCTGATGATGAAAGTCTTCCAGTCCTTAAACTGACTTTCGCCCATCTAGAGGCTGATTGTTGAAAGTAGCCTCTTTTGGCAAATTTTAATTAAGGAGGAATCAGGGTTGCCTGTGGGCAATTTCATCGCGGTTTGGCGAAACCGCTCAATGTAGTTCCTCGTCAGCTCCTTCTCCCCTTGAACAACGTCCATGAGGGTGGACATTGTCACATCTTGTCCTACCTCGTACAACCTTTTAAGGAACATATTTTTGAAGTCGACGAAAGAATGGATGCAGTTGTCTGGCAAGTTGCGGTACCAGTCGAAGGCTACCCCTTCCAATGCTCCAATGAACAACCGCATAAGGATGGTGTCGTCATGAGGCAGATGGTCGGTTGTGACTTTGAAGTAGGTGATGTACTTGCATGCAAATGTCTTCTCTTCTCACAAAATCCCTTCTCGCAAAATCCCGTATCGTAACATGTCTTGCTTGAATCCATTCTACTAGTGGGGGCGGGGAATATTAGTGCAGATATGTGGTCAATGCCTATTGTGCATCCATTGTGCATTGATTGATTGTGAGTGTTGATCATATATCCCACATATGATTAGCCAGGTCTGTTACTATTGTACAAGATCCCAAGCCGGTCATATATTGTAGCTAGTACTCACACACCTAGATAGATGATTCTTGATTCATGTACATGCCATGATCAATTTTACTTGCCTTATTCTAGCTCTAGATTTATAGCTTACCATGCCATAAGACTCACATGTACATCCCATGATTTCTTGTATATACTCTCTATTTACAGTCTTATAGCTTTTTTATATCTTGTGAACTATTGTTAGTTGATTGTGCTCGTTCTATCCTGACTGGATATATTGACAAAATATTATAGAGGCTGATGAGGAGAATTACTGTACCTACTACGGTCCGGATGGCGCAGTGGGTATAGACTTAGATACCTTAGTTCAGCAGGGCTTAGCTCCGCCTGACGAGACTTTACCTATTGCTTAGATAGAGTTGTTTTGGACTGGACTTTGTCTCCAGCTTGCCACTTATGATATTATACTTTGGGATTGTATAACCATATTACTTTGTGACTCTCTTTCTCTCTGTTGAGATGGATATTGCACTTTGTGATTATATCTATCTAGTTTTCATGCCATGATTCTTCCTTCTAGATTGTGTCACTCTCATTTCCTGTATTTCTCGTATTTTTCTGTATTTCGTATTTTACTCGTATTCGGATTTTTGGCATGTATTTTTATTTTTCTCAGCCTGTGGAATTTCGGTATTTCTCGTATTTGGGTTTTGGCTTGGCTCGGTTTTATTGGGTTGGTTCGGTTTGGTTTATGTATTGGAGCACCTTAGCTTATGCTACCCCTCATCCCCACCGCAACTCCCCCTCTTTATATCCCCACCTACCGCTCTCTTTCTTCATTACCACCACCATTAATTTCCTTCTTCTTCTTCTTCTCCTTCCTCTACACAACTCTTCCAACTCTAGGCAAGTGCATCTTGCCACTACATAAGAACCCTCTTTTTCTTATCCATTTGATAGATTAGGACATGGTGATCAACGTTAGAACTTGGATTTTTGTGATTTGGAGCCTCCATTGTTGTAGATCTAAGTTATATCTATTTTGGATTTTGCATGGTTTGAGCTACTTAAGTTGGATTTTATGGGTTTTTGATGTTTCCATATGGAAGAGCATTCAATTCCACCCTGGTTAGAACTTTGGAAATCTGGATTTGGAGTTCGGATAGCCAAGTTATGAGGTTTTGAAGTTTTGGAGCCATTGGAGCTTCTTCTCAGCCATGGAGAAGACGACCCAGACCCTGCGTGCATGTTTTTACGCGTACGCAGCTCTCTGCTTGCGTGCTTTTGCACGTACGCTGCTCCCTTGAGCGTGCGTGACTTTTTACGCAGCTGCTCCCTTGAGCGTGCATGACTTTTTACGCAGCTGCTTCCTTGAGCGTGCGTGACTTTCACGCAGCTGCTCCCTTGAGCGTGCGTGACTTTTCACGCAGCTGCTCCCCTTGAGCGTGCGTAACTTTTTACGCAGCTGCTTCCTTGAGCGTGCGTGACTTTTCACGCAGCTGCTTCCTTGAGCGTGCGTGACTTTCACGCAGCTGCTCCCTTGAACGTGCGTGACTTTTCACGCAGCTGCATCCTTGAGCGTGCGTGACTTTCACGTACACTGCTCCCTTAAGCGTGCGTGACTTTTCATGCAGCTGCTCCCTGTAGCGTGCGTGACTTTTACGTAAGCTGCTTCCCTTGAGCGTGCGTGACTTTCACGTACACTGCTCCCTTGAGCGTGCATGACTTTTCATGCAGCTGCTTCCTGTAGCGTGCATGACTTTCACGTATGCTGCTTTCCTTGAGCGTGCATGACTTTTACGTACACTGCTCCCTTGAGCGTGCGTGACCTTTTATGCAGCTGCTCCCTGTAGCGTGCATCACTTTCACGTATGCTGCTTCCCTTGAGCGTGCGTGACTTTCACGTACACTGCTCCCTTGAGCATGCGTGACTTTTCATGCAGCTGCTCCCTGTAGAGTGCGTGACTTTCACGTATGCTGCTTCCCTCAGCGTGCGTGACTTTCACGTACCCTGCTCCCTGTAGCGTGCGTGACTTCACGTACACTGCTCCCTTGAGCGTGTGTGACTTTTCATGCAGCTGCTCCCTGTAGCGTGCGTGACTTTCACGTATGCTGCTTCCCTTGAGCGTGCGTGACTTTTACGTACACTGCTTCCTTGAGCGTGCGTGACTTTTCATGCAGCTGCTCCCTGTAGCGTGCGTGACTTTCACGTATGCTGCTTCCCTCAGCGTGCGTGACTTTCACGTACCCTGCTCCCTGTAGCGTGCGTGACTTCACATACACTGCTCCCTTCAGCGTGCGTGACTTTTCACCTATGCTGCTCTCAGCGTGCGTGACTTTTTCGTATGCTGTCCCTTGATCCCTTTGCTTAATCCATTGGCTCTTGGAGTTTTGGTTTTATTTCTTTTAGCTTGGCTTTTCTATAGCCCTATATATTGATATTAGATATTTTACGCCCATGAACTTGATTTTACTTAATATGTTTGGAATGACTATTGTATATGGCATGGTATGACAAGGAACTTGCATAACACGACAGTGACCCGTGGTGGTGCACTCATGACATGACCAACCTGACATGATAGTGGCCCGTCGTGGCATACTCCTGACAAGTACCCTGACATAATTTATCTTGATAACTTAACTTGACTTGCCTTGACACCGTGGATGGTTCTTCGTGCTTGCTTGTTAAATCCACTTGTCCTGTCTTACATCATATCTAGGATGGGACTCCTGAGTACCACGGTCAGGAGCACCTACTAAAATGGATTAAGGTTAATAACTAGAATAACTCAGTAGTCATGAAGAGATGACACAGCTACAGGCAATCCCGTTACCTGGGCGCTCTTGGGATCTGTAGCCTGCCGTCGAGTAGGGTACATTTCCAGTGCACCGTCGAGTGTTGCACCCTCTAAGTCACCTAAGGGTACATTTGTTTTCTGGGCGATGTACCCACCTGAATTCAACCCCTAACTTTCGACCTGGATAACCTGGATGGTCTGCAGGGCTTGTGGCTGTGGAACAATCTCACAGCATCTTGTTAGTAATTAGGCCTGTGATAACCCTAGTTAGTTAAAGTAGTAAGCCGTAGTATCTGCTTGGCCGTGATTGATTGAATGAGCTATAACCAGTCTAGCCATGTCTTGATCCAGTACAAGATTACTCCCTGTCCTGATTTCTTACATTATTATCTTGCCGATAAATGGTGGGAAACCAAGTTCTGTTCAGATGAAGGGTTACAACCCCGGTCCTTGTTTGGTTTACGGGTTGTAACCTGGCTATCGGAATAGTTCCATAGTTATCTCGTCGTATATCATCCTGACATATTTTCGTAAATTCTAGTTTTTAATATTATATCTTCTTGTGTTAATGCTGGCTTTTGTTCTTATTTCGTGGCCCCCTTGTGGCACTTGCTCTTTCTGGGGTTGACCCAGCTGGTTTTGTGTGGCCAGATTTCGGATCAGCTCCCGAGGATCTACCAAGCTTCCAGCCCAATGGTGGCGACTAGAAGGAACCTGGGCTACGAGTGGGTTTTCTATTTTGTTTCGCTCACTCTATTGTAAATTTATTCTTTTGAGGCGTTTAGCCGACGAGCACCTGTTAGCTCGATGCACTTTTACTTACTGTCTGCCTACGGGCTGTAAACATGATTAACAAATCCTAGGGTTGATCATGTATGACTTAAACTTTTGCTAGTCCTAACATTTTGTACGACTAGCTTCATGATCAGCTGATATGTAATATTTGGGACGCCTTTTATTGTATATTTAATGATCATACATCTTGTAATTATATTATTTGCTTGAGATTGAGACAATAGGCTTGACCTTAAGAGACTGTTGGCTTGTAGTAAACCCTCATATCTAGACAGCCGTGACCGTATAGTTGAGATATATTCTATTTTAATATACGTAGCTGGCTATGTCTGCCCCGACTCTCCAGTATTCTGGTCCTGGGGCGTGACATGGTTTAAGTGGTGGCCCATACAGGTCTTGTCAATCAAGAAATGTGAGGGTTTACCGAATAGATGTCTCAATCAGTATTCGCCCTTGATCTCCGCCCGTATTTTCAAATCCCTAAAATTCTTGCCCTGATTACATGCTTGTATCGTTGATCTTTCCTGGTCCTTCCTTATCGTTTTCCTGTGTCGTCTTCCTCAGCGGCACTGTACCTGACCCTGCCGATCAGCAAGGAAGAGCACCTCCCGTGGACCAGCAGCAACCCGGAGATCAAACCCAGCATTCCGGGGTAGCCACCAGAGTGATACCTACTGGAGGAGAGTCACTAGTTCGGCCCGTCCAGCCCGCAGAGCCAGATGATGGTACCTTAGTAGGCCTCATCAGAACCTTGATAGCTTTCCAGGATCGTCGAAGCGACGCCCTGCACCAGACAGTTCAAGATGCTTTGACCCGAGGCGGACATCCAAGGAACCAGGCGGCGAACAGCTTCAAGCGATTGAACCGTCCTTTCTTCGACGGCACAGAGGATGCAATTACCGCGGATGCATGGTTCAGGATACTGAGGTGATTCTGGAAGCAGCTAGGACACCTGAGAATGAGAAGGTGGCGGTGGTATGCCTGCAGTTGTTGGACTTGGCTCGCAGTTGGTGGGCAGCGCAAGCCATGGGATTAGTGGCACCCATTGCTTGGGCAGTGTTTAGAGAGAGATTCCAGACGAAGTACTTTGATGCTGTGGCTCGGTACGACCTGCAGACCAGATTTACCAACTTGAAGCAAGGAGACAGAACAGTCGACAGTTATGCATCGGAGTTTTCTAGGCTCAGTAGGTTTGCCCCCACCTTGGTGGCGACCGAGTTTGATAGGGCCCAGCGATTCCAGCAGGGGCTGCATTTGGAGATCTTGTTGGCGGTTGAGCAGTTTGAGCACCAGACGTTCGATGCAGTCTTGAGAGCAGCTAGGAGGCATGAGTACACCTCCCAGAGGATCGTGGATAGGACCGAAAGCAGGAAGCGGTCCCATAGTCAGATGTACCAGTCATCAGCTCCAGCCCCGACAGCTAGGGGATTGACCATTGGAACTCCGAGGCGGGCGGCCTCAGTAACGTCGGTTCAGCATTCGACCCCGACGTACCCGCAGCAGCAGAAGCAGAAGCAGACATCCGCGATGGGATGTTCTTATTGCGGGAAGCCAGGGCATGTGGTGGCAGACTGCCGCAGGACGTAGGGACTGTGCCTGGCTTGTGGAGCAGAAGATCATAGGGTTGGGGCTTGCCCGAATAGGGGTGGTTCGTCAGCATCCAAACCTTCTAGCTCTTCGGTGAGAGGACCGGCCCCAGCACAAGTTCAGCAGCAGCAGTATCAGTCTTCGAGGCCCTTGCCGCCTCAGTCTCAGGCATTCCAGCAACAACACCCCCAGCAGTATGCACAAGCCCAAGCTCAGACCCAAAATAGGCAGAGAGGTTTCCAGCAGAGGGGACCCGCAGCTAGAGGTCAGGCCATGATGATGGCTATGAAAGAAAAAGTTGCACCAGGTGAGATTGTGGCAGGTACTATTCTCGTCAACTCCTCTCCAGCGTCTGTATTATTTGATTCTGGTGCATCGCATTCATTCATGTCTGCACGATTCGCGACACGGATAGGATTGGAGCCTGAGTTATTATCAGTGAGGCTCAATATACTTACTGGTAATGGTCTTGTGGGAGTAGACCGAGTATTTTCCTCGTGTCGGATCGTAGTTAGCGGTAGGGAGTTCTCCGCTAGATTCATAGAGTTTCATATGGCAGACTATGATGTAGTCCTAGGCATGGATTGGTTGAGGAATCAGTATGCTAGGATAGACTGCCATATTGGCAGAGTTGTCTTTAGTATCCCCGGCGAGCCAGAGTTTTTATTTTCTAGAGGCGCAGTAGAGCCATCTTCCCCAGCATTGCGGATGGCAGTAGCAGCAGTGCAGTTACCCCGGATAGTTGAAGAGTTTCTAGATGTCTTTCCAGAGGAGCTTCCAGGGATGCTGCCAGAGCGGGAGATTGAGTTCACTATAGACTTGATTCCCGGGACAGCACCAGTATCAGAGCGAGTCTACAGAATGGTACCTTCAGAATTGGAAATTTTGTATAAGATGATTGAAGAATTGAGGACCAAGGGATTCATCCGTGCAAGTGGATCGCCTTGGGGAGCCCTGATGCTTCTTGTGAAAAAAAAGGATGGTACGTCCAGGCTATGTGTTGATTATCGTACCTTGAATTCGGTGACAATCAAGAACAGATACCCTCTTCCGAGGATAGATGACTTGTTTGATTAGCTCAGAGGGGCTTCATTGTTCTCGAAGATCGACTTGCGGTCAGGATACCACCAGATCAGAGTCAGAGAGCAGGATATCCCGAAGACAGCATTCAGATCGAGGTATGGACATTGGGAGTTTCTTGTTATGCCCTTTGGAGCGACCAATGCGCCGGCCGTATTCATGGACCTCATGAATCGCATTTTCATGCCTTACTTGGATCAATTTGTGATCGTGTTCCTAGATGATATCCTGGTCTACAACAAGAGTGAAGCAGAGCATGAGCAGCATCTCAGAATTGTTCTCCAGACGCTTAGAGAACATCAGTTATACGCCAAGTTCAGTAAATACGAGTTCTGGCTCGATCGCATATCATACTTGGGTCATATCATTACCCGAGGAGGAGTGGAAGTGGATCCCCAGAAGATTGTGGCTATCGAGTCATGGCCGGTACCCAGCTCAGTGGCAGAGGTTCGTAGCTTCCTTGGATTGGCCGGCTACTACCGGCGGTTCATTTCAGATTTTGCCAGGATTTCAGCGCCGATGACCCAGTTGACCCACAAGAATGTGCCATTTGTTTGGACAGCAGAGTGTCAGGAATTATTTGAGAAGTTGAATCGAGGTTTGATAACGGCTCCCATTCTCACCCTTCCAGATGGGACCGGAGGATTCACAGTTTATTGTGACGCTTCATGCAGAGGATTGGGGTGTGTCTTGATGCAGCATGGGAAGGTAATATCTTATGCGTCATGCCAACTTCGTGATCATGAGAAGAATTACCTGACCCACGACTTGGAATTGGCGGCGGTAGTGTTTGCTTTGAAATTGTGGAGACACTACTTGTACGGAGATAGAGTGGAGATCTTTACTGATCATAAGAGCCTGAAGTATGTTTTCACCCAGAAGGACCTTAATATGCGGCAGAGAAGATGGCTCGAGCTATTGGTGGATTATGATGTGGATTTGCAGTATCATCCTGGGAAGGTCAACGTTGTAGCAGATGCATTGAGCAGGAGAGCCGGAGTTTATTTTCTGACGGTGCAACCAGAATTATTGACAGATCTTCAGAAGATGGGAATTGAAGTGGTTCTTCCTACCAGTGTGGCATTGATGGCCAGTCTACAGGTTCATTCCAGCATAGTTGAGAGGATCCGGATGGCACAGTCAGCAGATTCCAAGCTTCAGTGACTCAGAGCAGAGTGTGAAACAGGAAAAAGGCCAGAGTTATGTATCCATAAAGATGGTACCCTTCGGTACGGCACTCGTCTTTGTGTACCTAGTGGAGATATCAGACAGGAAGTCATGGCAGAAGCCCACAGTTCACAGTATTCTATTCATCCTGGTGATACGAAGATGTACCGTGATATTCGTCAGCATTTTTGGTGGAATGGCATGAAGAGAGATAGCCCGATTTGTCTCTCGGTGTTTGGTTTGCCAACAGGTTAAAGCTGAACATCAGAGGCCCGCTGGACTTCTTCAACCCTTACCGATCCCAGAATAGAAATGGGAGCATATAACTATGGATTTCGTGACCGGATTGCCCAGATCTCCAGCCGGTAGAGATGCTATTTGGGTAATTGTGGACAGGCTTACCAAGGTGGCACACTTTCTCCCATTCAGAGTTGGACAGTCGACGGCGCAGCTAGCAGAGATGTACCTCAGGCAGATCGTTAGGCTTTACGGTGTGCCAGTCAGCATCACCTCAGACAGGGATTCAAGATTTACATCACACTTTTGGCACAGCTTGCAGAAGAGTTTGGGGACTCGCCTTCAGTTCAGCTCAGCTTATCACCCGCAGACGGATGGACAATCAGAGCGCACAATCCAAACTCTTGAAGATATGTTGAGATCCTGTACCCTTGACTTCGGTGGTTCATGGGAGAATTATTTGCACCTGGTGGAATTCTCGTACAATAACAGTTATCAGGCCAGTATCCAGATGGCACCCTTCGAGGCTCATTATGGCAGGAAGTGCAGATCCCCGCTAGCATGGGACGACGTCGGAGAGAGGCAGATGCTCGGACCCGAATTGATTTCCCAGACGGTTGAAGTGGTCAGGAAGGTCAGAGATCACCTCCGAGTTGCCCAGGACCGCCAGCGCCATTGGGCCGATGCTCATCGGCGTCCCTTAGAATTTGTTGTCGACGACCATGTATTCCTTAGGATCTCGTCTAACCGTGGCGTCATTCGCTTCGGCGTGCGAAGAAAGCTTAGTCCTAGGTATATAGGGCCGTTCGATATTCTAGAGCGAGTAGGAGATGTATCCTATCGTCTCGCTCTTCCGCCGTCGCTAAGTGAGGTACATGATGTATTCCATGTGTCCCAATTACGACGGTATATTCCGAACCCGAGCCACATCCTAGACCATTCGGAATTGGTTGTTGGTACCAACCTTTCGTATGAGGAGAGGCCCGTGTCTATATTTGGACCGGAGGGAAAAGATACTCAAGAACAAGACAATTAAATTAGTCCGCGTTGCTTGGGGTCATCACTCTCTGGGTGAGTCAACGTGGGAGCGTGAGGACGACATCCGATCGCGATATCCCTACCTGTTTGACTCGTGAGGTATAATGTCTTTCTTATGGCTTACGTTTTCCCTTCCTTGCTTGCATTTTATGATTGTATGATTGAACTGCTTAGTGTAACTTGCCTGTGCTTAGTGTAGCTTGTCGTGACAATCTCTAGCTCCTTGATTAAATTTCGAGGACGGAATTCTTTTAAGGTGGGTAGAGTTGTCACCCTCATTTCCCGTATTTTTCGTATTTTTCCGTATTTTGTATTTTACTCGTATCTGGATTTTTGGCATGTATTTTTATTTTTTTCAGCCTGTAGAATTTCGGTATTTCTCGTATTTGGGTTTTGGCTTGGCTCGGTTTTATTGGGTTGGTTCGGTTTGGTTTATGTATTGGAGCACCTTAGCTTATGCTACCCCTCATCCCCACCGCAACTCCCCCTCTTTATATCCCCACCTACCACTCTCTTTCTTCATTACCACCACCATTAATTTCCTTCTTCTTCTTCTTCTCCTTCCTCTACACAACTCTCCCAATCCTAGGCAAGTGAATCTTGCCACTACATGAGAACCCTCTTTTCCTTATCCATTTGATAGATTAGGACATGGTGATCAACGTTAGAACTTGGGTTTTTGTGATTTGGAGCCTCCATTGTTGTAGATCTAAGTTATATCTATTTTCGAATTTTGTATGGTTTGAGCTACTTAAGTTGGATTTTATGGGTTTTTGATATTTCCATGTGGAAGAGCATTCAATTCCACCCTGGTTAGAACTTTGGAAATCTGGATTTGGAGTTCGGATAGCCAAGTTATGAGGTTTTGAAGTTTTGGAGCCATTGGAGCTTCTTCTCAGCCATGGAGAAGAAGACCCAGACCCTGTGTGCGTATTTTTACGCGTACGCAGCTCTCTGCTTGCGTGCTTTTGCACGTACGCTGCTCCCTTGAGCGTGCGTGACTTTTCACGCAGCTGCTCCCTTGAGCGTGCGTGACTTTTCACGCAGGTGATTCCTTGAGCGTGCGTGACTTTCACGCAGCTGCTCCCTTGAGCGTGCGTGACTTTTCACGCAGCTGCTCTCCTTGAGCGTGCGTGACTTTTCACGCAGCTGCTCCCTTGAGCGTGCGTGACTTTTCACGCAGCTGCTTCCTTGAGCGTGCGTGAGTTTCACGCAGCTGCTCCCTTGAGCGTGCGTGACTTTTCACGCAGCTGCTTCCTTGAGCGTGCATGACTTTCACGTACACTGCTCCCTTGAGCGTGCGTAACTTTTCATGCAGCTGCTCACTGTAGCGTGCGTGACTTTCACGTATGCTGCTTCCCTTGAGCGTGCGTGACTTTCACGTACACTGCTCCCTTGAGCATGCGTGACTTTTCATGCAGCTGCTCCCTGTAGCGTGCGTGACTTTCACGTATGCTGCTTCCCTTGAGCGTGCGTGACTTTCACGTACACTGCTCCCTTGAGCGTGCATGACTTTTCATGCAGCTGCTCCCTGTAGCGTGCGTGACTTTTACGTATGCTGCTTCCCTTGAGCGTGCGTGACTTTCACGTACACTGCTTCCTTGAGCGTGCGTGACTTTTCATGCAGCTGCTCCCTATAGCGTGCGTGACTTTCACGTATGCTGCTTCCCTCAGCGTGCGTGACTTTCACGTACCCTGCTCCCTGTAGCGTGCGTGACTTCACGTACACTGCTCCCTTGAGCGTGCGTGACTTTTCATGCAGCTGCTCCCTGTAGCGTGCGTGACTTTCACGTATGCTGTTTCCTTTGAGCGTTCGTGACTTTCACGTACACTGCTCCCTTGAGCGTGCGTGACTTTTCATGCAGCTGCTCCCTGTAGCGTGCATGACTTTCACGTATGCTGCTTTCCTCAGCGTGCGTGACTTTCACCTATCCTGCTCCCTGTAGCGTGCGTGACTTCACGTACACTGCTCCCTTCAGCGTGTGTGACTTTTCACCCACGCTGCTCTCAGCGTGCGTGACTTTTTCGTATGCTGCCCCTTGATCCCTTTGCTTAATCCATTGGCTCTTGGAGTTTTGGTTTTATTTCTTTTAGCTTGGCTTTTCTATAGCCCTATATATTGATATGAACTTGATTTTACTTAATATGTTTGGAATGACTATTGTACATGGCATGGTATGACAAGGAACTTGCATAACACGACAGTGACCCGTGGTGGTGCACTCCTGACATGACCAAACTGACATGATAGTGGCCCGTCGTGGCGCACTCCTGACAAGTACCCTGATATGATTTATCATGATAACTTAACTTGACTTGCCTTGACACCGTGGATGGTTCTTCGTGCTTGCTTGTTAAATCCACTTGTCCTGTCTTGCATCATGTCTAGGATGGGACTCCTGAGTACCACGATCAGGAGTACCTACTAAAATGGATTAAGGTTAATACCTAGAATAACTCAGTAGTCATGAAGAGATGACACAGCTACAGGCAATCCCGTTACCTGGGCGCTCTTGGGATCTGTAGCCTGCCGTCGAGTAGGGCACATTTCAAGCGCACCGTCGAGTGTTGCACCCTCTAAGTCACCTAAGGGTACATTTGTCTTCTGGGCGATGTACCCACCTAAATTTAACCCCTAACTTTCGACCTGGATAACCTGGATGGTCTGCAGGGCTTGTGGCTGTGGAACAATCTCACTGCATCTTGTTAGTAATTAGGCCTGTGATAACCCTAGTTAGTTAAAGTAGTAAGCCGTAGTATCTGCTTGGCCGTGATTGATTGAATGAGGTATAACCAGTCTAGCCATGTCTTGATCCAGTACAAGATTACTCCCTGTCCTGATTTCTTACATTATTATCTTGCCGATAAATGGTAGGAAACCAAGTTCTGTTCAGATGAAGGGTTACAACCCCGGTCCTTGTTTGGTTTACGGGTTGTAACCTGGCTATCGGAATAGTTCCATGGTTATCTCGTCGTGTATCATCCTGACATGTTTTCGTAAATTCTAGTTTTTAATATTATATCTTCTTGTGTTAATGCTGGCTTTTGTTCTTATTTCGTGGCCCTCTTGTGGCACTTGCTCTTTCTGGGGTTGACCCAGCTGGTTTTGTGTGGCCAGATTTCGGATCAGCTCCCGAGGATCTACCAAGCTTCCAGCCCAATGGTGGCGACTAGAAGGAACCCGGGCTACGAGTGGGTTTTCTATTTTGTTTCGCTCATTCTATTGTAAATTTATTCTTTTGAGGCGTTTAGCCGACGAGCACCTGTTAGCTCGATGCACTTTTACTTACTGTCTGCCTACGGGCTGTAAACATGATTAACAAATCCTAGGGTTGATCATGTATGACTTAAACTCTTGCTAGTCCTAACATTTTGTACGACTAGCTTCATGATCAGCTGATATGTAATATTTGGGACGCCTTTTATTGTATATTTAATGATCATACATCTTGTAATTATATTATTTGCTTAAGATTGAGACAATAGGCTTGACCTTAAGAGACTGTTGGCTTGTAAACCCTCATATCTAGACAGCCGTGACCATATAGTTGAGATGTATTCTATTTCAATATACGTAGCTGGCTATGTTTGCCCCCGCTCTCCAGTATTCTGGTTCTGGGGCATGACATGGTTTAAGTGGTGGCCCATGTAGGTCTTGCCCATGACAGATTATTATATACTGTTTGTTAGCTAGCAGACCTACAACATTCTATGCCGTTTTTACGGTGTAGGCTGGGCGTTGTCACGCACTTATGCCCCTACCTAGGGTGCGGGTCGTGACACGTTTTTAGTGGTGGCCCATACAGGTCCAAAGTCGTAATTAGTGCGATGTCGTAGTGGCGCTCGACTTAGAGTGCTGTTACGAGCCTGTGGTACGTATCTAGGATAGGCTATAGGCTGAGTTTACTCAATCACAAAATAGGAAAACTTCCACTTGCTGATCTTTTAACTGTCCTTTTTGATATTGATTCTTGCATTCTAACTGTCCTCCTTGATATAATATTTCATGTGCCATATTGATTTCCTTCTTTATTCCATCTTCAGGATGGTGCAGACCAGATCTCAGCACCCTGAGGCCGGAGATATGGAGAGGTCTGCTATGACTCGCGGACCTGATCCAGACACTCATGCCGCAGTCGGGGTGTCGGCAGCAGCTCTTAGGGGCACTTCTTCCCCAGTTACGTGGGCTGTCACAGAGGTTGCTACCACTGTTCCTGCCGCAGTACCAGTGGTTGATATGGGCACTTTCCTCCTCCTACACAGCGGATTCCTTCGCCAGTTGCAGATGTTCTTCCACCTCAGCCTCCTCTGCCTACGAATATGGGGCAAATGCTTGCTTTTTTTCCAGCAAATGATGGAGACACAGAGAGTCCAGTCTGAGGCTCAGCAGAGGCAGACCGACGTGATGCGTCAGGGCATAAAGGATGTCAATCAGTTAGCCTTAGCAGCCGTGGAGCAGAGGGCTCCATATCATGGGGCGCATCCGAGGTCAGGCGATATTCAGGACTAAAAGAAGCTGGGGTCCCGTGACTTTAGCGGGACCAAGGGTGTTGTCTATGCCGACGACTGGCTCGAGGCATCGAGCGACAGATGAGGGCCTTCCGCCTTGCGGACGTCCTGAAGGTCGAGGCGGTGGGTTTGCAGTTGTTAGACATCGCTCGTACATGGTTCAGGAACGAGCCAGTCCTTGCTGGGGAGGGCCATACTTGGGCCGAGTTTAAGCTTCTCTTCAAGGAGAAGTTCTTCTCTCCAACAGACAAGATTGATCTGGTGAGGCAGTTCCAGAATCTCCATCAGGGCAGTTTGTCTGTGGAGGAGTATGCCGCAGAGTTTGGCCGTCTGAGCCGATATACGGAGTACATGGTTCGTGACCCGATGATCAGGATGAGTCATTTCAGAGAGGGGTTGATCTGGGATATCAAGATCCTTGTTTCCTCTTTTTATGTGACTTATACCCAGATCTATGCGGAGGCCCGCAAGATAGAGCGGGAGTGGGGCTTGAAGCCCAAGAGGGATCGCGATCTTTTCTCAGGGGCTACTAGCAGCGCGGGGGCTGCTAAACACCTTCATCTTTAACATCGTTCTTTCGAGCATCACCAGCCGTAGGTTCAGGCTAGAGCACCGATTCAGCAGGTGCAACACACTCAGCAGAGACAGACACAGAATGGGGCTCCTTGCAACTTCTGCAAGAAGCCTGGTCACGTCTGGAAGGTTTGTGAAAAGAGGCTGGGAGTGTGTCTCTTTTGCGGTAGCATAGGCCATCAGTTGAGAGAGTGTCCAGTGAACCCTCGTGTTACTGGTACAGCTCAGAGGGCGCCAACGAGAGTACCTGCAGACAGTCGAGGGGTCCACTTCCGATCCAGCAGCAGTGGTTTGCTCAGCACCACCAGGAGCGGGGTATTCAGGGCAGGGCTTTTGCTCTTACAGCCGAGGAGATTGAGCTAGTTGTAGATGTTGTGGCAGGTTCGGTTCTTCTTGATTCTTTTCCTGTTTTAGCATTGTTTGATTCAGGTGCTACACGCAGTTTTGTGTCAGTTTCTTTTGTACTTAGACACAACATTATTGCTGAGTATCTGGATAGGACTTGCAAGATTATGACCGGGGGAGGTATTATCCTGGTTAATAATATTTGCAAGGGGCAGAGTGTCACTCTGGGAGGCCAGGATTTGAGCGCGTGCTTGCTCGTAATGCCACTTTCGAGCTACGATGTGGTACTCGGTATGGACTGGTTGAGCAGGCACCATGCTAGTATAGATTGTAGAGCCGGCAGAGTATTGTTAAGTCCGCCAGGAGAGACATAGTTTCAGTTTATCAGAGGAGCAGCGGAGCCGGGAGATGGATTCTGTAGAGCCTTATTAGAGGGGCAGGAGTTGTCGCATCCATTTATTGCTGAGTTCTTCGATATCTTTCTCGAAGAATTGTCGAGGCTGCCGCCGGACAGAGATGTTGAGTTCTCGATAGACTTGATGTCGGGCGCTGAGCCTATTTCTCAGCATGTCTATCGAGTCAACAACAGCGAGTTGGCGGAGCTGAAGAAGCAAGTCGACGAGCTGTAGGACAAGGGCTTTATCAGATCTAGTTCTTCACTTTAGGGTGCGCCAGTCCTGTTTGTCCCGAAGAAGGACGGTACGATACGGATGTGTATCGACTACCGAATGCTTAATAACCTCACTACAAGAATAGGTATCCTTTTCCCAGGATTGATGACTTGTTTGATCAGTTGAGCGGCGCAAGGGTGTTCTCGAAGATAGACTTGCAATCTGGGTACCATCAGCTGAAGGTGAAGCGGGATGACATTCCGTTGACTGCTTTTTGTACCTGTTTTGGCCAGTATGAGTTTACCGTCATGCCATTTGGGTTGACTAATGCCCCGGCGGTGTTCATGAACTTGATGAATAAGGTATTCTATCCATACCTTGACAAGTTTGTGGTGGTCTTCATTGATGAAATTCTCATCTATTCGAAGACGCCTGAGGAGCACAAGGAGCATCTACGGATTGTGTTAGAGACTCTGTGGTGGGAGCAGCTGTATGGAAAGCTGTCAAAGTACGAGTTCTTCTTGGACCGAGTGGAGTTCCTGGGCCATGTTGTATCTGGTGATGGGATTTTAGTAGATCAGAAGAAGATTGCAGCGGTGGAGTCTTGGTCGACACCCAGTTCAGTTGTCGAGATTCGGAGCTTTCCGGGTTTGGCAGGATATTATAGGAAGTTCGTGCAAAACTTCTCTCGAATAGCAGAGCCGATGACTAGACTCACTAGAAAGGACGTAGAGTTCGTCTAGACTGATGAGTGTCAGGCTACTTTCGAGGAGCTGAAGAAGAGGTTGACGTTGGCTCCTATTTTGACATTACCATCTGGGTCCGGAGGATTCACGATCTACAGTGATGCTTCGGAGAAGGGCCTGGGTTGCATTCTTCAGCAGCATGGGAAGGTAATTGCTTATGCACTTAAGCAGTTACGGCCACATCAGAAGAACTACCCGACTCATGATTTGGAGTTGGCAGCAGTCATTTTTGCCATGAAGCTGTGGAAACACTATTTTTACGGAGAGCGTGTAGAGATTTTTACTGACCACAAGAGCTTGAAGTACGTGTTTACCTAGAAGGAGTTGAACATGAGGCAGAGGCGATGGTTCGAGCTGATGAAGGATTTTGATATATCCTTACAGTACCATCCGGGGAAGGCCAACGTGGTTGCGGAAGCTTTAAGCAGGTATCCAGTGGCCATGTGTTTGACGATGGATCGTCACCTTCTGGCAGATCTGGAGAGCTTGGGCATTAAGGTGATAGTTCCTGGGTTTAAGGAGCAGATGTGGGGTCTTTAGGTGTAGTCAGAGCTGATGGAAAGAGTCAGAACAGCTCAGTTTGAGGATGAGGCTCTGAGGGTCATCAAAGAGCAGGTCCAGACAGGACTGTTGGACGAGTTCTCTATAGCAGGAGATGGGTCGTTGAGGCATGGTACCAGATTGTGCGTGCCGAACGGAGGACTTTAGGAGGAGGTTCTTCAGGAGTCACATCATTCTCAATACTCTATACATCCTGGTGCCAACAAGATGTACAGAGACTTGAGACAACATATTTGGCGGTATGGCATGAAAAACGAGGTGGCTCCGTTCGTTTCTAGATGCTTGGTGTGGCAGCAGATGAAAGCCGAGAGGCAGAGACCAGGTCTATTTCTCCAGCCACTACCCATTCCTGAGTGGAAGTGGAAGCATATCACTATGGACTTTGTGTCTAGACTTCCGCATTCTCCAGGAGGAAAGGATGCGATTTGGGTCATTGTTGATCGATTGACCAAATTGGCCCACTTTTTTCCTTTTAAGGTGGGTTTATCTACGGAGAGGCTGGCCGAGATGTACGTGCGGCAGATAGTCTGATTGCACGGGATTCTAGTGAGCATAGTCTCAGATCGGGATAGCCGATTCACTTACCACTTCTGGAGGAGTTTACAGCTTAGCTTGGGCACATCGCTCAAGTTCAGTACCGCATACCACCCTCAGACAGACGGGCAGTCGGAGAGGAAGATTCAGACCCTTGAGGATATGCTTACAACAGCAGCTATCAAGCCAGTATAGAGATGTCACCTTTCGAGGCTCTATACGGACGGAGGTACCGTACTCCCTTGTCTTGGGATGATGTCGACGGGAGAGTTTTGCTTGGCCCTGAGATGGTTGTGGATGCTGCAGACAAGGTCAGGGTTATCAGAGATAGACTTCGGGTGGCGCGGGACAGGCAGCGGCATTGGGCCGATAGCCACCGGAGGATGTTGGAGTTTGAGGTATAGTTTAGATTTTCTATTATTTGAGTTTGATTGTGATTGTTTTCGATCAAGCTTTAAGTCTTCCATTTTTGTTCTAGGTTGGTGATCTTGTGTTTCTACGTATTTCTCCGACACGTGGCACGATTCATTTTGGTGGAGGCGGGAAGCTTAGTCCACAATACATCGGACCTTTCCGTATCTTGTACAGGGTCGGTACAGTGGCTTACCGACTGGAGTTACCACCCGCACTAGAGGGAGTGCACAACGTGTTCCACATGTCGCAGCTGAGACGGTACGTGGCAGATCCCAGTCACATTTTGGACCACTCCGAGATCGAAGTGGGACCGACTCTCAGTTATCCAGAGAAGCCGGTTGAGATCTTGGACCGAAGAGAGAAGGTGCTCCGGAACCAGTTCATTCCTTTGGTTCGCGTTGCATGGAGGCACCACTCTCCAAGTGAGTCTACTTGGGAGAGAGAGAACGACATGCGGGAGCAATTTCCATATCTCTTCGAGCCTTGAGGTAAATTTTTTCTTTTTCTTTTATTGTTCTGTTTATGTTGCTGTGATAGTTTCGCCTTCAATTTCGAGGACGAAATTTTTTTAAGGTGGGTAGATTTGTCACTCCCACTTTTCATAAATAGGGATAAAATGGACATTTTGCATTTTTGGGAATTCTAGAAATTTTTATTTAATTATAATGTTATTTGGGGATTATTTAAGTCGGGTTCGAATTTTATCTCATTCCGACTTGTATCGGGAACCCGGGTAGCTTAGACTCTGATTGGGACCCAAAATTAAGTTAGACATGGCCCATAAATCCCACTAATTAGTCTAGTACTTTTAGACAAATCCCACATTACTTAATTGGTCAATTTGTAGATTTTAACTTGGCCCTTTTAACCCCGAATATTTACATAAGTCAAATTTGACCTAAAAGAGGTTTGGAGGGCATTTTAGACATTTGTCAAATGCCCCCAAATCCCCTATACATGGTCGGACGCCCCATCCCCTTTATTTCATTCTACTTTTCATGCATAGCCTCATTTCTTCCCCCTTTTGAGTTCTTCCCCAAACCTAGACCTAAAACCTTGATTTCATCTCCAAATCCTCTCTTTTCCCCAAAATTTCTTCCATAGATTCTCTCTACACCATCAAGGGAGGGTGCTACGAAAGTTTGGGAGAAAAGTGCAAGGTGGAAGTGTCCTTTCTACAAAGATTTTCGTGTCGGAGAGAATTTCATAGGGATTCACGTATAATAGGTAATTTCCTATCCTCTAAATCATTTTCCCATGAATTTTAATTAATTTGGAACCCATAGGATCCACCCCATGGTGGTGTCACCCTTTGTGTCAAATTGGAGGCCTATGGGAGACTCCTAGGAGAACTAGGATGAGTGTGTGTGTCCATTTATTCATGTGTGTGCGTGTGTCCATATATCTATGTATCCATGTGTGTGTGTGTGTGTCTATATATATATATATATATATATATATATATTTTATATATATATATATATATATATATATATATATATATATATATATATATATATATATATATATGCATCCAAGTGTGTGTGTGTCCATATATATAGGTATCCATGTGTGTGTGCCTCCATATGTATATAGAAATGTATGTGTGTGTGAGTCTGATATATATATATATATATATATATATATAAAAAAAAAAAAATATATATATATATATATATATATATATATATATATATATATATATATATATATATATATATATATATATATATATATATTGTTGACACAAAGTCACAGTCAACCAAATATTGACAATATTGACTAAATAATATCTGTAATAATTCAATACGACACACGACGTCTGCATTAAGCTCAAGACAGAAGACAGCTCAGCTTTCGTGTCTCAGTTGATTCAAGTCTGTATTTTACACTTTCTTTGAGTCTAGACTAATGTAATCTGAGTCATGCTGAGCTCTTGAAACTTAGACTATAGCCTACCCAAAAATCCCAAGCTCCACCAAACCAGAAATTCCCAAATGGTCCCCTTTGAACCACTCTGTGCTCTGGAGACAGAGTTCGGGCCGAACTCTGCCTCCACACAGAGTTCGGGCCGAACTCTGTCCCCTAGAAATCAGGAACCCTAATTTTTTGGTTAGCTGGTTGCTAGTTGTCCAACGGCCAAATATTTGAATTTTCCTACCCGAATTCTGGCCGAATTCTGCCTATAAAAACACTATAAATAGGGCATAAATTCTCTCATTCCAATCCATCCAATCTTCTCTTCTCTTCTCTTCTCTTTTATAAGCTCAAATAAGCCATATCCTTTCCATCTACTAGCCACAAGCCTCCTAAGTCTCGAGTGCTCAGCATCTCTCAGTTAGGATTCTTGTGCAAGAGTCGAAGAAGTCGCTTGGACAATTCCAAGCAAATCGCCACTGCGATCCTCTGTTAGAAGTTGACGTGCTTTTCTGAAGTAAAGGCACGGGTTGTAAACTACTATTTCACAAATAGTGGATTTAATCCTGAGCTAGAGTTCTCAGGCCTGGACTAGTCCTCCACGAGGGAAACCAGGTTAAAATCGCTGTGTTTGCGTATGCTCTTTTGCTCTTTATTTATTTTTCGCACTTTACTCTGATTATTTATTATTGGTGAAAGAGTTATTTTTAATTGGCTGTTTTTCTATATAAACTCTATTCACCCCCCTCTAGAGTTGCCAAACTGTTCTTCAATTGGTATCAGAGCTCTGTTCTCTTTACAAGGACTAACATCCTAAGAGCTGATCCATGGCAATCACACAATCCTTGATTTCCAATCATGGTGAAGGTCAGTCCACTCATAGGCCTCCCCTATTTGATGGGACTAACTACACATATTGGAAAACAAGGATGAGCTTCTATCTTAAGTCTCTAAACTTTGACCTGTGGACTGTCGTCACTGACGGTTACAAAAAGCCCGCCAGGATAGTTGTCGATGGTGACCTCATTGAGAAACCACACGACAAATATTCTGTCGAGGAGAAGAAACAGGCAAGTCTAGATGCTAGGGTTATTAATGCTTTATTCTGTGCTATAGACAGGAATGAGTTCAACAGGGTCTCTACATGCACCACTGCTCATAAAGTATGGAGACTTCTAGAAGTGACGCATGAAGGAACCACACAGGTCAAGGAATCCAAAATAAGCCGTCTCACTCAAGAATACGAAGCCTTCAAGATGAAGCCAAATGAGACGATCACTCAAATGTTCACAAGATTCCTCGACATCATCAATCCTCTATCCTCGCTTGGAAAGCAGTACTCAAACCACGAGAAGATTCGTAAGTTGCTCAGAGGGTTACCAAAGATTTGGAACCCTAAGTGACTGCCATCATAGAAGGAAACGATCTCACAACAATGTCTATGGAGACCTTGATGGGTAAGCTCATGACTCACGAGCTTGACCTCAAGGACTTCGAAGAGCCTGCTCCGAAGACCAGAGAGATCGCACTCAAAGCTCATCAGCGAAGGGCTAATCACGATGAGACCGAAGAAGATAACTCGGATGATGAAGACCAAGCTCTCATGGTTCGCAACTTCAGGAAATTCCTTCGCTTCAATCGAAGGAAGAAGGAATCACAAGAAGACGATGAAGAAGAGCCAACTTGTTACGGTTGCAAGAAGACTGGACATGTCCGAAAAGACTGCCCAGTCCTGAAGAAGAGCAACCGCTATGAGAAGCCATACAAAAGGAACTCATCAAAGAAATATGCCAACACAGGCATTTGGCATGAAAGTGAAGTGAGTGACTCCGAGGAAGAAAAGGACTCTCCTCAAGATACAGCAAATGTGTGTCTAATGGCAACTTCCAACAAGGTATCTAACGAAACTCTAGATGACTTCTCTTTTGATGAACTTGGCGATGCTTTCACTGATTTACTCGATGATCACAAAAAGGTCATCGGTAAATACAAACATGCCAAGGACAAAATCAAAAGTCTTGAAGATGAGATACAAAGAATTTCTTTACTTCTTGATAATGTTAGAAACACGACACCCACTAATAACACTGATGAAGTATCCAAGCTTAAATTAGGCTTACATGATGCTGAAGCACGTATTGAGCAACAAACTCAATTAATCACTACACTCAACACGTTGCTTGCTGAAGAAAAGAGTAGACACAAGATTTCCATGACTAAGATATATGGCTTAAATATTAAGGTTGATGAACTGCAAGATGTTTCTAAAAGATTAGAAACCAAATTGGGTAAACAGGTTGTTCAACCTCAAACCCAATCACATGGGCACAACACCACTCATGCTAGTCAACCACGTCATCTCATGCAGCACATAACCATGCATTTATATACACAAACTTTCACAAACCACGTGCACGTAAGAATAATTCTCACTCAGTACACAATCATCATGCACAAAGACACAATCAACATCACTCCACACATAGGAATCATTATGCCATGCTATATAGACAAGATCATCATGCAATGCCATATAGACCAGATCATCATATGCCATATAGACAAAATCATCATGCCATGCCATATAGACAATATCAGCATGTCACACATCATAGACGATACCATCATGATATGCCTCATAGATACCATCATCATGCCACTCATTCTATGCATAATCATCATCACCATGCTAACTCTTCACATCATGTCCATCCTCATCCTGTTGCTTATAGATATTATTCTCATGCTCCTAGTATAAATAAGAATGCTATCTGTACTTACTGTGGATTACATGGACACATCTCACCACAGTGCAAAGTTAGAAGACTTGTAGATAAAAAGATATATGCTTGGTTTCCAAAGACTAACTTTTCAGGACCCTCAAGAACTCGGGTACCAAAGGTCACATCTACTCTTGATGTAGGTGGACCTTCCCTCCTCAACTGAAAGTAAGTGGATTCTCGATAGTGGATGCTCGCGACATATGACGAGAAATGCAAATCTTTTTGCATCACTATCGATGAAGAGAGAAGGATATGTATCCTTCGGTAACAATCTCAAAGGGAACATAATAGGTAATGGTATCATTGGTCATCCTCTTTCTCCTGTAATAAAGGATGTCTGCCTAGTGACCGAGTTAAAGCATAACCTGCTCAGCATTAGTCATCTTGCTGATCATGGATATGATATTAACTTTGGACAAAACAGTTGCTACATCTATGATAGGTCAACAGGAGACATTGCTTTTGAAGGGAAAAGAGAGGACAACATATATATTTTCTATCTTTCTATAAATACTAACAATGCAGGTAGATGTCTATATGCCCACAAAGACGAACGACTACTTTGGCACCAGCATCTTGGTCATGCCAATATGGATGCTATATCCAGGCTGTCTACCAAGAAGCTAGTGAGAGGATTGCCTGACATCACATTCAAAAAGGACACGGTATGTGCCGAATGTGAACTAAACAAGGCAACTAAATCCTCATTTTATTCCATCAACTCTGTAAGTACTACTAGACCCTTGCAACTACTTCATATGGATTTATTTGGCCCTAGTAGAATAGCTAGCCTTGGTGACAAACTTTATGCATTTGTTATTGTTGATGATTTTTCGAGATTTACTTGGGTTTTCTTTCTCGCTAATAAGAGCGATGCTATTTCTGTTTTCAA
The DNA here is from genome assembly GCA_029216955.1 of Iris pallida. Classification (NCBI taxonomy): domain Eukaryota; kingdom Viridiplantae; phylum Streptophyta; class Magnoliopsida; order Asparagales; family Iridaceae; genus Iris; species Iris pallida. The sequence continues at coordinate 2,252,742 of JANAVB010007398.1, forward strand.
AGTTTTTGTAAAGAAAGTTCAAAACGAAAAAGGCTACTTGATTACTCGAATCTGAAGTGATCATGGAGGCGAATTCGTAAATTATGATTTTGAAAATTTTTGTAATGCAAATAGTTTTGATCATGAATTTTCTTGTCCTAGAACTCCTCAACAAAATGGTGTTTCAGAGCGGAAGAATAGAACTCTCGGCAATATGGCCAGAGTCATGTTGAATAAATTTTCACTTCCGAAATACTTTTGGACAGAAGCTGTCAGTACAGCATGCCACATTTTGAATAGGGTACTGATTCGTCCCATTACGAAGAAAACACCCTATGAGCTTTGGTTTGGAAGAACCCCCAATGCTTCTTATTTTAAAGTTTTTGGTTGTAGATGTTTTATCCTTAACACCAAAGACAACTTAGACAAATTTGATGCCAAAGCTGACGATGGTATCTTTCTTGGTTATGCCGCCAAGAGTAAGGGATATAGAGTTTTTAATAAATGCTCACTTATTGTGGAAGAGTCAACAAATATGACTTTTGATAAAGATAACAGTGCAGTAAGTACTCTTGATGATGACATTGAGCCATCAACTTCTACTCCAATGAATACTTCAACCGAAACTGATTCTCTGGAGGGTTTGCCTAAGAAATTCTCTTTCAAACCTTCTCATCCAGAAAATTTAGTTATAGGAGAAGTTTCACGTGGAGTAACTACTAGATCATCACTAAGAGACTCCGTTGCTAGCACTGCCTTCATTTCACAAGTAGAGCCTAAAAATATTTCTGAAGCTTTTAATGACAAATTTTGGATTTCTGCTATGCAAGAAGAACTCAACCAATTCGAGAGAAGCCAAGTATGGGAACTCGTTCCTAAATCGGTTAATCACTCGATAATTCGTACTAAATGGGTTTTTAGAAACAAAGTAAATGAAGATGGTTCAGTCACACGTAACAAAGCTCGTCTAGTAGCTCAAGGATACAACCAAGAGGAAGGTATCGACTACGATGAGACGTATGCTCCTATTGCTAGACTAGAATCCATTCGGATGCTTTGTGCTTTTGCTAATTTTCAAAACTTTAAATTATTTCAAATGGATGTGAAAAGTGCTTTCTTGAATGGTTTTATTAAGGAGGAAGTTTATGTGAAACAACCTCCTGGCTTTGAAAATCACAAATTTTCCGACCACGTTTTCAAGCTAAAGAAAGTGCTTTATGGCCTCAAACAAGCCCCCAGAGCTTGGTATGAAAGGCTAAGTAGCTTCTTACTTGAGAAAGGTTTTTTTTCAAAAGGGAAAATTGACACTACACTGTTTTATAAAATCTTTTAAAGACACTATTCTGTTGATTCAAATCTATGTTGATGATATCATTTTTGGCTCTACTGATGAAACCCTCTGTCAAGAATTTGCCAAGTGTATGCAGACGAAATTTGAGATGAGCATGATGGGAGAGCTCAACTACTTTCTTGGCCTGCAAGTGAAACAAATGGCTAATGGAACTTTCATCTGTCAATCGAAGTATACCAAGGACATGCTGAAGAAGTTCGATCTTGACAACGTCAAACCAATCAGCACTCCAATGGCTACTTCAACCAAACTCGGACCAGATGAGAGCGGCAAACCTGTTGATCAACGTAAGTATCGAGGTATGATAGGCAGCTTACTTTATTTAACTGCTAGTCGTCCCGATATCATGTTTAGTGTTTGCCTATGTGCTAGATATCAAGCTAATCCTAAGGAATCACACATGACCGCGGTTAAGCGTATCTTTCGATACCTTAAGGGTACGGTTACAGTGGGCCTATGGTATTCCAAGTCCACATCATTTGACCTTATTGGTTACTCTGATGCTGACTTCGCTGGATGCAAGGTCGACCGTAAAAGTACGAGCGGCACGTGTCATTTATTAGGAAAGGCTTTAGTCTCCTGGTTTAGCAAGAAGCAGAACTCTGTCGCACTATCCACAACAGAAGCTGAATACATAGCAGCTGGGCGTTGTTGTGCACAAATTCTGTGGATGAAGCAAACCCTTGAAGACTATAAGTTATCTTTCATGTATATTCCTATATTCTGTGACAGCACTAGTGCCATTAATTTGACTAAAAACCCTGTCTGCCACTCACGCACTAAACACATTGAGATTAGACACCACTTTTTGCGTGATCATCAGCAAAACGGCACGATTAACTTAGAATTTATTGACACTGATCATCAGCTAGCAGACTTCTTTACTAAGCCTTTATCCGAAGAGCGCTTCAATTTCCTTTGTCGTGAACTTGGAATTTTAGATGAAGCGGTCATAAATTGAAACTCACCTGCATAAATATCGAGTATAGTATGATTCTTTTACTATGAATTTGGTATGGGTACAAGCCGAAAGGGTCCTTCTGACAACAAGGCGTAAAAGCCTAAGCGACACGGTGCACTAGTCCTCAGGACTACCGCTAGCTGGGATCCGGCCCCTGCAGCTAACCCATGGCAAATTCAAACTATTGAATTATATTATATTTCCTTGTTTATTATATGGTTTGTTTTGATTTATTATTGCATATTTACTAATTTCTAAGTTCATTCTGATATTAGTCTACCTCTCTATCTATCTGATTGATTTCATCAAGCTTTTATCCTCATTTTTAACTCTTTTTCACCACTTAACCATTCTCTCTTTTTTTTGGCCTGACTTATGTTCTGGGACATGAACCCAGAACTCGGGCCGAACTCTGCCCCTACCAGAGTTCGGGCCGAGTTCGGTCCTATTGTTCCAGCGTCGGGGACAGCCTCCGTCGTTTGATCTTTTTTTTGATTGTACGGTTCAGATTCCCTCCGACCAAAGAAAACCCTCTCTTTATTTTCGAGTTTTCATCTCTCTCCTTCATTCTTTCCTTCTTCTCCACCTCTCCAAACTTTCTCCTACAAACCCTAACCCTAGTTTTCTATCTAGTGTGCTCCATTCCTTCTCAAAATTAAGGAAAAGGGGTTTATCATCATTCTCTTCCACTGTTTGTTATTGATTTCAGGTATATCCCCTTCTTTCTCTCCATTTCAAGTTCTCTATTTTCTTGCAAATGGCTCCTCGCTTGCCCAATCGTGGAAAAAGGACTCGAACTGAGGGAGCTTCCTCTTCGAATCCTCCTCCTCCAATTAGCAAGTAGTTGAACAACAACCCATTCATCCGTTGTTCAACCCGTCTTGTCCCCATGATCCGAATACATATGACGAACGATTATTTGTGTCGCTAGACGCGTCTAATGCGTGGTTTAGCGACTTTCGGACTCGTCCGGTGTTCGGGGGACATCCGATAAATTTTACAATCTTTTCTCAATATGAATCATTGTTTCGTGATCTATGTTTGGATGAGTTAGTTGCCTCAAACTTTGTCATTTACCGTAGCGCCATCCAAATGTTTTATTGTAATTTAACTTTCGATGCAACCCACATCTATTCTCGGGTTGCCGGTATTGACATTGCTTTCAATGATTCTGAGTTGGGGGATTTTCTTGATCTTCTTAATCTCGATGCTTGGGATAAACTTGTGGAAGCTCGTCACTTTCAATTTGTTGGCGATACTTCTCTTGAAGGTTTCAAGGAGGAATTATGTGCTCCTAACATAAGTCCTCGCAAACTTATGGCCAAGCACCTCAACCCATATTTCTATGAACTTCATCGAATCATTTTTAACACTATCTTGCCAAAAGCCGGTTCCACTGATGAAGTTACCTACTTTGAGATATCTGCTTTGTATCACCTTCATTATCGTATCCCCTTTAATCTTCCTAGGACAATGATGGACTGAATGATAAATTGTAAGAAGAAACCAAGAGCATTGGTTTATCCTTTATATCTTCCTATGGTTTTTCGTGCGTTCATTATTCCTATTTATGACTGTCAGTTCTTGCCTGCTCCTGCTTTCCTGTCCAAGGCACGACGTACTCAGGCAGTCGTCGCCTCTCCTGAGGCTTCTGAGCATTCTGATGATGAGGAGCCTGACTCCCCTCCACTCGGTCAGGATGCACCTCCTCCACCTGCCACTCTTGAGTCTATTCAGACTATGCTCCGGGATCGTTTTGTTCTTGAGGACGATCGCTGGACACAGCTGGACTATCGTACTACTCTGCAGATAAGTGCCCTCGGCAACTCTCTGCATGATATACGGTATTCCCTGTCTCGTCATCTGCACATTCCCATGGAGCGGGATCCAGCGCGTGCGGGCCATCGCATTGATGATCCGTTGGTCATGCGTTACATGGATCCAGATGATGCTTTTGTGGACCCCCGTCGCTCCTTCCCTGGTCACTCAGACACTCCTGGACCATCTCGTGCTCCGTGATGGAGATTGGCTACTATCTGCCGCTGCTGCTGATGATGATGCATTTTGCTTTCTAGTTATTTAGTTTTTATGTACTTGGATGTTCTAAAACTCTGGTTGTGTGTTTGACATTTGGTTATGCACTTTATACTTATCGTAGTTTTATATTTTATGCTAGTACCTCATTTTGTTTATTTATATACTGTTTCTTCTCTGCTTGGTGTGGTTGCATTCCTATTATTGTCTACTGTGTTTCCATGTTCCTCTGCAGTCTATATTGCTAAATGCCAAAAGGGGGAGAACTATGTATATTCTGGCTGGATATATTATTCTGGCTGGATATATTTGGTATCATATCTTTTGCTTTCGTATATCTGTGCTTGTTTGTGCTTTTTGGTGATATTATACAGGTTCAATGCATTATTTACGGGGGAGCTATTTCTTCTAGCTCTTATTTCTAGCTCGGCATCGATTATGGGGGAGCTATGTTGCTATAATCAACTGTGTCCAGGTATGAATGTTGAATATACATATATTATTTTGTCAATTATCAATATGGGGGAGATTGTTGACACAAAGTCACAGTCAACCAAATATTGACAATATTGACTAAATAATATCTGTAATAATTCAATACGACACACGATGTCTGCATTAAGCTCAAGACAGAAGACAGCTCAGCTTCCGTGTCTCAGTTGATTCAAGTCTGTATTTTACACTTTCTTTGAGTCTAGACTAATGTAATCTGAGTCATGCTGAGCTCTTGAAACTTAGACTATAGCCTACCCAAAAATCCCAAGCTCCACCAAACCAGAAATTCCCAAATGGTCCCCTTTGAACCACTCTGTGCTCTGGAGACAGAGTTCGGGCCGAACTCTGCCTCCACACAGATTTCGGGCCGAACTCTGTCCCCTAGAAATCAGGAACCCTAATTTTAGGGTTAGCTGGTTGCTAGTTGTCCAACGGCCAAATATTTGAATTTTCCTACCCGAATTCTGGCCGAATTCTGCCTATAAAAACACTATAAATAGGACATAAATTCTCTCATTCCAATCCATCCAATCTTCTCTTCTCTTCTCTCTTATAAACTCAAATAAGCCATATCCTTCCCATCTACTAGCCACAAGCCTCCTAAGTCTCGAGTGCTCAGCATCTCTCAGTTAGAATTCTTGTGCAAGAGTCGAAGAAGTCGCTTGGACAATTCCAAGCAAATCGCCACTGCGATCCTCTGTTAGAAGTTGACGTGCTCTTCTGAAGTAAAGGCACAGGTTGTAAACTACTATTTCACAAATAGTGGATTTAATCCTGAGCTAGAGTTCTCAGGCCTGGACTAGTCCTCCACGAGGGAAACCAGGTTAAAATCGCTGTGTTTGCGTATGCTCTTTTGCTCTCTATTTATTTTCCGCACTTTACTCTGATTATTTATTATTGGTGAAAGAGTTATTTTTAATTGGCTATTTTTCTATATAAACTCTATTCACCCCCCTCTAGAGTTGCCAAACTGTTCTTCATATATATATATATATATATATATATATATATATATATATATATAGAGTGAGATAGAGGAGAGATTATAGAGAGTAATTAGAGAAGAAGAGAATAGAGGAGGGAAGAATAGAGGTTGAGAAGGAGAGGGAGAAAGAAGAGCATCCACAGCACCTAAGGGGGGATTAGGGGCTGCTGCACCCCTCCACAAACAGCAGCATGCTAGCAGCAGCAGCAGCATGTTGGCAGCAGCAACAGCAGGTATTAGCAGCAGCAACAGCAGCTATTAGCACCCCCCATTAACCCCCATTTACCCTCCTATAAATACCCATATATATACCTATATATAACCATATATATACCCCGCTAAATGGCCTATAAGTGGGTATGTTTGAGGGAGATTAGAGTGAGTTAGGATTGTTAGTTAGAGTAGCACAATGTTAGAAATATGAGATATAGCGATAAGTGGTTTGTTAGTACTAGAGAGTTAGCCATGAATACTAGATAGGTTAGATGGTTAGATAACAAGTTGGTTTTGGTTAGATAGATTGAGTTTGTGTCACTAGTTAGAGTCTAGAAATTGGTAATCTAAGGTACCAAGTGGGTATCCTATTGTAGAAGCATGGAAAAGAATAAAGAAAGATCCATGCGGCCAGAAAGCCCCCTGCGGCTCAGAGAGTTCATGCGGCTCGAGTATTCATGCGGCTCGAGGATCTATGCGGCTCAAACCAGTCCTATGCGGCTCAAAGAGGAGCTACGTGACCTGCAAACAGCTCTCTCGTTTTACATTAAATGCCTTGACGGCTGACAGCTTGGACGAAGTGACAGTTCTGACACGAAGATATTATTATGACTCTCTCATAATGACGGACTCCTTGGGAAGCGAAAAAAATCTCTGACACGATCCCCCGAGAGTCAGAAACTGTCATGCGGCCTTGACACGTGGATAGTCGTATGCGGCCCAAACGGAGGCTCCTCCATGCGGCTCACGAAGATTAGCCCCATGCGGCTCACGAAGATTAGCCCCATACGGCTCATGAAGACTAGCTCCATGCGGCTCACGAAGACCAGCCCCATGCGGCTCACGAAGACTATCTCCATGCGGTTCACTCATGCGGTCATCCATACTCATACGGCTCAAATCATTACCATGCGGCCCAAATGTTCAGGGGGGCTACTCTTAGGCAGCCTTGACACGTAGCCAGTCTTATGCGGCCCAACATTCTTGCGGCTCAGATTTTTCCTGTATTGACACATGGCATGATAGCAGGGCACATGGCATCAGATTGATCGAAATCTCTCAACAAATCCCAATGAAATATTGGGATCAAATCAGATCATTTGCAAATAAGCCAATTAAAGACACGTGTCAAGGAATCTGAGGTTAGTATGACAAATCAGGAGGATTTATGTCAATCAGCATTAATTACCCACAAAAGATTTGATGCAATCATATTTATTGCTCAAATCTCGATGAACGGCCCAGATCCAATGATCCTTAGCCGCCGACTTTCAAGAATGGGCAATCATTGTAAACCCTAATGAGGCCTCCCACTCTTATAAATAGCAGGGTGCCATTCCCTTGCGAAGATATACACAGAGAGACATATACGGAGATAGAGGCAGACAGAGACAGACGAACATAGAGACATAGAGAGCCAGAGAGCCTGAAGAGAGAGCATTTCTTCATCAACGCCAAGCAGTTCTTCTACAGAGCCAAGGTTGCACCCGATAATCCAAGGAGTAAGGCAGAGCGGCCGTCGCTTTCCCGAGCCTCTACCGTCACCCCCCAGAATGTAAAATAAATAATTGTACTTAGATTGCTGTACCTAGGTTTTCGTCCCTAGGCTTTCTTTGTACAAGCGAGTTTGTATTGTGAAGTAAAAGTCCAGTCCTCCGATAATTGTTCTGTTCTTTTATATTTCATGGCAAACACGATGGCGACTCTGCTGGGGACAAACTTCTCCACGGCTGAGGAGTTGGTGACGCATTCGGTTGTAGCCAAAATTGGCTCCACGCAACAGAAGATGGCCGTCCGCTTCGACCAGCAGGCGTTTGAAGAAATGCTCTCTGAAGGAAGTACTGGCCCGGTCCAGAAGCGAACCCGTACAAAGAAAGCTCGCTACGAGTGGAGGCCGAAATCATTTGCTCCTCCACAAGCTCTGGACGGGGTACTCTCTGCTACCAAAGATGGCGAAGGCGACTCTCATACGGTTCTACTTCGAACAGTAGAGGACTCTGCTGTCCCCAAGTCTGGCAGAGGAAAGCACTACGATGCTAGACTTATAGAGACAAAGAGTGATTCTATGCGCCCCAAAAAGAAGCCGAACACTCATGTGGCCAAATCTGCCAACCACATGCAAGAGGCTCATGCGGGTGAATCTGCGAGCCACATGAAGAAAGTCTATGCGGCCAGGTCATCCAGCCGCATGAAGAAAACTCATGCGGCTGAGACTTCCAGCCGCATGAAGAAAGCCTATGCGGCTACGTCTGCCAGCCGTATGAAGATTGTTGATGACAGCTGCATAACGCCTACCCCGCGTGGCTCTGTCTTCGACCGCCTATCTTTTGGTCATGATCTTTTGTCCTCCCAAGAAGATATGTCTGACTCTCTCCAGCATCACCTAGACTCTTTCTACTATGTTCCCTTACGCACTAGAGCGAAGAAGTCTAGGACAGCGCGAGCTTGGCAAGCTCGGTCCGCTGATCCGGTCTCTGACCATTCGAGCGTCTCGCATACCGTTATGCGGGCCTTAGATGAGAAGTTGTATAGAACCACTCGAGTCCAGCCCCCGGCGGCAAACGGACAGAGAGGTTCGCAAAAGTCTTCCAAAATCCAGGAAGCAAACATGGTCGATCCAGACCCATCTGACTTGCATGAGGCCATCCTCCACAAACGCAAGGAAAGAGAAGATGCATCGGGGTGCAAAAAGTCCCCCCACGGACGTCACTGCACCCAAGTCATCATCAACTACTGCTGCAATAACACGACAGTGCGAGAAGACCGGTAGTCCGCCTTGCAAAGACTGCAACAGCCATCTTCAGAAGACGAGGCACTTCCCGTTGTCTCCTGTAACTCTGCTCAGAAAGCCCCCGCTGATGGGAGAGGGAAGAAGACAAATGTTTCCAGCCCGAAGATTTCAACCACTTTGACCAAAAGACTGTCGTCTAAGCGGGTGACCACCACCAAATTTTTCCAAGGCACCTATTCTAAGACGAAATCTGCTATAGTGGGAGATTCATCGTCCACACCACTGGAGGTTGCTGGGAATGGGGGTAGCACTCCTTCGAACCTCCACGACAACCCAATATTCCAAGAAGACGAGCCGGGGGAGACAACTCTCCCATCAGATCTAGCAAACCCCAACGTCCCCGAGGACGTCCACAACTCCCAAGACGAGGCGAACTCGAAGACTGGGGGTACTGTTCCTTCTGAGTCCGAATTGGAGGAGAACATTCCTACATACCCCGACGACTTCTCACTACAGGGGTATGATTCGGAGGACGCTTCCTCCACCGCTCCGTCCATCTCTTCTCAAGTAAAGACGATAATCATGACAGACAGCAGCCAAGGTGGTTCCAGTGATCACCAACGCATCGACACTCTCGAAGCCATATTGCTTGCCTTGGTCAAGTCTGTGGACGAGATCAAAGCGGCCCTTCCAACTCTGCAAGGAGGGACGCCTGGCAAAACAAGCGCGGGTCCCGCAGTCAATGCGGACTCAAATTCAGCGGTACCGAACCTGGGCAATAATCCTCCTGAAGTAACGGTCCCCACCGCCGTGGATGAGGCCCGAGAAGCAAGAAGAGAAGTTCAGGAGCTCCGAGCCATGTTTCACGCTCGAAAAAACTCTCAAGACCTCAGAATACGGCAACCATATCCAGCTGCCTGGAGGGATGTTCCATTCCCACCAAGATATAAGCCATTCAATATCAATCCTTATGATGGCAAGACCTCCGCAAGTCGGTACATCACTTACTTCGAGGTTACCACCGACCATCTACCCCATGACGATGCCATCCTCATACGATTATTCATCGGGGCATTGGAAGGAGTCGCTTTCGACTGGTATCGTAACCTGCCAGACAACTGCATCCACTCCTTCGCCGGCTTCAAGCGCATGTTCTTGGAGAGATTCTACGAAGTAGGACAGGACATCACAATGTCCACCCTCATGGACGTCGTTCAAGGGAAGAAAGAGATGACAAGGAACTACATCGATCGGTTTCGCCAAACCGTAATGAAGTTGCCGTCTGGAAATCCTGATTCCTCCTTAATTGAAATTTGCCAAAAGAGACTGCTCCCAACAATCAGTCTCTGGATGGGCAAAATTCAATTCAAGGACTAGAAAACGTTCATTATCAGTGCCACAAGTGCCGAAGAACGATTAAAGAAGGCTCGCCAATTGGGATTGCACATCTCAGACGGAGAGAACAAGGGTAAGCGTCCTAACACTAACAACGACAATGGGGGTAGCCCCTCTAATAATCGGGACAGCAGGGGTAAGCAGGCTATGGTGGCTGACACAGTCCAGAAACCTAAGTCAAAACCGGCAGACAAACAATGGCCATAAATTACTTACTCCTTCAAAGACGGTCACGTCAAGCCCATCTTGGACATGCTCATACAAGGAGACAGAATTCAGCTTCCTCCACCAAGATGGGAACCGCGACCGGCAGAGATGGAGAACCCAAAGTACTGCCATTATTACCGCTACGTCTACCATGCTACACACGACTGCTACCAGCTAAAACGGTATATCCAAAATTTCATCGATTCGAACGCTCTGGCTATCGGTTTCGAAGAGGTAACCGTGGCATTCAACATGGTGTCAGTACAATTCGGCAGCTTCCCTCCGACGGAAACTCAAGACGGTGTGGTCCCCATCCCTCTGGCAACAATGGAGATTGCTAATCTTCCACCTTCCCGAGATCAGGCTACTGGTCTAGTGTCCCTCACCACATCACGAGGGAAGGTCATGTGGGTCCATCCAGACTTGGTATCTGAAGTGACTCAGCCCATTGGCAAAAAGAAGAGTAGAAAAGTCAGGTCCTGCCGCCTCGGCAGATATTGAAGAAGCTATAGCCGTCGTCACTCAGTCTGGGGCACAATCCCAACCTATGGCTGAAAACTCGGCTGAAGATCATCAGCCCGCTACAACTGACGCTCCGGAACCGGCTCAGCCTCCGACGACCGATAAGCCTAGGCCGAAGGAGACTCGCTTTGACAAATCCCTCCGAAAAGAGACACCACAAGGGCTGGAGAGGCCCTATAACTTCGACATCTTGGCACAATTGGCCAACACACCGGCCAAGTTATCGTTATACGAGCTTCTGAGACTCTCAAAGGATGTTCGTGCGGCTTTGAGCGATGCACTCCAAAATGCCGACGTGTACCTGGCTCAGGTCAACCTCACGGGAGAAAACCCGCCTGCAGATCTCCAAGACCGTGCTTGCACGGAAGCAATACCCAACATTGTATTCACTCCGCAGGACATGCTCATCAAAACCAACCTACACGATCGCCCGCTATACTATACTGGATATATCGGCGACGTAAAAGTAGATCGGATGCACATTGATCCTGGCTCTTCCATAAACATTATCCCGAAGGGTCTGTTACATCATCTCCGTATCCCAATGCATCGTATGTCGCCTATAAGCACCGCCGTCAGCGGTTTCAATTCGGGCAGGAGCTATCCAATTGGGAAGATTCGTCTGAAGTGTCAGATTGGCGATCTCCAATCAGAAGTCACCTGCTACGTCATAAATATAGACACTTCTTACAACATCCTCTTGGGGCGCCCGTGGATACAGAGACATCCTCTTGGGGTCGAATCCTACTACTCAGACTCCTACCTATACGAAAAGTCGAAGAGGCACCTTGATGAAGGAGATGTGCAAGCTCGTACCGAGACAGCTGCAGGATCAGAAGAACCTCTGACGATCCACCCCCAGGCTTGCAAACCTGGAATGTCCGCACCCTTTACAGCCACTCTGCGTAAGGACGCAATCAGCCTCTCGGCACAAGAAGAGCAGATGATAATCCGGCTGCCAAGGTCTGGCCAAGTGCCAAGACCCACAACGGAGCCACTGACAATCAAGCTGCCGAGAGTCGGCCAGCCGCAAATGGAGAAGCTCAATCCCTCCGACAAGCCAATGACGATATGCCTTCCCAAGAAGGGTCGTCACCCTGATGCAAAGCCTGGAACTTCTAGCGAACCAACCACTCCCCGTCCAGCATCGAGCACCAGACTGGGGGTCGCTAGTCTGCCAACAACTCCGTGTTCTGCTCCACCAGCCGAACCTCTGACAATTAAGCTGCCCAGGTCGTCCTCTCAGTCTTCGTTTATACAGGGGGTAGCCAAAGAGGAACCAGAGCTAGCCAAGTATGTGGCTGCCCACACTGATGTTCCCTTTGCAGATGATGTAATCCCGCTAAAAAAGATACCTTACTTCATCAATAAAGGGCTATCTTTGAACTACCTCGAGCTTAATAAGCTTTGTACAATATATGCTATGGAACATGGTATAGGTACTCACCTAGACATGCAGGTGACAAATGTGTACACCGCAATCCAGCTTACTCCAGTGGAAGACGCTTACCGCATAATCGAGGGAGGGGACCATCCAATCATCTTCGACCGGAAGGACGATCCGCATCCCTTTACCATAGAAGAAGTCGACCTTGAATCAGATGCCGGAAGACTGCCTCTGTATCTTTATAGCCCCCAATCCAAATATCTCATGCAGAAACAGGGATATGATCTGGAGACGACACCAGGCTTGAACTATGGTACTGGACGACGATTACCTTTGAAGCCACCGGTCCCGGCTGGCAAACCACGGGACTACTATAGCAAAACTTGATTTGGATTAGGGTATGTTACACCCACGACGACCCCTGAGAGTTCAGATAAAGAATGTGACTGGCATTTACATTCAACTGAGTCACCAACTTCTGATTCGGATACCAGCATCGGAGACATATTCAGGCAAGTCCTGTCGGTCAACATGGCATTCATCGACGCTTATGAAGAAGATGAAGACATTCCTGAAATCCTCGAGTTAGAGCCGTGGGCCCGACAGTTGGATACACAATGGGAAAAATGGTTCGAACAGAGAGAACCTCCTACTGAAGATGAGGTCATACAAGTGGATCTCGGCAGCAAAACTTCTCCAAAACCAATCTTCGTCAGTAAAAGCCTAACAGACGAAGAGCGAGAATCGCTGCTAAAACTTGTCAATGAGTATATTGATGTGTTTGCTTGGAGCTATAAAGACATGCTAGGGTTAAATCCCGATATTGCTCTTCATAAACTCAACATTCGGCCGGATGAAAAGCCAGTCAAGCAACAACAGCGATGCTTCCGCCCAGGCATCATGGATGCGATCGAAGCCGAAGTCAACAAACTGATAGCCAGCGGCTTCATTCATGAGGAGCAACATCCTGACTGGGTCGCCAACATAGTACCAGTCCTCAAGAAGAACGGGAAGATTCGAATCTGCATCAACTTCCGCAATCTGAACGAGGCATGCCCCAAAGATGAATTCCCCCTCCCTATCACAGACATCATGATTGACAACACTTGCGGTTTCGAACGTATGTCATTCATGGATGGCTTCTCGGGGTACAACCAAATCAAGATGACTCCTGACGACGAAAAGCATACATTATTCTGAACACCGATTGGCACATACTGATACACAGTCATGCCTTTCGGTCTCAATAATACCGATACCACATACCAAAGAGCCATGAGTATCATCTTCAGAGACCACTTACGCAAGACGGTGGAGTTCTATGTTGATGACATCGCCGTCAAGAGTCGCTGTAAGGGAGACCATCTCCAGGATCTGAGGACGGTATTCGACCTGATGCGAGCACACAACCTGAAGATGAATCCCACAAAATCATTCTTGGGCGTATCCAGCGGAAAGTTCTTGGGTTTTATCATCACCGCCCAGGGTATCCACGTAGACCCTGAGAAGACAAAGGCAATCATGGAGATGGGTCCCCCGAGAAATCTTTGCGAACTCAGAGGCCTTCAAGGGAGGCTAGCTTACATCAGGAGGTTCATTTCTAACCTCTCCGGGCGATGTCGACCATTCACCCATCTCAAGAAGAAAGGCGTCTCATTCGTATGGGACGAAGAATGTCAGCGGGCCTTCGACAGCCTCAAAGAATATTTGTCGAACCCTCCAGTCCTGGTGGCTCTGGTTGCTGGAAAACCATTCCTGCTCTACGTACGAGCAATGGAACATTCCCTCGGGGCTCTGCTGGCACAAAAAAATGATGCAGGCCACGAACAAGCCATATATTACTTCAACCGAATGATGATTGGGCCAGAGCACCGATACACCGCTGTGGAGAAAGAATACCTCGCCCTGGTGTTCGCCATTCAGAAGATGCGGTACTGTGTCACTGGACAAACCATACATGTGATCTCACGAGTCAACCCTCTCTGGGTCCTCATGACTAAACCAGGGGCACTCAGCTCTCGTCTCGCTACATGGGCAATATTGTTGTCCCCTTATCATATGATCTTCGTCCCACAAAAGGCTGTCAAAGGTCAAGCCCTGGCAGACTTTTTGGCAGCCCACCCGGGCTCGGAGTCGTCCAAAATATATGAAAAAATCCCAGATGAGGTCGCCGACTCGCATGCAACCTCCCACGATGATATATGGCGAATATTCTTCGACGGTGCTTCGAGAACTGGATCCAAGGGCAACATCATCGTCGGAGTCGGGGTGGTGCTGGTATCCCCTTCCTGATTGGTGATTAACCGCACTTATTCTCTCACAGAACCCTGCTCTAACAATGTGGACGAGTACAACACTTTGGTCATTGGCCTCCAACTTGCAAGAGAACTGGGGGTAGAATATCTTGAAGCATACGGCGATTCTCAGTTAATCGTCAATCAGATCCGGGGCTCATACGAAGTTCGCCACGAAGACATGATCCCCTATCACCAGATAGCGATCGACATCATCTCATCGTTAGAGGGGTTCTTTATCGAGCACGTCCCCAGACTCCAAAATATCGAAGCCGATGCCTTAGCAGGCCTGGCCGCTTCCCTAGCAGTGCCAAATCATACTCATCGATCGGTAGATATGATAGGCCACGAACTGGTCTGCCCCAAGAATAACATTTAACTCGTGGCGAGTTATTCCGCCCAGACGATCGACAATGTCCCAGATTGGAGACAACCATTCATTGACTTCGTCGTCTACGATATCCTCCTTGAGAACCCAAAGGAAGCCACCTCCATCAGACGACGTTCTCTCAGATTCTTCTACGATACAGAGACAAAAATACTGTATCGCCGATCCTATGATAGATTATTGCTTCGGTGTCTGTCAAACGTAGAAGCCAAAGAAGCTGCACGAGAAGCTGATGACGGTGTCTGCGGGGCCCATCAGCCTGGCCCTAAATTGCAAGACCGTCTTCACCGAATGGGCTACTACTGGCCCATGATGGTAGCAGATGCGATAGACTATGCAAAAAAGTGCAAAGCCTGCCAAGTCCACACGGACTTCATCCACCAGCCATCCAAATTTCTATATCCGACAGTAGCATCCTGGCCGTTCGAAGCATGGGGAATGGATATCATCGGTCCGATTACTCCACCTTCCTCCCGAGGACATCGCTTCATACTAGCAATTACGGATTACTTCTCCAAACGGGCAGAAGCTGTCCCGCTTGCAGAAGTAAAGACTTCAAACGTGATCAGCTTCCTTAAGCACCACGTTATTTATCGTTTTGGATTGCCCCGGAGGATCACCTACGATAATGGTCCGCAGTTTGCAAGCCACGCCTTCTATCAGTTCTGCGACAAGCACCACATCCAGAATATTGCTTCGACGCCATACAATCCAGCAGCGAATGGGTTAGCAGAAGCATTCAACAAAACCATCATCAAGTTACTCAAGAAGTTCGTATCATCCAACAAACGCGACTGGAACGACAAGCTTGGTGAATGCTTGTGGGCATGCCGTACCACAGTCTGAACGGCCACAGGGAACACACCATTCTTCCTGGTGTACGGGAGTGAGGCAGTTCTCCCATTGGAGACTCAAATACCCTCACTCCGTGTCGCCCTCACTTATCAATTGACGACGAACGATAACTACCGTCGCCGATTACAAGAGCTGGAGGCCTTAGATGAAAAGCACCTCCTGGCCCAGCAACGGATCGAGCTATACCAAGCACGCATCTATGGAGCCTTCAACAAGAAGGTTAAAATCAGAACATTCCAAGTGGGCGATCTTGTTCTGGCAGTCCAGAGGCCGATGGCCATGACTCACAAGACCACCGGCAAGTTTCAGCCAAAATGGGAAGGTCCATTTATCATCGAGGCTGTATTCTCTAACAGTGCTTATCGCCTCGCAAAACAAAATGGAGACTTGCTCATGTTGCCCGTCAACGGCAAATTCCTGAAGAAATATTATGTCTAAACGACATTTTCCAGATTATTGAGTCATGTACCCGCTGGCACCGCTGAACTCACACCCACAACATTCCAGATTATTGAGTCATGTACTCGCTGGTGCCGCTGAACTCACAACCACTCATTCCAGATCATTGAGTCATGTACCCGCTGGTGCCGCTGAACTCACAACCACTCATTCCAGATCATTGAGTCATGTACCCGCTGGTGCCGCTGAACTCACAACCACTCATTCCAGATTATCGAGTCATGTACCTGCTGGTACCGCTGAACTCACATCCACAATATTCCAGATTATCGAGTCATGTACCCGCTGGTGCCGCTGAACTCATTTTCACAACATTCCAGATTATCAAGTTATGTACCCGCAGGTACCTCTGAACTCACATTCCGGTCACTCTTTCAGATAGTAAGTCATGTATGACCATACCTCTGAACTTTCTTTCTGGAAGAGATCCTCCATCATGATCCTCTACCCGTACCTCCAGTGCACAAAAAGGGTAACCGATCCACAAATTTCCAAAACGGCCATGTCCTCATTACCTCTGAGTCGTTTCACTTCCGCCAAAAATAAATTACCCCTTTACATAGAACTTCCATGTCCTCATTACCTCTGAGTCGTTCTATGTACCCTCCTTCATTGAGCCCACTCCTGCCATGTCCTCATCACCTCTGAGTGGGAAGGCTCCGTCGAAGAAACCTTCATGCTTGCCATGTCCTCATTACCTTTGAGTAAGTATGATGATTCCCTTTCGACTAATTATCTGTACACACAACCGGAGTACGCCAAGGATAATAGGTCCACAAATATTCTCCACTGAGTCCGCCCCTGCCATGTCCTCATTACCTCTGAGCAGGAAGACTCTAAGGTAAAATCTCCGTACTTACCATGTCCTCATTAGCTCTGAGTAAGTATGACGGTCCTCTTTCGTCTTATTATCCGTACTCTGAACCAGGGTACGCCAAGGTTAATAGGTCCACAAATGTCCTCTGTTGACCACAAATATCCTCCATTGAGTCCACTCCTGCCATGTCCTCAGTACTTCTGACTAGCAAAACTCCACAGTAAAACCCTCATACTTGCCATGTCCCCATTACCTCTGATTAAGTGTGTTGGTTCCCCTTCATCCTATTATTCGTATCCTAAGTCGGGGTACGCCAAGGATAATAGGCCCACAAATGTCCTTTGCTAAGTCTCTTAGTACAGGCCCACCATTCCTCATCATGCCCCGGGAGCCCAGCTGCTCCATGGCATTCTATATCCCGATACTGGAAACGTCCACGACCACCTTGCCGTAGAACTGTTCTAAGTATCCCCAATCAAATTTGTTATCCGTACCTAAAACCAAGGTATGCCAGAGGTAACAGGTCCACAAATAAATCCCCCATGCGGGGCAAACATCACCACAATACCACAGGCACCAACAAGCAATACAAATGAAGGATAGAATGGAAAGTACTCTTTATTTGAAGGACAAAAAAAGTATTACATGTTTTGGGACCACGTCCCTCTCAAAGAAAAAAGAAAAGGAAAAAACAGGAACAAAATAAAAAAAAGGCCGAATATAGTTCGGCACTACACAATTCCAAGAGGCGGTTTCTCACGAAGGCAGTACCCCACTCAACCTTCTGTCTAGCCCTGCGCTCAGCCTCCTGGGACAACCGTTCCCCATTATCCAGGTCCATGAGTGTCCACCCGTCGTCATCCAACCTCTTTAGAGCCACTTTCAAGTCAGCCGAAGCTTTATTGACGTTATCAGCTTCCTGGATAATCAGCCCTCTATCGATCCGGGCGGCCTCAAGCTCAGACTCAAAGAAAGTTAACTTTTTTTGGAGCTCAAGGATCTGCTCCCGCGTTTCAGTAATCCCACGGGAGGCAATCGCTTCCCGAGCTGTAACATCTTCACTCTCATGGCACAATTGATCATAGCGATCAGACAGAGTATGGAGATCCTCCAGTATGGCCGGCCGAGTTTTATCCTGAGCAGCCCTCGCCTTCTCTATAGCAGTTGTCAGGGAGCCACGTTCCTTATCTATAGCGGCGGATAGATCAACCTATCGCAGTCCCTGAAGCTGGGCCACCAGCTGATCAGTCTCCAACAATTTTGCCTCTAGGAGTACAGCCACCCCTGCCCCACCAGGAAGGGCCTTAAGGATATCAACTTGACCCTGGGTGCATTGTCGGGCCAAGACGAAAGAGGTCCCTCTGTCCACAACAGCTTCTATCCCCCTTATTAAGTGACGATGGAAGCTGTTGACCACGTCCTGTAGTGATTCGTCCAGGACCTCTGTAGAGGACGACGTCAGAGAAAGCGTGGCCGGCAGCATCGAAGGAGTGGTGCTAGAACTTGCCACCAGGGGGGCGACTTCCGAGCAGAATAATGCACGAATAGCGGCTAGCTCTTCCTCTGCCACCCGAAGAGCCTGGACGCTTGGCAGGGCGGAGAGGTCGACTCTCTGGGCCACCCGAGTAGAAGAAGAAACGAGGACCATCGTCCCCTGTCCTGATTGTCCTATCATCGGACTTGTCGAACTCGAGCCCGCAGGAGGACCATCAAGACGAGCAGGAGGGGGAGGAGGTACACCCCTCTCTGCCAGTGCCCCTTCGGCAGAGTCTGTCTCAACAAAGTCCATCCTCGGCACTGGAGAGACAGGACCTGCATGTCCAGGACAATGATCAATCGACGTGACCCGGAGGATGTGATCATAGAGCAGATAGGCCCCCTCGTAAGTTAAGATTCGACTTATCTTACCGGGAGAGGAGCATCGAGGCTGCAGCTCGTTCGCAGCTGGCAGGGCCTCCTCACCCGCGATCTCCAAATTAAATTTGGCCAGCTCCTCTGACCCAACCACCTCAGAGGGAGAGGCAACTCGCTCAGCATCATCTTGACAGAATTTAACAATTTCAGGGGCAGGCTCACCGGAGCCCCCGTCATCCCTGGTCACGACCTCTGCAACTCGAGAGTCCTCTTATTCTGACGCCTACAAGAGGGAAAAAAGATGATTAAAATCAAAGCTAGAAGAAAGAGAGGACCGGTAGTAACTTATTTACCTCTGATGCGGGGTCAATTTCTTCACCTCTTTCCTTTATAGTCAGCCCGCGGTGTCTGGTCACAGCCAGTTTCTGAGAGCGAGGAATGCCGCCAACAGAAGAAAGTTGCCTGCTACGCTTCCGTGCAGGGCCGGGTGAAACGGACGGCTGATCAACCCCCATCTCATCTGGCAAAACAGCGGCTGATCCGCCCCTACATCTGCCGTCGGAAAGGAAGGGTCATCTCCAACAGGCTCGTCGCCTTAGTCGTCTGCAGCGTTGGAGTTCGAATCCGGCACCTCGACTCTGTTCTTCCACTTCCTTGTCTTGGCCCCCTGGGAACCCTCATCCAGGCCGGTACCAACGATGAAACTGGTACCTGGGTTAAACCCGACAGTGGGCTTGTTCGCCATGACGTGGTACAGAGCCGCCATATATAAGATATCTAATGACGCCTTGATAGCGGGAATGAAGAAAATGGTACGGGTATGGAATGTGTCATAGTAATGCCAGGCCCGGATGCCGTCTAGAAGGCTACTTTCAAAGCCCAGACAAGAGTTGGGGCTGTCTAGGAAAAGCTGACTATACCCAAATTGCCGGACGAACCTACTAGGCAGATAGGGCTCCTGAAAGACAGTGTTACGGTTGCGATGCACCAGATGAGCGGGGTGAATATTTTGCAACCACAGAAGCATCTGGCCGTCCAGAAGTTGAGGGGGCCCAATACCGTCAAGATGGACAGCAGCTATTTCCTCATCAGTAAAACGAGGGACAGATACAAAAATGTTGTACATGTCTGTCCTCGTCGGTGCCATCCGGCAAGCACGCATGGTCTCGAATTCCCAAGACTCATTACGATAGCGGAAGATAAAAGCGTCGTCATCAGTTACGCCGTCTCCAGAGCCCGGTCTCATCAAAGACGGGTAATGCATCAACAGCCACCCCATCAAATAATGATAGGGCAACTCGGTCCGTTCAAAATCTTTCGTCACATCACGGACAAGGACCTTGGATTTGAAAGTATGAAGGCCACGGTGTACACTGCACACCATGACCGGGAGAAGAGCTAGCCGGACCCGCAAAACTAACTTCACAGCCGGAAGGATAAAATTGCGACGGATCCTCTCGATGGAACCTCCTCCGCCCGAGACTACACAGTTTTGCAGCCATATCATTAAGAATCCCGCCAGGAGCGCTTTCTCCAAAAACTCGTGGGTGTCCTGATAAAAATAATCGAAAGAGTCGGTCTGACTCCCGAACCTGTTACTAGAGGTGGCCACCCTCTTAGCTGACGACACTAAGGCTTTCACTGCCTTCCGGGACTGAGGACGGCGGGGAGTAACTTGACCTGAGGCATCCGTCGTGAAGAGATAGCGCACCCAGTCCTTGGTATGAGGTGCATTCCCTTCCGAGCTGTTCTCCTTTTTGGATATTTGATGACATGTGCTATAATGGTACAATATCTCTTGATAAAGAGTCACGAAGCCTGGATACCGCCTTTCCAACTCTTCGTACTCCTCGTTCGTGGGAGTATACGCCTCAAAAGCTTCGTCCCCCCAAGGAAGCTTGGAGATCGCATGCATTTCGTGGAGTGCAAGTCCCATTTCCCCTATGGGCATATAGAAGGTCCCCGTGCGGCGATTATACATCTCCAGCAGAGATATAAACAATCTTTTGTTTATAGGCAAGCCGTGGCTAGTGCCCCGAATAGCATGGTAAAGACCAATCTCATACAGAAAGGCATCATACCTTCATAAAATCTACGTAGACATATTGGTCCACGAGGGAATCGGATGTATCCAGCTGGGGAGCATCAACCGACCAATGGGATAAGAGCCCTTCCGAACGAGTTGGTTCATAAAAGTGTCGGCTGTAGAAAATGTGAAATTGGGACCCGCCACATTCAAGAACGTACTCGGGCCAATCCCATTACAGAACGCCTGGTGTGCACCTTGCCCGCGTACACTGACTTCAGGCTGTTGTTATAATAGATGTCCCCCACGAACATCCCACTCCGGGTAGAAGTTAAAGAATCTTCCATCTTCCGGTCCTGGGGGAGCATATTGAACCAAGATAAAGGGAAGTGACGCTCCATCTGGGGATACGGATCGCCATCCCGTTAGAAACAAAAGTTTAGTTCTCTGACACTTCCAGAATCTGACTGTTCTTCACAGTCAAGGCGTCTCCAAAGAAGAAGGCGGGCTTCAAGTATTACCCTTCTAATTTCCCCGAGTTCATCATAGCATTAAGAAAATAGAAAGGCTGATTCTTAAGGGCATTCAATCTCGCCGGAGTCTCGTCATTCGGGAACTGGTCCGCCATATGCTGAACTATATGGTCGTACTAATAGCCTAGAACAGCTTGGGCACTGCCTACCAGGAGTTCTCCAGCAGCATTTACCGACAAATTCACTGAGAAGAAGACAGAAAAAGATAAGTTAAAAAGATAGACAAAAAAGAACTAATGGGTGCTTTCGAGCTTATGCGGCTCCAACTTAACAAAGCCTCACGCGGCTCAGGAGAACACTTATGCGGCTCCAACTTACTGAAGCCTCATGCGGCTCAGGAGAACACTTATGCGGCTCCAACTTACGGAAGCCTCATACGGCTCAAGCTCAGCAGAACATTTATGCGGCTCCACTTAGTGAAGGGTCATGCGGCAGTACTTTCATAAGGCCCGTAGGGATCAGATAAGTTCGTACGGACCACGTGACAAACAAATGTGTGCGAATCTATGCGGCTCAGTGTAGCTTATGCGGCTTTGTTGGCAAAGCGCGTATGCGGCCACAGTGGCTATTCTTATGCGGCTCGCGGCTCGACCATAGGACGAACATGTGGCTCACATAAAAATAAAGGCTCGTGCATAAAGCATGCGACGTAGCCATAGCAGTTAGGGTTCTTTAAACCCACTTAAAGTCCTTACCAACAATAGGAGGATGAACGTCAGGATGATCAGCGGGCACGACGGCCGGCGGAGGAGCGGCCGTGGTTGAAGTGGAGGCAGTCTTCCTGACCTTCGCCGACGGCGAAGATGCCGCTTTCTTGCCCTTCATCGCAATGGTTTTCTCGGGAGCCATTGGCAATTAAAGAAAAAGATAACAATAGAGTAGGGAAAATTCGAAGTGAAGGAGAAAGTAAAGAAGTTTTCTCTCTCAAACCCCTCTTATTTATAGGAGGACAAGAGAGGGGGAACACTTAGATTGATAACCGCCTCGGAAAAGACGAAACCGACTCCTCGGATTTTGTCCCTTCTCTCATAAAGGAGATTCACCCAGGGCATAAAATCTAAAGATTTAATGAGCCGACCCTTGGGATCTCCCCTAAAAGCGACACTAAAATGAATTTAAGGCAATTAATGATGCGCACACGTGGCAAGGAGCTATGCGGCCCGAAAGTCCCTGCGGCTGATTGACTCAATACGGCCGAAACATCCATGCGGCCGAGTCATCCATGCGGCCGAGACATCCATACGGCTGAGACACCCATGCGGCCGAGACATCATATGCAGTCAGAAGAATACATGGCCATGCTTCTTATTCAAAGTATTTCAATTTTACAAATTGAAAACTTTGAAGGGGGTCTTGTAGAAGCATGGAAAAGAATAAAGAAAGATCCATGCGGCCAGAGAGCCCCCTGCGGCTCAGAGAGTTTATGCGCCTCGAGTATTCATGCGGCTCGAGGATCTATGCAGCTCAAACCAGTCCTATACGGCTCAAAGAGGAGCCACGTGGCCTGCAAACAGCTCTCTCATTTTACATTAAATGCCTTGACGGCTGACAGCTTGGACAAAGTGACTGTTCTGACACGAAGATATTATTATGACTCCCTCATAATGAAGGACTCCTTAGGAAGCGAAAAAATCTCTGACACGATCCCCCGAGAGTCAGAAACTGTCATGCGGCCTTGACAGGTGGACAGTCGTATGCGGCCCAAACGAAGCCTCCTCCATGTGGCTCACAAAGATTTGCTCCATGCGGCTCACGAAGATTAGCCCCATACGGCTCACAAAGACTAGCTCCATGCGGCTCACGAAGACTAGTCCCATGCGGCTCACGAAGACTATCTCCAAGCGGTTCACTCATGCGG
Source organism: Iris pallida (assembly GCA_029216955.1). Taxonomy (NCBI): domain Eukaryota; kingdom Viridiplantae; phylum Streptophyta; class Magnoliopsida; order Asparagales; family Iridaceae; genus Iris; species Iris pallida. The sequence continues at coordinate 2,276,086 of JANAVB010007398.1, forward strand.
TCATCCATACTCATGCGGCTCAAATCATTACCATGCGGCCCAAATATTCAGGGGGCCACTCTTAGGCAGCCTTGACACGTGGCCAGTCTTATGCGGCCCAACTTTCCTGTGGCTCAGATTTTTGCTGTATTGACACGTGGCATGATAGCAGGGCACGTGGCATCAGATTGATCGAAATCTCTCAACAAATCCTAATAAAATATTGGGATCAAATCAGATCATTTGCAAATAAGCCAATTAAAGACACGTGTCAAGAAATCCGAGGTTAGCATGACAAATCAGGAGGATTTATGTCAATCAGCATTAATTACCCACAAAAGATTTGATGTAATCATATTTATTGCTCAAATCTCGATGAACGGCCCAGATCCAATGATCCTTAGCTGCCGACTTTCAAGAATGGACAATCATTGTAAACCGTAATGAGGCCCCCCACTCTTATAAATAGCAGGGTACCATTCCCTTGCGAAGATATACACAGAGAGACATATACGGAGATAGAGACAGACAGAGACAGACGCACATAGAGACATAGAGAGCCAGAGAGCCTGAAGAGAGAGCATTTCTTCATCAACGCCAAGCAGTTCTTTTACAGAGCCAAGGTTGTACCCGATCGTCCAAGGAGTAAGGTAGAGCGGCCGTCGCTTTTCCGAGCCTCTACCGTCACCCTCCAGAATCTAAAATAAACAATTGTACTTAGATTGTTGTACCTAGGTTTTCGTTCCTAGGCTTTCTTTGTACAAACGAGTTTGTATTGTGAAGTAAAAGTCCAGTCCTCCGATAATTGTTCTGTTCTTTTATATTTCATGGCAAACACCCATTACATTACCTTAAGGTAATGTGATTTAACCTTTTTTGACTTTTAGATATCAAGATACCATGATACAGTATCGAGATTCTAGGATAGGGTTCAAATACTATAGTAGAGGGTGGGAGAAAGCTTATAATGAAGTAGAAAAGTCTAGAGTGGGAGTTAGAAGCTAAGGTGAGGTTTTTCCTTGAAAAGGGTAAACGGGATAATTCAAGATAATGCCTATTTCATAACATATAGGTTTAATACTTTAAGATATAGCTATAATTAGGATTTTATGGTTGGTAATGATTAGGAATAGTGGACTTAGACTAGTTTTGACCTTGGTTGACCATGGTTGACTATTTTTGACCAAAAGTCAACCGAAAGTCAACCGTAGCCTAAAATTTACTAGAACTTAACCAAACTTGACCAGTTGACCTAACGTCAACTGTTAGTCAATGTTAGTCAAGTTTGACCTAGAGGTGACCTAGGGTTGACCTAGGGTTGACCAGAGTTGACCAGTTGACCAAAAGTCAACTGTAAGTCAGCCCTAGACATAAATCGACCTAGTTTAACTTTGTTTAACTTGTATTGACCTAGTTCGACTTTGTTAGGCCTAATATGACTTAGATTGACTCTGTATAATCTAGTTTAACCTTGTTTGACCTAGTTTGACGTGTCTTGACCTACTTTGACTCAGTATGACTTGATTTTACTTCCAAAGCATTATATTGATACAATATTCCTTCTATAAGTCCTCGAGGCACTGTTATTGGACTCAGTCGACTTATCCATCATATCACAGGCGAGTACATTCTCTGACAACTTTTCTAATTTACGATAATTGTTATAATTCATGTAATTAGTGTAGATATGCTTGTTCTTGACACATTGGCCATACGGATTGGTATTCATGGATCTCGACATGAGATGTTATTCCTTGTTATCTTGGTATATCTTGTGCAAGTCCTCTTGTAGTTCTTGTACAGTATATGGACACCGATTCTCGAGGAGACTTACTTCCTTCTCGCAGAATCCCGTGTCGTAACATGTCTTGCTTGGATCTACTCTACCAGTCGGGGGCAGAAAGTATTAGTGTAGATATGTGGTCAATGCCTATTGTGTACCCATTGTGCATTGATTGATTGTGAGTGTTGATCATACACCCCATGTATGATTAGCCAGGCCTATTACTATTGTGCAAGTTCCCAAGCCGGCCACATATTGTAGCTAGTACTGACACACCTAGATAGATAATTTTTGATGCTTGTATATGCCATGATCAGTTTTACTTTTCTTGTTATAGCTCTAGATTTACAGCTTACCATGCCATAATACTCACATGTACATCCCATAATTTCTTGTATATACTCTCTATTTACAGTCTTATATCTTTTGTCATATCTTGTGAACTGTTGTTAGTTGATTGTGCTCGTTCCATCCTGACTGGATATGTTGACAAAATATTATAGATGTTGATGAGGAGGATTACTGTACCTAATATGGTCCGGATGACGTAGTGGGCATAGACTTGGAGACCTTGGTTCAGCAGGGCTTAGCTCCGCCTGACGAGACTTTACCTATTGCTTAGTTAGAGTTGTTTTGGACTGGACTTTGTCTCCAGCTTGGCACTTATGATATTATATTTTAGGATTGTATAACCATATTACTTTGTGACTCTCTTTCTTTTTGTTGAGCTGGATATTGCACTTTGTGATTATATCTATCTAGTTTTCGTGCCGTGATTCTTCCTTCTAGATTGTGATTGAGTTTATCCTTATTTCATATTATATTCCTCCGTGTGGAGATGACAGGTTATTATATACTATTTGTTAGCTAGCAGACCTACATCGTTCTATGCATTTTTACGGTATAGGCTGGGGGCTGTCACGCACTTGTGTCCCTACCTAGGGTGCGGGTCATGATACGTTTTTAGTGGTGGCCCATACAGGTCCAAAGTCGCAATTAGTGCGATGTCGTAGTGGCGCTCGACTTAGAGTGTTGTTACGAGCCTGTGGTACGTATCTAGGATAGGCCATAGGCTAAGTTTACTCAATCACAAAATAGGAAAACTTTTACTTGTTGATCTTTTAACTGTCCTTTTTGATATTGATTCTTACATTCTAACTGTCCTCCTTGATATAATATTTCATGTGCCATATTATTTTTCTTCTTTATTCCATCTTCAGGATGGTGCAGACCAGATCTCAGCACGCTGAGGCCGCAGATATGGAGAGGTCTGCTATGACTCGTGGACCTGATCCAGACACTCCTGTCGCAGTCGAGGTGTCGGCAACGGCTCTTGGGGCGCTCCTCCATAAGTTTCGAGGGCTGTTGTAACGCCCCAGTCCCAAAATACTTAGGACTAGGTACGTATCTATGCCAGCTGCATACATACAAAGTACACTCTAATATATGAAAACCTTGTATGTATACATAAGCTGTAAAATGCATTAGAACCATAATAAATAAATCTCATCCACTAGATAAATAAATGATATAAAAGCAACTTTGAATTTGTCATGTATACAATCGTTGGGCGGAGACAAAGTCCACTACCAACTATCTCAAATAAAATGTACAAGAAGTGATCAATAAAATAACGAGACGAACCAAGCGCAATCGTCTTCGAAAGAATGGAGAAGATCACGGCCTTGGCTAGAACACCTGCAAATTTACAGAAGCACACACCTGGAGAGATAACCAGGTCCTCAGAGGGATGTAACAAGATACATAAAGAACATACCATAATAAACTGAATATATAATATGTCACAAACCGAAATAAGTGACAAGACGACAATAAGGTAATCTAACCGTACTACAGTGTTTATGCAATTAAGAACAAACCTCCAACGCATGGGCACTCTGGCTCAGTAGCAGTAATCTCAGGTATGGCCCATCAGGATACCAGGGACCTCAAAGCATAACATTCATCGAATGTCAGAGGCTAGCAGTAAATCAGTATCAGGATCCAGGACCGTATCTCCCGCGGAGATAACCGGCAATAGGGAATTGCATACTTGGCCCATACGTTAAGGAACTGTTCTTCTCATCCAATGTCTAACAGAGTCACATCCATGTCTCGTATACCTCTACAAACTGCTAAGTCTCCTAACATACCTCTATTAGCAGTTAGCCCTAACGCATGCACATGGGGGATCAGCCCACATGCAAGTACCTTTACATGCTACTCATCTCACACATCCTCGTAGTACAACTGTGTCAAGGGGTATGCAATACACTACAGACGGTGGTCTCTAAACTCTAAGTCCACATGCAATCAAAGGATAATAACAAAGTATATCTAATATCACTGAGCAGACAGTAAATCAAAAACTATAAGAACTGGAAATAAATGAACAGTGATATGTAATAAAATACAATTGAATATAAACAGTATAATGGCAAGGTATCTTGCCTGGTGGTGCAAAATGGCAAGTCCAGGAAATCACAATGTCAGCCAAGAAACGTCACAATCTCCAAACAACTCCGGATGCTGAAACAAACATCAAAAATGTACTCGGTGTAAAAGATATACCTAGGAAACGCCTGTCTAAAAGTTAAATTCTGGAATAGGGGAAAAATTGTAATTTTGGGTCAAAATGATGTCCGCCGTTGAACCCGCTTTGCACCGAAATGTGCGCCAAAATCTACGGTCTCTAAAGTTGTCAAACTACATGTCTACGGATTTGTTTTGATGAGACGAACCCAACGGTATGTCCAATTTTGGATTCCGATGGGCTGTGCACAAAATCGCTCGTCAAGTGGAATTGTGGGCCCGCCAAAATAGCGTCCCGATCAACGGTCTCAGAATCGGACCAAACTTGGCTCACAGGAACAGAAAAATATTTCAAGACCAGTGGCGCAAGTTTCATCGCGATATGATGAGTGTTCACAAAGTTGAGACTTAATTTGCAAAGGGTCGATACGGGGTATCTCGACGGATACGCACTGATTTCGTCCCGCACATACAACGAAATCGGGTTCCGTCAGTTCCCATACGTCAACAACATCTATATGCGCCTTTCGATGCGTACAGTGCGCGACCATGTCGACCCGTTTGTCGGGGCGTACGCCGTATCTGGTGTTTTTTCACTTTTTAAAAACGGAATTTACAATTTTTCGTAAAACTTTAACAACGTGCAACTTTTTACACACTAGATGAAAAGTGAATCCAGAAGGTGCGTTACAATATCGGTTTTGTTGTCTTTGACTGTCTTCAATTAGTTTTTATGAAAGTTTAATGGACAGCGAGAAAAGTGGCCGACAAGTTGATATTTCAAAACAGTTTTTAATATTCCAGAAAAGTGGTTTTTCTCCAACTTCGCTTCGATTTTTCGAGCAAGTTGGATGGCCATGTCGAAAACCACCTGGGGGATCTCGAAGAGGGTCATGTGGGCTTTCTACACGAATTTATGGATCTAAAATCGGATTAGAATCGAGAGAGAAATCAAACGGAGAAGATGGGTACCTTGTTTTTAAATTTTGTTGTTGTTGTTGTTGTCGTGACGACCGGGAGACGGAACTGCTGTTGCTCCGGCGAGGTTGGGCACGTACGCCGAGGAAAGGGAGGAGGATGGAGGAGGAAAGAGGAGGAAGGAGGCGGTGATTAGGGTTTTCTTTTGAGAGTTTATATATATATATATATATATATATATATATATATATATATATATATATATTTTTTTTTTTTTTTTTTTTTTTTTTTTTTTTTTTTTTTTTTGGCGCACAAGAGCACAAGGTGCTACTGTGCTTTGGGTTTGAACGCGGGGTGTGGGTGGTCGGGTGGGGCCGACCACCATAATGCCTTCTTTTTTTTTTAAATCTAATCAAATCTTTTAAATATAAATATTTATATCTATATATGTGTATATCCATAAATACACCCAAAAAATCTATTTAAATCCAAATACCATTTAAAATTCAACTATCCAATTATTTAATATATTTGAGCATATCTACATATATATATATAAATTCAATCCTTAATAAATTAACTCAAAATAATAATAATATTTAAATAGAAAAAACATGTTTATTAAATTTCCACAAAATAACTTTAATAATAATAATTTTATAAAATCGTCCCAATGGGTGAACTCATACTGTACATCCTCATCCGGGTCCAAAAATTGTAAACTTTTGTAAAATATTATTTTATTAATAAAATATAGATTTTTGTACCCAAGTCAATAAATATTCAACAAATTCTAAAAATAATTTAAAATATTTGTATATACACAAAATATTCCTATATGGCCAACTTAGTCACCCCACATGCTCACATGGGCTTTATTTTGGTTCGGGCCCTGTTTGGGCTGAATTGGCCAAACCGGGTCATAAAAAAAAACCATAAATTGTACAAATTCATTTTTAAGTCTAATAAAATAATAAAAAATAATTAACAAAAATAGGGGTTTTACAGCTGCCGCGGAGGTTGCTACGACAGTTTCTACCGTAGTACCAGTGGTTGATATGGGCACTCTTCCTCCTCCTGCAAAGTGGATTCCTTCGCCAGTTGCAGATGTTCTTCCACCTCCGCCTCCTCTGCCTACGGACATGGGGCATATGCTTGCTTTTTTCTCGCAGATACTGGAGACTCAGAGAGCCCAGTCTGAGGCTCAGCAGCGGCAGACCGACGGGATGCGTCAAGGCATGGAGGATGCCCATCAGTTGGCCTTAGCAGCCGTGGAGCAGAGGTTTCCACATCATGGGGAGCTTACGAGGTCGGGCGATATTCAGGACTTCAAGAAGCTGGGGCCCCGTGACTTTAGTGGGACCGAGGTTGTGGTCTATGCCGACGACTGGCTCGAGGATATCGAGCGGCAGATTTTGGGCCCAAAATTACCAAAATGCCCTTAGGGTCAGAAACAGTGGTTTACAGGCCTAGGAGGAAAGCAAGGTAGCTAGGCAAGAACGCATGGCAGTGATTCGAGCACTTCGCCAGGGCTAGCTACCCTTGGTTGTAAGTGTCTCGTTTACACCACCTACATGTCCAAGATGGCTTGAATTACTAGTGACCTTTTATATAGATAAGTTGGTGTGCAAAGCGACAATCTGCATGCATAATGTTGGTCGAATCAAAGCAAGTGCAAGCACAACACGATTTGAGTCAATAAGGTATACACGGTTGTAACACCATTATGGAGCCTAAGATTTGGCTAAGTAAAGACACGTGCTTCGGTACGAGATACGACATCGAGTATTGAGTCGTTTGCTAAGAGTTGTATAATTTATGATTTGAGTCATTTCGAATTAAGACAAGAAGGGTCGTAAGGTAACCTTGGTTAAGTCATATTGAGTTATGAGGCACGGCCTCAATGTTGAGGCACAAACAAAATTTATGGCACAACTACATTGTTGTGTCTCAAAGTATGGACTGAAAGGCAAGCACGGGTCGACAAGTTGATATTGTTGGCACAAGAATGGTCTAGAGACACAAGATAAGCAAGTTATCGGTGCAATGCCACGGTGATGGTCTAGAGACACAAATAGGCCAAGAGTCTATGTCCTAAAATCTATTCTAAGGCAAGAATAGAAAGATAGTCATGAAGGGATTATGTTGCACAAAGTAAATGAAATGTGCTGATTTTGTATGGGTGGACGAGAAGCTGACACCACCAGTATGGTTGTGTACTAACACTCACACAATGTTTATGTGCAGGCACAGGTAGAAGATTGTTTGCCGAGGTAAAGCTCGCTTGGATGCACTGAGGTATGGAGTTCCGTGGCATTTCAAGGTGTGCGACTGCATTAAAGACTTCATCTATACGGGACATAATATATGGACATCACCTTCTGAAGCTTCCGCTGGTTTATTATGTTGTATAGAGAGATGAGAGAGAGCAGAGTGACTTGTAAACAAAAAGAAAAATGAGCTTGAGTGACTTATAATCTAGCTTTATGCCCTTTGTAATATTATGTTTATTATCAATAAAAGGCTGGATTTCTGTTGTGTACTCATGTTGCTTTGTTATTCAACTTTTCTGCTTGGAACTTCTGTGCGACAACCCCATCGCAAGCAGTTGTAATCGACCGTTATAAAACTCGCCTTACATGAGTGCAACCTAGGCTCACGCGGCATCACGCCTTAGCGAGGACGATCGCTCCTCCGGGAGCGAGGCGTGACAGGAGATGAGTCAAAGATTAAGGGTCTGTCTATCGGTCCCATGATAACTAGGCGCTCTCCAGGAGAGATTTATTCTACGGATTTGATTTTTGTGACGGGTGGTTTGTCAAAGCTTCATAGAGCGATACTAGTTTCTGTAGTTCGAAACTAGGGAGAAGATCAAGGTGTGCAGCAAACTCAATTCAGGATAAGCGCATCTCCATTCACAAAGTTTAGAAAAAATTATAGAACATCGATGACATGCACAGTACATGATGTTCTACTCAAAAATTATCACACTCACTTTTTCTAATTCGGGATATTTTAGTCATTATGCATTATTTGGATTTTTTAATTAATTTATTAATTAAATTGATTGTTGTGTAGCTTTGATTGATGTTTCGGGTAGTAGAAGGTAGTATAACCTTAGTCAACCCTGAGTAGAAGACTAACCATATGATTAGAATTATTTTTGGCCATTTAGATTTCATTTTAGAGCCATTGTCCAATTTAGAAAACTTTTAATTCATTTTTTAAGCTATTTTTCATAAAGCCTTTTAGCCTTTTTGTCAATGGGCCTTTTTAGCAACTTAAGGAGTATTACCTCATGACCAAACCCTAAACCTAACCCTAATACCCCCTTGGCTGGACAAACACAGCAGCCCCCTCTTCCTATTATGTGTTAAATTGTAGCCATCACAAGTTCAAACCCTAGTTTTTTCTTCTCTTCCAAAGGCCCCATTTTCTTGTTTCTCACCCAAATACTTCCAAACAAAGTGCATTACAACCGTTGGGAGGAGAGGAACCTGCTGGAGACTTGCTAGCGAGGTATCGGAGGCGTTTGACAGGAGAAAAGAGGCATCGACATGTTTGGAAGCTTATTTCATTGAGTTTAGACACTCAATAGGTAAATCTCTCGAAACATTTGTTAATTCTGTTTTTTCTTCGTAGATGCATCCATATAGGTACCCCGACCTGTGCATGAATTTTGGTAGGTTTGTGATTTCGTTTGATAGCCGTATCGGACACGTGTCGGTCATATGGAACACGTGTTCGACGAAATGACACTTAGAACTGAAAATTATTATTTTTTCGATTCTGTTTTCACAATTTTCTTGTTGATGTTATTTCAAACAACTTTCATGAAGACGAATCTTGATTCGACACGATTTTAGTGTCCGAATTTGACACGGACACACGTGCACGAGAACCATGTACAGCCCCATGCATACCCTGCTGTCCGAGCGTCGTAACTTGATCCACAGGGCACCGTTTTGCGTAAAATTTTATGGACGCGTGGGGGCAACCTCTGCCCACGTGCTTCTAAAATTTCACAACATTTTGTGAAGCGTGCACGAAAAAATTCAGCTCGCATGGTTCAGCTGGCACTGTCTCGCGAATAAAAATTGTTGCTGACACGGCCTTTGTACACGAATACGATGCGACGAGGACCTGTTCCAGGAGCACTAGCACGAAACTCCGCACTTCAGATTCAGTTTCGAGAGCCCGTTGCACCTGGAAAATTTGGGGGAGGGGATTAGCACACTTGCTAAGTGGACGAGACGAAACTACTCGTCTAAACTGACTCTGATTGTTAAGGTAGGCATGCTTTAGAGTTTTTTTTTCTATTTAGAACTAAATGAATTCAGTTCATATCGATAGCCATCTTTGAAGTAACAAAGCATACAGTAAAACATAGCGATTTATCCCATTTCTTACCACGGTCGTGCTCGTCCCTGCATAAAACAGAGATAGTAATTATACCTGCATAAGACAATAGATGAGCATGCAACTATCTTACATGTGGTCATTGGTGTTACACGCCACTTGGGACTTAATCGAAATTGGAATGCGATGCTACCCTTTCAGCCTAGGTTGCAAGCCTTACTGAAGGTCCCGCATGCCTCGCGCCAAAGCACGATAAATTATTTCCCCTAGGACGAATCGGTTCCGAAGCCCCGGATACCGTTTTGAAGAAAACAAACTTGTGTACAAGCTATCCATGACCATGCCTATACGTGAACAGTTTAATATATATACAACAGATTTGTATAGCGCGGACAGTATCGAATGATATTATCATTTCTTCTAACTCATACAACGATTCATTTTCCCCAAAGCCGTACTCCCGATTTAGCGTCCCGTAGGCACCAAATTGCCTGAGGCATCATAACCCACGATCGACGTTTTATATTATTTTGCAGCACGTGAAATAGTCTATCATTTTACTAGAATCTTAAACTTTCTCGTTTATGTGAGAAACTTGTATTTTCAGAGTAGATTACTCTAAATTGATATGTTTTCCCCGTGTTCTTAACCTTAGTGGATTGGCATGCATTTAACTTGGCATCTTCGATTTGAATGAATTCTAGGCAAAGGAAATTTATTTGCGGGACAGAGTAGAAAGGAAGGGCCGAATCACCCACCGAGTTCTTTGATCGTGCCGACCGTCGAAGCGCTTCGCAACGTTCAAGTTTTAGTTACGCGAGCTCCTGCAATGGCACCAACATTTTGTTAGGATTCTTTCTTTTTCCCTTTCTTCGAATTTGTGGATTGCATCCAGAAAAATAACGCAAAAGCACTTCATCAAAATCCAGTGGCAAAAGCTCCAAGAAAACCATACAGCGGTCCGGTCCCGTCGAAGGGACTCTTATATAGAGCTCACTCGCCGAGACGCAGCCCGCTGCATCTAGGACTTATTCCAACAGAAGTTATTCCATTAGTTGGATCGATTCTCGTAACGTCCGTCCAAATCGATTTGATCGATGCTGTAAGGTGTTATCGTTTACCAAGCTCAGCGATCGAGTCAAATGGCCATCAAAGTTCCCGGCCGATCAGACTCGATGTAAGCATATTATGAAGTCCATCGCCTATCGAAAGTGGGGCGCAACATAATATACCACTAAAAAAAAGTTTCGTCCCAAAACTTAAGAACAAGGGTCTGACCTTAAATTAGGCAAACAACGAAGGATACTTCTCCTTCATCTTCGCTTCCATTTTCCACGTCGACTCTTCAACTGAGTGGTGTCACGCCTCACTCCCATATGAGAAATCATCCTCGCTAAGGCCTGATGCTGCACGGGACTAAGTTGCTCTCGTGCAAGGCCAAGTTCAGAAACGGCCGATTCGAGCTAGGCCACAGAGTCACACAGAGTGTCCCCATTTGCAGTGGAAAGTAAAAAAACACAAGTTGGGACAAATTCAATCTCTTTATTGATATTCAAGGAGGTTGCAAGCGGTGCTAGGCCTAGTTTACAAGTCTCTCAATCTCTCTCTCTCTCTCTGTGTAACTCCTCTTCCCGAATTTTTAAAATTATTCATATATTTTAATTATTTGTTTAAAGGTGTTTTTTTCGATTCTTTGTAAAAAAATTTTTGTTGTTATCGGGCTTCAAAAACTCGATTGAAAATCATGATTCAGAAGCACTAATTTCTCTTAGTAACTTTTTTAATTTTCTATTTGAATAAATATATAATATGCAGGACTTTCAAATATTCTAATTATAAAATTATATTCTTAAGACTATAAATATATTATAAATGAAATGATTTCTAATTTATTTTCGATTGTGATTTTCATAGTTTATTCTTCAAATTATAAATGTTTTGATCATTATTTTATACTTCCAAAACATAATGACTAAGATTATCTTTTACACTTCAAAGAAATATTTGTTTCTTATGTTTAGCATTACAAAATTATCCAATGATAATTATTGAGCTTTCTTATATTTACTTTGGTGTTGGATATCATATTTCACTAAAAGGTTTATTAGAAACATGTTTAATTCGATTCGTTTTTACTAAATGAAAATATACTTCCATACCTTATCTTATAGTAAATCAATTACTCGTTTGATTTGAAAAAATATATATTTAAACTATGATAGCAATAAGTATTTTTAGATATCTTGTATTGAGAACTTAATCTATCTAGAATTGATTACTTGATACTATGAAAGATGCAGTTTAAAGTATTTTTGTTATATAGTAGATTATGATAAGATTAAGTTGATTTAAAACATTTACGAGAAGTAACAGATTTCGAATCTAATGATAATATCAATTTATATTTTAATATTTTCATGATAATCGAGTATCTAATTTTGGATTTAATTTATATATTTTGATAGCAATTTAAATTTGTAATCCTATCTACTAATTTATTAGGATTAAACTAACGTGTTTTAAATATTATTTGAAGGTGAAAGTTTTATCTACTCGAATCCTACCCCTTATCCAACTAGAGGAGATTAACCCCTATTTAAGGAGAATTTTTCCTTGCTATTATGCAAAAATAATTTCCCCTTTAGCCACCAACAGTAAAACATCGTCGCCACCGTCACCACCGTCACCACCGTCACCACTGCCAATGCCAGCCACCTCTCGGCCAGTGGCCACCAAAACCAGCCCAGCACAACCACAGCAAACCACCACCATCAGCCTCACCATCATCCACCCCCACCCCGACACCTCCGGCAACACCAGAAACCACCGCCACAAATAATCGCCCGTACAGAAACCATCGTGCCCGGACCCGTGTATCCGTGTCCCAATCCTTCTTATTCTGCCGTTACAAGATTATTGTGTCCGTGTCGACAGGCCGACACAGACATCCCAACCATGCAACCAAACCTCAAACCCCACAACCACCAGCACTTACCAGCCAACGGCCAACCACGAGGAGCGCCCGCTCCATCCCAGCCAACGCCGTCGCCGTCCACAACCCTGTCTCGTCGAGCCCGGTGCCCGAGTCTCCGTCCTGTCCGGTTCCTTCATGCCTCCAGATTTGGAGCCAGCGCCTCCGCGAGACACACTAGAGCCTACCTCGATGTGGATCCGGGCATCCACCAAGCCAGCGTGCCTCCGGCGGGATCGATTCTACCGTCGCCGGTGAGACCCTATCCCAAAACGACCGATGCTAGCCTCCGCCAGCCTTCGAGTGCCGTCGGATCCACCGTTCGCCGTTGACCCCGACCCGATCGTTACGGCCGACGACCTCATCGCTGAACGATCAGTCACTGAACTGGAGCAACCGTCCCCCGAAAGAGACGATGCTCCTCGAAGGCTGTGACTTCGAGCACCGGCTGTGGGTCGTCGAACCATCCTCGTCGGAAACTTCACGACGCCGGCTGGTTCCGCCCATTTCTTTCCGTCGTCGATGCCACCGAGTCCCACACAGGCACACCCGTCCCCGGCCCTGAGCCGCTGGCATCCACACCGCGGCGAGCGCCGCCGTCGTCCCCTCGGCTGGTGAGTTCTCTCCTCCACCTATTTTTCACCAAATCCAACGTGCTATCCAGCGTTCTCTCTCTTGCTTTGGTTTTTTGTTGCTTTTAAATTCATTGGAAAGGAAGAGGCCAATGGATTTTGGGCTAAGCCGGTCCAGCAATATGTGGGTTCAATATTAGGATAGCTATTCTAATAAAAACCGGTTGGGCTATTTTATTCTAGTTGGTTTTTTTAAAAGTATATTTTGTGTTTCAATACAAACGTACTTTTACAAAAGATTGGTATAGGTTTTTACTGTAGACTTTTGGGCTTAATTTAGTGGGCTCTATTAACTTGGGCCCTATACAAATATTCAGTTGTTATATACTTAGATATCTTAGGTATATGTATAATTTTGGGGTTTTGGCCTCTAACTAAATATATAAGTATTTTAATGGGCTAAACCTATTTTTCGACAAGGGTTTTAATTATTTAGTTTTAGTTTGTTAGTTTTAATTAAAAGTTTTCTTTAGTATACTAATGTACTATTTTGGGCTTTTATTGGAATAAATATTTTCTATAGTTATAAAAATAATTAATAGTTCATTTAATAAAGTTTATATAGGTATTATAAAATAAGTATTTTCTTTCAAAGAGTTATGTTTCTAAATGGTATATAGAATACCTTCTAAATATTTTTCTAAGAGATATATATATACATATATTTGACTAAGGAATTACCTATCCTAAAACAAGTTCCCCTTCCTCTTAGATTAGATCGTTTCTAAACATGATCATGACTAATCAATAATTTCCGATTTTCTTGCAACCCGAACATTACCCTAGGCTAAGTGGACTATTCCAAACGCAACGGGATTGTCGGTTTCACCAGCTAAGGACCTCAGGCAAGTGCACTTTCTGATTGTTTTCCGATTTATAGTAGTCTTTTCATTTCATGTCTATACATATATCTTGCTGCTTGTTGACACGCTCGTCACACGGAGTAGTCGGAAGGGAAAATATCTTAGTAGACATGTGGACTACCCAGAACTATCCCATTATGTCTATTCGTGAACAATAGCACCTGTACACGACACGTGCAGGTGCCGGATTAACCCCCTAGCCGTTCACATGTCGAAAAAGATATTTCAAACCACCTAGATAGATATCTTTTATTAGTTTTTCTTTGTTTTCTTCTCTACCATGCCATGTTATCAGTTCTTTCCAGTTTTTATATCTTATATGTTATTTTCATGTCTTGTTAATTCTATTGTATTTTTGTATTGTCGTCGGTTTGTGTACTTGTTCCATTCCTGACTGAAAACCAACATTTTTTAGGTTTAGCAGCGATCACTCTTAGCATTGGGAAGACTTGGGTATGCTGAGGTCAACCTAGAAATAGAAAGCAATTGTATCAAATTCATTAATTATAAAATCTTGTATTTTCTTTAATTCTAAATATTGTAAATGTTGTAACAAAATTAGAAATGTGAATGAGCAGCAAATGTTATTTCTTGAGCATTTATTTCTTGTGGGCTTGACAGCGTTCTACCGTCGACTCTGCGGCGTAGGCTGGCTTGGACACGTCTCGTATCGAAAAAAGCGGGTGCGGGTCGTGACACTCTGAAGCATAAAAGGCGTGCCAAGTGGCTTACAAGATGGAATGATTCATGGCGATATTCTGATACATTATGTCCTGTATATGGTGCTTCAGCTTCTTGCAATGCACCAAGACTGCATAGTTATCTCCGCGCCTTAGCAAGTTCGAAGGAAAGCTCTGCGCCCAATGACGTCTCCTGCATCCTACAAGCAATCTGTGGGGTTATCAATACATTGTTATGCACTGGTGGGGAGGCTAGATCGCCCACAATGCTATCATTACCAAACAAGTTCTATTTACTTTTGTGCACCGGCTATCATTCATTGTCTTTCTAATCTTGTCTTAGGATCAGTTTCATGACATATATCATAACCTATCTCGTGTTACCGATTTCAAGTGTTTGCATAGAAATACATGCACGACTCACCTATACTTATCGTCCGGTCTTCCCGGTCCAAAGTAAACCATGTTAGGTAACAGTTCATATGTAATAACTTAACGAAATTCATGTAAACAATCAGTGTCAAGGGCGTGTCCCTGCCTCAGATTCTACGACGTGTTCCCGCTTGTGAATATACGTTATGACCATGCCTCGTTCCGATGATCATTTTCACTCGGATATCCCATCTACTCAACCAGTCAGTTGTGTTATGCTCGAAGGTTTTTGTTCCAACATCCATGTTCACTCCACTATTCAATTATTTAGTTAACTTAGACTACTTTGTTTCAATGTAAGGACTTGCATGTGGATTGCCACCAGTAAAGCCCACTTAATCTATATGCACCGGTCGCTGGCATCATAAGCCATTTTGGACATGTTCCCCTTTGGTATTCTCACCTATCATAGCGTGATGGCTGGTACACCTTGATAGTCTTTTGAAATACCCGACATTATGTCTACTTGGAATGTCCGAGCCCCCACCCAAGCAGCTCGTAAGCCATGATTCCACCCAGGCCGGCCATGATGTCTCGTTGATCGTTGCCTTGGAATCCCTTTTTAATTCTTTCCCCCGTATACGAGTGGGTTGTCCGCGACCATTTTGTATTGTCTTGTCATTTTAACTTAACGACTGTCTTGAGCCATAGGCTGTCTGTGAGCCATAATGCGTTATCGACCAGGTTGGCGGCGGCGTCCGTGTAGCACGGGTAGCGAGCCCCGATGCACGTCCCCGACCTACCTATCGCAAACCATTCATTTCTTTCTTATCTTTTATTTATTCATTCTTTTCTTTCTTTCACTTGTTTGTTCGTTTATTGATTCATTCACGCATTCATTCACTCGTTGACTCATTCATTCACTTATTCATTGATCCATTCATTCATGCATTATGCAACTCCCTGTGCGAGAGTCGCCTTGGTGACCCATTGGTCCCAAAGTCTTCCAATGTTGCTATACTCTACTTGGAATGACTATGTCCATAGTCTTCCCGTTTTATTGTTGTAAACCATTCATTGCTTCATTGTTGAACGCATAAGGAATTTGAAATGTAAGCCCGTGCCTTGGCACGAGTGTGTAGTTCTCATATTTTCCAAGTTCCTTTCCATATTCTATACAAGCATACTAATGGAATTATTCCCTTAGCTAGGTGCGTTGAATCATTTATTAGCATGCGTGGTGTTATCGCCTAGCGATTCTAGCAATAGTGTCCGTATTGTTAAGTGTCTAGGCTAAGCAAAGACGGGTTCATCGGAGCCACCCACCTTAGTGATGTTCGCATCGGCCGAGCGATACTCCGAGTGCGCCTTTGAAAGTCTAAGTCTGGATTCCTCTTGACGGGCCAATATAAGTCTTGCATCAATTCACATCGACAGATTATTATGTCAATGCAACTCTTCGAGTCGACAGATCATTTGAGTCTTTGCACTTGCCGTTTGAATCGTCGTTCCGCTAGAGCAGAGCGGGTCGTTACATAATACACCACTCAAAACAAGTCTCGTCCTCGAGACTTTCTGAGTGCAGGTCATCCTACCGTTCCCTAACTCATGTCGTGTGTGTATCTTAGACAATCCCTATCGAATGGCTTTATCGCTCGATGGCATCAAACTATGCTCGGGTATCCTTCCAAGTTTTATGTTGCATGCGTTTTGTGAATTTTATTGAATGACGGTTCACTCATTTTAGGCTTGATGGTACTTTTTCAATCGTCGTGTTTCTTCGACTTGGTTGTGTTGACACAAAATCATAGTCAACCAAATATTGATAAAATTGATAATATGATACTTGTTATAATTCAATATGACACATCAAGATCAAACTCAGTACAAGACGGACGTCGGCTCCATCCTGTAGTTTACTCAGTTTTTGAGTCTGTATTTTTACTTTTATTGAGTCTAGATAAATGTAAACTGAGTCGCACTGAGTAGTTTGGGCCTATACCTATCTCCAAACCACAAACCAAAAGCTCCACCAAAACAAATCTTTGCCCATACAGCCCACTAGAACAACTCTGTCTTCTGGAGACAGAGTTCGGGCCGAACTCTGCCTCCATACAGAGTTCGAGCCGAATTTTGTTCCCTAAACTAAAGGACCCTAATTTTTAGGGTTTGCTGTATGCTAGTTGTCCAATGGCCAAAAATTTAAATTCTTGACCCAGAATTCTGGCCGAATTTTGCCTATTGCTACTAGTATAAATAGGCCTTGAATTCTCTCATTTTTATTCATCCAATCTTCTCTTCTCTTCTCTCTAAAGCCTTATGCAAGCCTTACCCTTCTCATCTACTAGCCACAAGCTCCCTAAGCCTCAAAGTTGTCACGCCCCAGTACCGAAATACGGAGACGGACTAGGCCAGCTACTCCATATGAGGTACATAACGTCATACGGCGATCGTGGCTGTCGAGAGACTAGGGGGTACATGCTACAATCATTACCTATGGTCCCACAGAGTTCTATGTCTCAATCATTCAAATCACATCAACAATTAAATGAACATTAAAGATAAAGCAGTAAGGCGTCCCCGACGCTTCATCAAAATGATCATGAAAGACTAGCTTTATAATTTAGCTATCTCGGAGAGTCAGGAGTACAAAATTATACACAGCTGCAGTCTGTTTATTTACAATTCTGTACTGACACAAAATATCATGTAATCCGGCTAACAGGTGCCGGTGGCTAAATGCCGCACAAAATATAAGCAGGAGTGGTGGAGAAGAAACCCATTCGAGTCCCCGAATCGCCATGCTCCTAGTATGCACCATAGATGTCAGGGAGGAAGATCGTGTCCTCTGGCTCTGCTACGAGATCTGGCCAAACAAAACCAGCGGGGTCAGCCCCGAATAGCAAGTACCGCCAAAGGGGCACAAGAGTTAAGATTAAAAACCCAGATAATAGAATGATTGATAATAGTAATACTTATGCAACTATTATAGGGTAGCGTAACATCCTCGAACACATATGGCACCCTTACAACCAAACAAGGACAAAAGGTGCCGCGTGGAGTCGGGACGTGTCGTACTCTATAACTTTCACTTAAGTTAAAAGGTATAAACAATAAAATCTCCTGATCGTGACTTCGGTCGATAGCCTATCGCAGCACAATAACCAACCCAACAATCAAACAAGAACATGGGTTGGATCATGCACCATGATAGACTATGTTCCTCAGTCATTCACAAGAGTAGCACTTCACAACCAGAATAAGTCTTCCATTCATAACTTTGGTCCACAGCCTGTCATAGTACGATAACCAACCCAACAATCAAACAAGAACATGGGTTGGATCACGTACCATGACAGTCCGCTTTCCTCAGTTATTCACGCAAGGTAATAAGATACACGCAAGTCGTTTTCACGGCCAATCAAGTCTACGAGTTTCTAGTGGAACGAGGTTATCCTCGCATCATGTTATTTCAAAATCCTCAGATCGTATCTTTCCAGCAAGGCTAGCCAACCCAGGGGTTCGCGTAGACAGGTGTCATTGAGCACAGGTCCCTCGTAAGGCTACCATGCCAAGACATATAATATATAGCAGGAATTAATCGGATATAGTCATCCACTCGTTGCGGATGACACAGTATCCGTGGAGACCAGCCGGCACGTCAAGACAATATCTCAAGACGGCTGGTGTAACACGATCTCGGGATTCTGCCCTCCCCATGCATCTAGTATATTTAGTTGCCTAGTTTAACCCTAGGTGAAATCTTGGACTCACATGCTGTGGCCTGCATGATTATCCTCCTAAATGTCGTACTCAAGTACGAGTACCCCAAAGAGGATCCATGTAAATCAGTATGTCAACATGTTCTACCCTCCTTGGTGTAATGCATCATTGCAAATATGCCACGTGGAGTTACGAGTCATTTGTCGAGCATGAACGAGAACTGGGACATTCAGGTACAAGTATCAGGTAGGAACACTTTGTTCACTGGGGTCACATTAGTGCTCATATCATGCTCAGGACAAAAGGTGTAAGGATATATAGCATACACAAACATTTACATATATATACAATATAATATATACATATAAAAATATAAGGTATAGGGGAGTCCAGGTCAGAGCGCGCTCAAGTCAGGCTACGCTCAGGTCAGCCTACGCTCAGGTCAGCCTACGCTCAGGTCAGCCTACGCTCCATACGACTCCTTGTCACCCAAGTGAGCGTATGCAAGACATACGCTTTCAAAGGGCAGCGTATGGACTCCATACGACTCCTTGTCACCCAAGTGAGCGTATGCAAGACATACGCTTCCAAAAGGCAGCATATGGACTCCATACGACTCCTTGTCACCCAAGTGAGCGTATGCAAGACATACGCTCCTAAAAGGCAGCGTATTGACTCCATACGACTCCTTGTCACCCAAGTGAGCGTATGCAAGACATACACTCCCAAAAGGCAGCGTATGGACTCCATACGACTCCTTATCACCCAAGTGAGCGTATGCAAGACATACGCTCCCAAAAGGCAGCGTATGGATCGGACTGCGCTGCGCTAAAGAGCGCGTGCAACTCAGTGACGCAAGCTAAAAAGCTCGCGCACTGCTCACTGTCTTCTCCAAATCAGCAAGAACTCCATGGGTTGAACCCAAGCTTCAAAGTCCATAACTTGGTCAAAACAAGTCCAAATCCAACCTTTTAAAGGTCAAAATTGGGTAGAATAAAATTCTCTACAACATGGAACCATCAAAACTTGAAAATAATAAAGTTTGCTAGATCAAAACCAAGAAGATCCGAAAATGGTTAAAACCTAGATCTACAAAAATTAAAGCTTCAAAATGGAAAACTTCAAGCTCTAAACTAGTATAGAATGAGGAGAAGAACATATTTTGGCAAATAATTTTGTAAGAAAACATCAACATCATTTATGGATCCATCTCTTGAGCAAGTTGGTACTTACCTTGGTTGGTGGAGGAAAGTAAATAAGAGGAAAATAAATGAGAGAAGAGAGAGAGAGATGAGTTATTATATAGAATCTTGAACCCATGGGTTCATGATGAACCAAAGGGTTCATGATGAACCATTGGTGAACCAAGAATAGGTTACCCAAATGAGCCAAAACTGTAGGCCCAAATGCAGAAAATAAATTACGAAATAATATTTTGTCGAATATTTTTGGGAAATGCATGAAGAAATACAGCATATAAATATCGTATAAATACAAAGTAAATACAATTTATCAGTTTACGTATTAAAATACGTATTCCAGGATCGGGGAGTGACATCTCTACCCTTCTTAGTAAAATTCCGTCCTCGGAATTCTAGCCAAGACAGGATAGTGAAATCAGGGCAAGCAAGGCACAATCATATACAAGTTAACTATCATAGCAGTTATTATCATACATCACAAGTGCAAAACAAGCAGGTGCAGATAAGCATGGAATCGTGTCAATAAGGCATAAAAAAATATACCTCATTAGTCAAACAAATGCGGATACCGAGATCTGATCTCGTCCTCGCGCTCCCAGGTTGACTCTCCCGAAGAGTGATGGTTCCAAGAAACACAGACAAGGCTTATCGTCCGATTCTTGAGTACCTTCTCTCGCCGGTCCAAAATAGACACGGGTTGTTCCTCGTAAGTTAGGTCGGTACCAACGACTAACTCAGAATGATCGAGGACATGACTCGGATCCGAGATATACCCACGTAATTGGGACACATGAAACACATCATGTATGCCAGTTAACGAAGGCGGAAGGGCAAGTCGATAAGCCACATCGCCTACCCGAGCGAGAATCTTAAAAGGACCAACGTATCTTGGACTAAGCTTCCCCCGGGTTCCAAATCTGATGATACCCCGAGTAGGCAAAATCCGCAGAAATACTTGGTCGCCAACTCTAAACTCTAGAGGCCTATGATGCTGGTCTGCCCAATGACGATGTCGGTCCTGTGCAACTCGAAGGCGCTCTCTGACCAACTTAACTATCTCCACAGTCTGCGTGATCATCTCTGGCCCCAACAACTTCCGTTCTCCGACGTCGTCCCATGCCAAAGGGGACATGCACTTCCTTCCGTACAATGCTTCAAACGGGGCCATCTGAATGCTAGCCTGATAGCTGTTGTTATAGGAGAACTCCACTAGATGAAGGTGATCCTCCCAAGATCCGCCAAAATCCAAGGTACACGCCCGTAGCATATCTTCTAATGTCTGAATGGTTCATTCTGATTGCCCGTCAGTTTGTGGATGATAAGTAGTACTGAATCTTAACTTGGTTCCCAAACTTTCGTGTAAGCTCCGCCAAAAATGGAAAGTAAACCGCGTATCCCGATCTGATACTATACTAACTGGAATACCGTGCTGCCTTACTATCTGCTTCATGTATATTTTTGCTAGCTGTTCAGTAGTCTGTCCAACTCGGAAGGGAAGGAAATGAGCGACCTTCGTGAGTCGATCTACTATTACCCAGACTGTATTCTTGCCAGCCGGGGATCTAGGTAAACTGGTCACAAAATTTATCGTGATGTGCTCCCATTTCCATTCTGGGATAGGGAGAGGCTGTAGCAATCCTGCTGGTCTCTGCTGCTCAGCTTTCACCTGCTGACATACCAGACACTTGGATACAAATCTCGCTATCTCTCTTTTCATGCCATTCCACCAAAAGAACTGCCTGATATCTCGATACATCTTCGTTCCTCCTGGATGAATGGAGTAAATAGAACTATGAGCTTCGGACATAACTTCTTACCGAAGGTCTCCACTCGGTACACCGAGTCTATTTCCAAACCTGAGCGTACCATCTTCATGAATTACTAACTCCTTCCGACGGCCTGATTCACACTCCGACCGCAACTTCTGAATCTGTGGATCTCCTGCTTGTGCTGCCCTTATCCTCTTTACTAAGGTTGACTGAATCTGCATACTGGTCATTCTTCCTATATCCCTTGGCAAAACTACTTCAATTCCCATACTCTGAAGGTCTTCTAGAATATGCTTCTGCGAGGTCAAGATAAAGGCACTGTCTCTCCTACTCAGTGCATCTGCAACTATATTCGCCTTGCCTGGATGATACTGAAGATCTAAATCAAAATCCTTCAGCAGTTATAACCATCTTCTTTGCCTCATGTTCAAATCTCGCTGCGTGAATACGTATTTCAAACTCTTATGATCAGTATAGATCTCTACCCGATCCCCGTATAAGTAGTACCTCCACAACTTGAGTGAAAACACCACAGCTGCTAACTCCAAATCGTGAGTCGGGTAATTCTTCTCATGGTTTCGAAGCTGCCGAGACGCATATGCTATCACCTTTCCATGCTGCATCAATACACATCCAAGACCCTTCACTGATGCGTCACAATATACTGTAAAGCCTTCCGCACCTACTGGAAGCGTTAAGATCGGGGCTGAGATCAATCTCTTCTTCAATTCTTCAAACGATGCCTGACAGCTAGCTGACCAAACAAACTCTACGTCCTTGTGCGTCAAACGCGTTAAGGGCGCAGAGATCCTGGCAAAGTCCGCCATGAACCTTCTGTAGTAACCAGCTAATCCTAAGAAACTTCGCACTTCTGCAACCGTTCTCGGGACCGGCCAATGCTCTACGGCCTCAATCTTCTTCGGATCTACTGACACTCCTGCTCCAGAAATTACATGTCCCAGGAACAAAATATGGTCTAACCAGAATTCACACTTGTCGAGCTTCGCATAAAGTTGATGCTCCCTCAATGTCTGCAAGACAGTCCTAAGATATTTCTCATGCTCCTCTTTACTGCTGGAATAGACAAGGATATCATCTATGAACACCACCACAAATTTATCCAAATACGGAAGAAAGATGCGGTTCATTAAATCCATGAATACTGCAGGGGCGTTGGTTAGTCCAAAGGGCATTACTAAAAACTCATAATGCCCATATCTAGATCTGAATGCTGTCTTCGGTATGTCTTGCTCCCGGACTCTTACTTGATAGTATCCCGACCGAAGATTGATCTTGGAAAAGATGCTGGCCTTGCTCAACTGGTCAAACAGGTCATCAATCCTTGGTAGTGGGTACTTATTCTTCACTGTTACTGTATTCAGCTTGCGGTAGTCGATGCACATCCTCGTCGACCCATCCTTCTTGGGAACTAGAATCACTGGCATGGCCCAGGGCGATTTACTGTCTCGGATGAATCCCTTAGACTTCAACTCTTCCTCATGTTGATACAACTTATCCTGTTCTGACGGCGACATTCTGTAAACTCTGTCTGCAATAGGCCACGATCCAGGGTTCAACTCAATGCTAAATTGTACCTCTCTGACTGGGGGTATCCCTGGAAGCTCATCAGGGAAGACGTCGAGAAAATCTTCGACCACTCTCGGAATCTGTCCTGGCTCTGACACTGCTGCTGAGATGACGCTTCCGGCCTGATTCTTCAAGGTTCGAGTAAAAATGAACTGTTCCATCCCAGGAACGCTGAATATGACCCTACCTCCTCTACAATCAATTGTCGCATGACTGTCTCTCAATCAGTCCATGCCAAGAATAACATCAAAATTCCCCATAGGGAATTCAATCAATGATGCGGGCAGTAAATGCCCACACACCTCTACCGGACATGAAAAGCGCACTCTGCTCACTTCTACGAGCCCATTGCTGGTGAGTATATCCATCCTCTCCGGCAATGCCTCAAACACTAGTCCAATCTGTGTAGCATATTGTGCAGAGATGAATGAATGAGTAGCGTCTGAATCAAATAATGCTACAGTGGAAAATGAGGCGACGAGAATTTTACCTGCCACCACGTCACTAGACGCTAGAGCCTCTCCCAAAGGTAATGTGAGAGCCTGGCCCTGGTCCCACGGAGCCCCTTGTTGCGGCCTTCCTCGACCATGTTGTTGCTTCCTCTGAGGGCCTCCAGCTTCCTGTGCTTGGCGGAACATCTGAGCCTGCGTTGGTAGACGCTGGGCTAGGGGCCTCACTGCTAATACTGGCCCTCCACTCGGGGTTACCACCGGGGATGGCAACGCTAGAAACTGCTGAGCTGGCCCTCCTGGCCTCTGCATCACAGGACAAGTGGAGATACGATGGTCTGAACTACCACACCTCAAGCATAAGCCATTCGCTGACCGGCACACCTCCCTCGTGTGCCCTGCCTTCCCACAGAATGTACAGCCCTGGGGTGCTCCCTGACGCTGCTGTTGGTTCCTCGGCTGCTGATGCCGAACTGGCGCTGTATTAGTTGACACGGCCGTCCTCCGCGGCGCTCCTGTATCATAAATACGTACACCGGGTGCTGGTGCCGATGTTCGCTGCATTACTCCTCCTCCAACCTGAGAATGAGATCTCTTCTGACCTCCTGTCCTCGATGCCAACCTCTACTGGGTAAACTCGTGCCTCCGAGCGGCCGTCAAAACAACATCAAACGTCTGGTAGTCGTGTCCCTCCACAAGCTGTAATAGTTCCAAATGAAGTCCCTGCTGGAACCTTATAGCTTTCTGTGGCTCCGTTGCCACCATTGTTGGTGCAAAACGGCACAATCTGCAGAACTCTGCTGCATACCCATCTACGGTCTTGCCTGCTTGCTTGAGACTAATAAACTTCTGCTGGAGCTCATATCGAGCTACTACGCCAAAATACTTGGCCTTGAATCTTTCACTGAAGGTGGTCCAACGAACAGGGCGTCTTATACCAACTTCTTCTGATGCCACCAGTCGCGGGCAAGATCCTGAAGTACTAATTTGACCTGATCAACCTTCTCATCATCTGGAACCTTGGCTGCCACAAGGATGGCTTCGATGTCTTGAATCCATGCATCCGCAGTGATTGCATCCTCCGTGCCGTCAAAATACCTTGGGTTCAAGCGACGAAACCTTCCTGATGCTCCCGAGTCAACCCCGGCACTCCTCTCAAGAGCTAACTGAATCCCTTGGTTCAGCAACACGTTCTGCTCCTGCTGCTGAGTCTGTTGCTGTTGGTGAGTGACAAGAATCCCCCGGATGACCTCCAGGAGTGCTACGGCATCTGGTACTGCCGTCGCTGCTGGTGCTGCAGGAGTTTCAATACCCTGCGGCTGCACTGCCTCTGGTTCCATTTCTGCTCGTGTCCGCCCTGGGGAAGGTTCTCTCCCCTGCTGGTGCCCAGTCGAGCCATGCTTTCGCTGCTCTTCCTCTTGGGCCTCACCCGCTACTGAGAATGAAGCACCCCTATAGAGAAAGATATAAGATTATCAAGTCCGAACGAGGAGGATTTCGAGGATGCAAGTCAAGTTAGAGATCAAGGCAAGGACAGAGAATTTGAAACAGAATTTCAAGGGGAACAAGTTTTGATTGAGACTCCTAATAATTCGCAATACCCTACAAGTCTGAAAAACAGATCTGCATGGGCCACCACTAAAACCTTGTCACGCCCCAGTTGTAGAAGCATGGAAAATACTAAAGAAATTGACTCATGCGGCCAAGAAAGACCCATGCGGCTCAGAAAACGCATGCGACGCAGGGAGTCATGCGGCATAAGGAGCTATGCGGCCGGAGGTATTCCATGCGGCTCAGAAGACATGTGGCGTGACAGTGCTCCCCTCCGATCCATGCTGCATTAATTGCTTTGACGACTGACCCCTCTGAAAAGTTGACAGACCTGACACCAAAGCAGGTAATTATGACTCTGTCATGATGATGAATCTCTAGGGAAGCGAAAGAAATCTCTGACACGATCCCTCGAGAGCAACAAAATGCCACGTGGCCCTGCCACATGGGTGTGCTTATGCGGCTCAAAGTGAAGACTTTCCATACGGTTCAGAGTGAAGCTGTCCCATGCGGCTCGAGTGGAATCATCCCTATGCGGCTCAAGAAGATCATGCCCAAGCGGCTCAAGCAGACACACCCTTATGCGGTTCATGCGGCTCATCATATGGTACAGAAGTCTGAAGGAGGGGGCCACTGCCCAGACAGTCCTGACACGTGTCCCAAGTCTTATGCGGCCCAAATTTTATGCGGCCCAAATCTCATGCGGCTCCAGTCTCACCATTGGCTCTCAGGACACGTGTCCTCAGTCGATCAATCTCCCAGATTTATGGCAATCCAAGATCGGGTCTAATCCCAATGATCTGGGGCACGTGGCAAGAGAATATATTTGATTTATTCGCAGATATTAGAGAATTATTATAAGGAAGATTTATGCCAATCAGCATTAATTGCTAATGGGGATTTGGTATAATCTATCCTTAATGGTTCTGATTCGTCACAATCAGAAACAAACGGCCTGGATTGATCAATTCCCATGCCGCCGCCATCTCCAAGAGCTAATCATTGGCAACCCTAGTGATCAGATCCCACTATTATAAATAGCAAGGTGCCATTCCCTTGTCAGATATAGAGAGATATACAAAAAAAAAACCAGAGAAGAATACGTATACATAGAGAGACTTCCCCCATAGTCAGAGGGAGAATATACACAAAGAGAGAGAAGCCAGGAGAGCAATCAGAGAGAGAGCAAGAAGGCATTTCTTCGTCAACGACCAAGCAGATCTTTCCCGAGTCAAGGCTGCGTACCGATCGTCCAAGGAGTAAGGCAGAGCGGCCGTCGCTTTTTCGAGCCTCTATCGTCACCCCCCAGAATCTAAAATAAACAATCGTACTTAGATTGCTGTACCTAGGTTTTCGTCCCTAGGCTTTCTTTGTACGAGCGAGTTTATATTATGAGTCTAAGTTCAGTCCTCCGATAATTAATCTGTACTTTTACAATCAATGGCAAACACGATGGCGACTCTGCTGGGGACTAACTTCTCCACGGCTGAGGAGTTGGTGATGCAATCAGACGCAGCCAAACTTGGCTCTACACAACAGAAGATGGTCGTACGCTTCGACCAACAGGCATTCGAAGAGATGCTCTCTGAAGGTAGCACTGGCCCGATCCAGAAGTGCACTCGTACTATAAAGGCTCGCAAAGAGTGGAGGCCAAAATCATTTGCTCCTCCGCAAGCCCTTGATGGGGTGCTCTCTATTGCTCAAGATGGCGAGAAAGACTCCCCTGCGGCCCCACTTCAAACCGTAGACAACTCTGCTGTCCCTAAGTCCGACAGAAGAAAACACTATGATACTGGACTTGCAGGGGCAAAGAGGAACTCTACGATATCCGAGCCGCAGAAGAGTATTAGCCGCAGGGAGAAAGCCCATGCGGCCACAACCGCCGACCGCATAAAGAAAACTCATACGGCCACATCTGTCAGCCGCATAACTTATGCGGCTACAGTTGCCAACCGCACGGATGAGACTTATGCGGCTATTAAAGTCAATCGCTTGCAGAAAACCCATGCGGCCACAGATGCCAACCGCATGCGGTCAGCCTGCACGGTCGTGACTCCTAGCCGCATAAAGACTCATCCTACAACAAAAGACAGCCGCATGCAGACAGCCTGTACGGTACCCAATGTTAGCCGCATAGCATCCGTCCCACGCTTCTCTCGATCAGTCTTCGACCGGCTTTCATGCGGTCCTGACTCTGATCATTCTCTGGATGATAATCCAGACTCTGTGGTATTCGACTTAGACTCCTCCTATTACGCACCCACAAGTGCTAAAAGGAGGAAGTCTAGGGCAGCGCGGGCTCATCAAGTCCAGACGACTGCCCCAACCTCTGACTATCGGGGCGTCCCGCTGATTATCACGCGGGCCTCTGATGGGAAGTTGTATAAAACCACTCAAGTCCAGCCCCCGGCGGCAAACAGACAAAGTGGTTCCTCTGACCTGCGTGAGGTTATCCTCCACAAACGCAAGAAAAGAGAAGGAGCTTCGGGGTGTAAAGAGCCCTCACACGGACATCAATGCACCCAGATCATCGTCAACTGCTGTTGCAGCAACGCGGCGGTGACAGAAGACCGGCCATCCGTCTTCCAAAGACTACATCACCCGAGCTCAGAAGACGAGGCACCTCCTGTTGTCTCCTGCAAGTCCGCGCAGAAAGTTCCCGCCAAGGGAAGAGGGAAGAAGACAAGCATCTCCAGCCCAAAGGTGTCAACTACTGCAGCTAAGAAACCGTCGTCTAAAGGGTTATCCTCCACTGGAGTATTTCAACACACCCGTTCGAAGACGAAAACTGCTGCAGTAGGAAGTTCGTCGTCTGCAACATTGGGGGTCGTCGAAACTGGGGGTAGCACTCCTCCAAACATCCACGACAATCCGACATTCCAGGAATACGGACTGGAGGAAGCAAATCATCCGACGGATACAACAGATACCGACGTCCCCAAGGACATCCTAGACGAAGCAAGCTCCGAAGCTGGGGGTAGTGTTCCTTCCGAGTCCGAACCTGAAGAGAACATCCCCACATATCCTGATGATTTCTCGATGCATGGGTACGACTCGGAGGGTACATCCTCCACCACTCCTTCCGTCACTCCTCATGTGAAGACGATGTTCATGACAGACAGCAATCAAGGCGGTTCCGGTGATCGCCAGCGCATCGACACTTTGGAGGCCATATTGCACGCCTTGGTCAAGTCTGTAGACGAGATCAAAGTGGCGCTTCCTAATCTGCAGGGGGTAACACCTGGCCAGACAAGCACGGGTCCCGCAATCAACGTAGATTCAAATTCAGCGGCACCGAACCCGGACAATAATCCTTCCGAGATAACGGCCCCTACCGCGACAGATGAGGCCCGAGAAGTAAGAAGAGAGGTTCAGGAGCTCCGAGCAATATTCCATGCCCGAGAAAACTCTCAAGACCTCAGGATACGGCAACCATATCCTGCTGAATGGAGGGATGTTCCCTTTCCACCAAGATATAAGCCGTTCAATATCAACCCATATGATGGCAAGACTTCAGCAAGTCGGTACATCACTTACTTTGAGGTCACTACCGACCATCTGCCCTATGATGACGCTATCCTCACGCGGTTATTCATTAGGGCATTGGAAGGAGTCGTCTTCGATTGGTACCGCAACCTGCCGGACAATTGCATCCATTCCTTCGCTGGCTTCAAACGCCTGTTCTTGGAGAGGTTCTATGAGGTAGGGCAGGACGTCACGATGTCTACCCTCATGGACGTCATTCAAGGAGAGAAAGAGCTGACAAGGAATTACATTGAGCGGTTTCGTCAAACCGCAATGAAGTTACCATCTGGCAACCCGGACTCCTCCTTGATCGAAATTTGCCAAAAGAGACTACTCCCAACAATCAGTCTCTGGATGGGCGAGAGTCAATTCAATGACTGGAAGGCTTTTATCATTAGTGCTACAAGTGCCGAAGAACGATTAAAGAAGGCTCGCCAACTGGGATTACATATCTCAGAGGAAGAGAACAAGGGCAAGCGTCCCAGCACCACCAACGGCAATGGGGTAGCCCCTCCAACAACCGGAACAACAGAGGCAAGCAGGCTATGGTGGCCGATACAGCCCAGAAGCCTGAGTCGCAACCTGCGGACAAACAATAGCCTCAAATCACTTACTCTTTTGAAGACGGTCACGTCAAGCCTATCTTGGACATGCTCATACAAGGAGATAGGATTCAGCTTCATCCACCAAGATGGGAGCCTCGGCCGGCTGATCTGGAGAACCCAAAGTTCTGCCATTACCACCGCTACGTCCACCATGCTACGCACGACTGCTACCAACTGAAACGATATATCCAAAACCTCATCGATTCGAACGCTCTGACCATCGATTTCGAGGAGATAACCGTGGCAGCCAACATGGTGTCCGTACAATTCGGTAGCTTCCCTCCAACAGAGACCCATGACGGGGTTATATCCATCCCTCTGGCAACGATAGAGATTGCTAATCTCCCGCCTGCTCAAGCTGCTGGTCTAGTACCCCTCACCACATCACGAGGGGAAATCATGTGGGTCCATTCGGACCTAGTCTACGAGGTAACTCAGTCCACTCCATCTTCTAAAAAGAAAAGTGGAAAAGTCAGATCCTGCCGTACCACCTCAGCAGATGAAGAGGAAGTCACGACCGTTATTACTCGATCCGGAGCACAATCTCAACCTGTGGCTGAAAACTCGACTGATGATCATCTGCCCACTACCACGGATGCTTCGGGACCGGCTCAGCCTTCGACGACCGACAAGCCTAGGCCGAAGGAGACTCGCTTCGACAAATCCCTCCGAAAGGAAACATCTCAGGGGCTGGAGAGGCCCTACAACTTCGACATCTTGGCGCAATTGGCCAATACACCGACCAAATTGTCCTTATATGAACTCCTGAGGCTCTCGAAGGATGTCCGCACAGCTTTGAGCGATGCACTTCAAAATGCCGATGCGTACCTGGCTCAGGTCAACCTCACGGGAGAAAATCAGCCCGCAGACCTCCAAGACAGTGCCTGTACGGGAGCAATGCCCAACATCGTCTTCACTCCACAAGACATGCTCATCAAGACTAATCTACACGATCGCCCATTATACTACACAGGCTACATCGGCGACATAAAGGTGGACCGGATGCACATTGACCCTAGATCTTCCATAAGCATCATTCCAAAAGGACTACTATATCATCTTCGCATCCCGATGCATCGCATGACCCCTACAAACACCGCCATCAGCAGGTTCAATTCGGACAGGAGCTACCCAATTGGAAAGATCCGTCTGAAATGTCAGATTGGCGATCTCCAATCAGAAGTCACTTGCTATGTCATAGATGCCGACACTTCATACAACATCCTTTTGGGGCGCCCTTAGATACACGATTACATGATCGTGCCTTCCACGCTACACCAATGCTTCAAATATGTCGACAAGCGCGGCTTCGTGAGGACAGAATTTGCTGACATCGATCCCTTTAAAGGGGTCGAATCTTATTACTCGGACTCCTGCCTATACGAAAAGTCGAAGAGGCACCTTGAAGGAGGAAATGAACAAACTGATGTTGAAGCAACCACGGGATCCGAAGAACCTCTGACAATCCACCTCCAGGCTCGTAAACCAGGCAATTCCGTACCCCTTACGGCCACGCTGCGTAAGGACGCGATCAGCCTCTCGGCACAGGAAGAGCAGTTGAGAATCCGGCTGCCAAGGTCCGGCCAGGTACCGAGACCCACGACAGGGCCACTTACCATCAGATTGCCGAGAGTCGGTCAATCCCAAACAGAGAAGCTCAATCCCTCCGATAGACCTCTGACGATACGCCTGCCTAAGAAGGATCGTCACCCCGATGCGAGGTCTGACACTTCAAGCGAACCAGCCACCCCTCGCTCCACATCAAGTGCCAGACTGGGGGTTGCTAGTCTACCGACAACCCCACGCTCCGCTCCGTCAGTTGAAACTCTGAAGATCAAGCTGACTAGGACGCCCTCTCAATCTTCATTCACACAGGGGGTAGCCGAAGAGGAACCAGAGCTAGCCAAGTATGTGGCTGCCCATACTGACGCTCCCTCCGTAGGTGATGTAATCCCTCTAGAAAAGATACCTTACTTCATCAATAAAGGGTTATCTTTGCACTATACCGAGCTCAATAAGCTATGTACAATGTATGCTATGGAACACGGTATAGGCACTCACCTACATACACAGGTGACAAATGTGTACACCGCTATCCAACTTACTCCAGTAGAAGACGCTTATCGAATAATCGAGGGAGGGGACCACCCAATCATCTTCGGCCGGACGAACAACCTGCATCCCCTCGTCATGGAAGAAGTCGACTTCGGGTCAGATGCTGGAAGACTGCCTCTGTATCTCTATAGCCCTTAATCCAAATATCTCATGCAGAAACAGGGGTATGATCTAGAGACTACGCCAGGACTGAACTACGGCACTGGACGACGATTACCTTTGAAGACGCCAGCCCCGGCGGGCAAACCACGGAACTACTATAACAAAACCCGATGCAGTTTAGGGTATGTAACTCCTACTACGACCCCTGAAAGCTCAGATGAAGAATGCAACTGGCAGTCACATTCAACCGGGTCACCGACTTTCGACTCAGATACCAGCATCGGAGATGTGTTCAGACAAGTCATGTCGGTCAACATGGCATTCACCGACGCTTACGAGGAAGACGAAGACATCCCCGAAATCCTTGAGCTAGAGCCATGGGCCCAGCAATTAGACGCACAATGGAAAAAGCGGTTCGAACTGAGAGAACCTCCTACTGAAGATGAGGTCATACAAGTGGATCTCGACAGCGAATCTTCTCCAAAACCGATCTTTATCAGTAAAAGCCTAACTGACGAAGAACGAGAGTCGCTGTTAGAACTTGTCAGAGAATACATTGATGTGTTCGCCTGGAGCTATGAAGACATGCCGGGGTTAAATCCTGACATCGCTCTCCACAAACTCAATATACGGCCAGATGCAAAGCCAGTCAAGCAGCAACAACGACGCTTCCGCCCAGGCGTCATGGACGCGATCGAAGCCGAGGTCAACAAGCTAATAGCCAGCGGCTTCATTCGTAAAGAGCAATATTCTGATTGGGTCGCCAATATAGTACCCATCCTCAAGAAGAATGGGAAGATTCGAATCTGCATCGACTTCCGCAACCTGAACGAGGCATGCCCCAAAGATGAATTTCCCCTTCCTATCATAGACATCATGATCGATAATACATGCGGCTTTGAACGTATGTCATTCATGGATGGATTCTTGGGGTACAATCAAATCAAGATGTCTCCCGACGACGAAAAGCACACCTCATTTCGAACCCCGATTGGCACATACTTCTACACAGTCATGCCATTCGGTCTAAAGAATGCTGGCGCTACATATCAGCGAGCCATGAGTATTATTTTTAG
The DNA here is from genome assembly GCA_029216955.1 of Iris pallida. NCBI lineage: Eukaryota > Viridiplantae > Streptophyta > Magnoliopsida > Asparagales > Iridaceae > Iris > Iris pallida. The sequence continues at coordinate 2,308,879 of JANAVB010007398.1, forward strand.
AGAACATTTGTGCAAGACAGTGGAATGCTATGTCGATGATATCGCCGTCAAGAGTCGCCGTAAGGAAGATCATCTGCAAGACCTGAGAACGGTATTCAACTTAATGCGAGCCCACAATCTGAAGATGAACCCTACGAAATCGTTCTTGGGCGTATCCAGCGGGAAGTTCTTGGGCTTCATCATCACTGTACGGGGTATCCATGTAGACCCCGAGAAAACGAGGGCAATCATGGAGATGGGTCCCCCGAGAAATCTCCGTGAACTTAGAGGCCTCCAAGGGAGGCTAGCTTATATCAGGAGGTTCATTTCCAACCTCTCCGGGCGATGCCGACCGTTCACCCACCTCATGAAGAAGGGAGTCTCATTCGTATGGGACGAGGAATGCCAGCGTGCTTTTGATGACATCAAAGAATATTTATCAAATCCTCCAGTCCTGGTGGCCCCGGTCCCTGGAAAACTATTCCTGCTCTATGTACGAGCAAAGGAACACTCTCTCGGTGCCCTGCTGGCACAAAACAACGACGCAGGCCACGAGCAGGCTATTTATTATCTCAGCCGAATGATGGTCGGGCCCGAACACCGATACACCGCTATGGAGAAAGAATGCCTCGTCCTGGTATTCGCCATTCAAAAGACGCGGCACTATGTCACAGGGCAAACCATACATGTGATCTCACGAATCAACCCTCTCAGGGTCCTCATGACCAAACTAGGGGCACTCAGCTCCCGCCTCGCTACATGGGCGATATTGCTGTCCCCATATCACATGATCTTCGTCCCGCAGAAGGCTGTCAAAGGTCAAGCCCTGGCAGACTTTTTGGCGGCCCATCCAGGATCGGAATTATCCAGAATATACGAAGAAATCCCAGATGAGGTCGCCGATTCAAATACAACCACCCACGATAACATATGGCGAATGTTCTTCGATGGCGCTTCAAGAACCGGACCCAAGGGAAACATCGTCGTCGGAGTCGGAGTAGTATTGGTCTCTCCTACCGGGCTAGTGATCAATCGCGCCTAATCTCTCACGGAACCCTGCTCTAACAATGTGGCCGAGTACAACGCTTTGGTCATTGGCCTCCAACTCGCAAGAGAACTGGGAGTAGAATACCTTGAAGCATACGACGATTCGTAATTAATCGTCAACCAGATTCGGGGGACGTACGAAGTCCGCCATGAAGACAGGATCCCCTATCACCAAATAGCGATCACCATTATCTCATCATTCGAAGGATTCTTCATCGAACACGTCCCCAGACTCCAAAATATCGAAGCTGATGCCCTAGCAGGCCTAGCTGCTTCCCTAGCAGTGCCAAACCACTCTCATCATTCGGTCGATGTAATCGGCCATGAGCTGGTCTGTCCCAAGAACAACGTTCAAGCCATGGTGAGTTATTCTGCTCAGATGATCGATGAAGCGCCAGACTGGAGACAACCATTCATAGACTTCATGGTCTACGACATCCTGCCCGAGAACCCGAAGGAGGCTACTTCTATCAGACGGCGTTCTCTCAGATTCTTCTACGATACAGAGACGAAAATGCTGTATCGCCGCTCCTACGACGGACTACTACTTCGGTGCTTGTCGAACGCAGAAGCCAAAGAAGCCGTACGAGAGGCTCATGACGGTGTCTGCGGGGCCCATCAGCCCGGCCCAAAACTACAAGATCGCCTTCGCCGGATGGGCTACTACTGGCCCACGATGGTGGCTGATGCGATAGATTATGCCAGAAAATGCAAGGCCTGCCAAGTCCACGCAGACTTCATTCACCAACCATCCGAATTTCTACATCCGACAGTGGCGTCCTGGCCATTCGAAGCATGGGGAATGGATATCATTGGTCCAATTACCCCACCTTCCTTTCGAGGACATCGTTTCATACTTGCGATCACTGATTACTTCTCAAAGTGGGCAGAAGCTGTCCCACTCGCCGAAGTCAAGACTTCGAACGTGATCAGCTTCCTGAAACACCACGTCATCTACCACTTTGGACTGCCCTGAAGGATCATCCATGATAATGGTCCGCAGTTTGTAAGCCACGCATTCTACCGATTCTGCGACGAACACCGCATTCAGAATGTCGCTTCGACACCATACAACCCGACAGCAAACAGGTTAGCAGAGGCATTCAACAAAACAATCATCAAACTCTTCAAGAAGTTTGTCTCCTCCAACAAACGCGACTGGAACGAGAAGCTCGGCGAGTGCTTATGGGCTTATCGCACCACGGTTCGAACAGCCACCGAGAATACACCATTCTCTCTGGTGTACGGGAGTGAGGCAGTTCTCCCATTAGAGACTCAGATTCCCTCACTCCGAGTCGCCCTCACTTATCAATTGACAACGGATGATGACTACCGACGTCGACTACAAGAGTTAGAGACCTTAGATGAAAAATGCCTCCTAGCTCAGCAAAGGATCGAATTATACCAAGTACGCATCTCAGGAGCCTTCAACAAAAAGGTCAAAGTCAGAACATTCCAAGTGGGCGATCTTGTTTTGGCAGTCAGGAGGCCAATGGTCATGACTCACAAGACTACCGACAAGTTCCAGCCAAAATGGGAAGGCCCATTTATCATCGAGGCCGTGTTCTCCAATGGTGCTTACCGCCTCGCCAAGCAGAACGGAGACTTGCTCATGTTGCCCGTCAACGGCAAGTTCCTAAAGAAATACTATGTTTAAACAACATTTTCCAGAGTTTCGAGTCATGTGCCCACTGGTACCACTGAACTCAACCCCCTAATTTTCTAACTTATTGAGTCACGTACCCTCTTGTACCTTTGAACTCATATCCCAAATTCCCAAGTCATGTACCTGCTGGTACCTCTGAACTTACACTTTGATTCCAACATTCATGGATTGTCGAGTTATGTGCCCATCGGTACCCCTGAACTCACATCCCGGTCACTCTTTTGAAAGAAAGTCATGTATAATCATACCGCTGAACTTTCTTCCTACAAGAGATCCTCCCTCATGATCTAATACCTGCACTCCCAGTGCACAATAAAGGTAACGGATCCACAAATTTCCAAGACGACCATGTCCTCATCACCTCTGAGTCGTCCCATTTCCGCCAAAAACAAATCACCCCTACATAGAATTTCCATGTCCTCATTACCTCTGAGTTATTCTACGTACCCCCCTTCATTGAGCCCACTCCTGTCATGTCCTCATTACCTCTGAATGGGAAGGCTCCGTCGAAGAAACCTTCATACTTGCCATGTCCTCATTACCTCTGAGTAAGTATGATGATCCCCTTTCGACCTATTACCTGTACCCACAACCGGAGTACGCCAAGGGTAATGGGTCCAGAAATGTCCTCTGTTGACCACAAATGTCCTCTATTGACCACCAATACCCTCCGTCGAGTTCGCTCCTGCCATGTACTCATTACCTCTGAGCAGGAAGACTCTACGTTTAAAAAACTTTCCTACTTGCCATGTCCTCGTTACCTCTGAGCAAGTATGCCAGTTCCCTTCATCCTATTATCCGTATCCTAAACCAGGGTATGCCAAGGCTAATAGGCCCACAAATATCCTCAGCTAAATTTCTTGACACAAACCTATCACCTCATCATGTCCCAGGAGCCCAGCTGCTCTACAGTAATTCTTTTCTCAATACCAAGAGCACCCATGACCACTTTGCTATGGCTGCTTCAGGTATCCTGACCGAAACTTGTTACCTCTACCTAAAACCAAGGTACGCCATGGGTAACAGGTCCATAAATATATCCCCTATGCGGGGGAGAACATCACCACAATATCACAGGCACAACAGGCAATATAAATAAAGGGTAGAATGGAAAATACTCTTTATTTGAAGGAAGAAAAGAAGTACTACATATTTTGGGACCACGTCCCTTTCAAAAAAAAAGAAGGGGAAAACGGGGACAAAATAAGAGGCCGATTATAGCTCGGCATTGCGCAACTCCAAAAGACGGTCCTTTACCAAAGCAGTCCCCCGATCAAGCCTTTGCTTAGCTCGACGCTCGGCCTCTTGGGATAGCTGCTCTGCGTCATTCAAATGTGTATAAGCCTGCCAATTGTCCTCCACCTTCTTTAGGGCAAGCTCTAGATTAGCAGAAGCCCTACTATACTTGCCAGCCTCCTGAATAGCAATCTCTTTCTCAACACGAGCGGCCTCAAGCTCTGACTCCAGGAAAGCCAGTTTTCTCTGGAGCTCGAGGATCTGTTCCCGAACATCGGCCACCCCACGAGAAGCATCCGCTTCCCGAGTCGTGTAATTTTCAGTCCGACGGCTCCACTGGTCGTGCAACTGAGTCAGATTCCGACGGTCCTGTAATATAGCCGGTTTGAGTGATTCTCGGGCAGCCATCACCTTCTCCACTATGGTAGTGAGGAAGTTGCGTTCTCGATTTATGGCCGCAGGTAAATCAGTCTGTTGCAACGAGCGAAACTGGGCAACGAGACGGTCAGCCTCTAATAGCTTAGGCTCCAAGAGTGCAGCCAGTTCCTCTCCCCCAGGGAGTGTTTTAAGGGTATTAATCTGGCCGCCAGCACATCGACGGGCCAGAGTGAAGGGAGTCCCCCTTTCCACCGCTGCTTCGATCCCCCTCTTCAGATGACGATGGAAAATAGCAACTACGTCCCGTAACGCATCATCCAAGACTTCTATGGATGACGGCGTCAGAGGGAGAGTGGCAGACGGTACCAGAGGGGCAGTTTTAGAAGTTACGGCACCCGCCACCAAAGAAGCAAATTCCGTGCGAAAAGAGGCTTGAATGGCGGCTAACTCCTCTTCCGCCGCCCGAATAGCGTGGATGCTCGGCAGGGAGGAAAGGTTGACCCCCGAAATCACATTTGCAAGGGAGGACACTGGGGGTATCGTCCTTTGTCCCAGCAGTACCGCTGCCTGAGGCCCCAAGCTCGACCCAGACGAAGGACCCTCGACACACGGAGATTTCGTCAGGCCCTCTCTGGTAGGGTGTGATCCAGCAATATCAGTTACTGGCAATGACGGGTTGGGATCTGAACATCCAAAACAACCGTTAGACGAAGAATTTGAAGAATGACAGGAACACGTATGCTGATTCACGAATTATAGTTCAATTTGTATTACCAGGGGAAGAGCGTGGGGGCGACGGCTCGTTCACTACCGGCATAGTTTCCCCACCCACAAAGCCATCATGAGGGGGCTTAGATGTTTCAGGAACGGGCGCAGTAAAGCTTCCATCCCCCTGGGTTGAGGTTCCAGCAGGGCAAGAATCCTCGATCGCAACCGAAAGCACCCCAGCAGCAATGATAGCGGTGCACACCCCACTGACTAAATGAGACAGGACTGGATTAGCCTCCGTAATCGGGTCCTGAGGGGCGAGCTCGTCCGACGCCTATAAAGAGCAGAAGAAACAAATAATTAGGTCACAACATAAAAGAAGAAGAAAGGAAACAGCTGAAGCCCAAGTCACCTCAGGAACATCCTCCACATCATCAATAAGCAGCCTGCGACGTCTTACCGCAGCGTGCTTCGTAGAATAAGTTCGATCGTCAGTGGTAGTCACGCGCCTGCTCCGTTTACGCGAGGGGCCGAGTATCGCAGATGGTTGATCCTTCACCACCTCGTCAGACAGACTAGACGAATGACCCACGGCCCTTTCAGCCTGCACGACTGGAGGTTGAGTCCCAACCTCCTCACCCGAAGAATGGGACAAGTCATCAGTGTCATGTTCGTCGTCCCCCTCATCCGCCCTATTGGACTCTGAGTCCGACACACGAACTCTATTCGCCCTTTTTTTCCTCTTCTTGGACCCTTCTGGCTTCTCGGCCAAATTGGTGCCAACAATGAAGCTAGTATTCGTATCAAAACCAACAGGAGGTTTGCTCGCTTCAACATGATAAAGAGCCGCTATATACAAAATATCACCCTCCACCTTGGCGTCAGGGAGTGAGAAGCTGGCTCGGGTATGGGTCGTATTATAATAATGCCAAGCCCGAATGCCATCAAGTACACTGCCCTCAAAGCTCAAGCAAGCGCTAGGGCAATCCAGGAACAATTGACTATACCCAAAATGACGGGAAAATCTACTGGGCAGATAAGGTTCCAAGTATACCCTGTTCCGGTAACGATACACCAGGTGCGCGGGACGGATGTTGCGTAACCAAAGAAGCATCTTTTCAGTTAAAAGTTGGGTAGGATCAACGCCGTCAACGTGTACCCTCCTCCCTTCTCCAGGGGTGAACTCAGGGAGAGATACGAAGAATTCGAGCTCGTCAATTCTCGCCAATGCCCTCCGGCAGGCCGGCATGGTATCATGTTCCCAAGGCTGATGACGATATCGGAAAATGAAGACGTCATCAACAGAGACGTTTTCATCGGGTCCCGGCCTCATCAATGACCGATAGTGCATCAATAACCACCCCATGAGGTAGTGGTATGGTAGTTCTATCCGGTTAAAGTCCGCCGACACATCACGAGCAATAACTTTGGATGTAAAGGCACGAAGGCCGTGGTGTATGCTACACACCATGGCCGGGAGAAGCGCCAGCCTCACTTTGAAGACCAATTTTACAGCAGGAAGAATGAAATGGCGGCTGATCCTTTCTATAGAACCCCCGCCGCCCGAGACTACACAGTTGCGTAGCCACACCATCAAAAACCCAGCCAAGATTGCTTTATTAGACATCTCCCGGGTACCATAGTGGAAATAACTGAGGGAGTCAGTGCTACTCCCAAATCGGTCACGAGTAGACTTCGACTTCTTAACCTTCGATATCATATCCTTAATCTCCTCTGAGGTTTGGGGAGCTCGAGACAAAATGTGACCAGAAGGATGCAACTTAAAAAGATACAAAATCCAGTCCCTGGTATGAGGGGCGTTCCCTTCTGAACTATTTATCTTCTTAATAGCTATCTGATGGCAGGCGCTATGATGACACAACAGTTCTTGGTACACGGCGACGAAGCCAGAAAACCGCTGATCCAAATCCCCGAGCTCTTCGTTTGTCGGCGTGTATACTTCAAAAGCTTCGTCTCCCCACGGCAATCTGGATACAGTATTTATTTCGTGAAGAGCAAGCCCCAGTTCTCCTCCGGGGGTAAAGAAAGTCCCAGTACGCCGATTATACAACTCCAATAGAGCCATAAACAAGGGCTTGTTAATAGGCAATCCGTAGCAGGTACCCCTGACGGCGTAGTAAAGATCAATTTCCTGAAGGAAGTCCCCGTACGTCCTCAGAATCCAGGAGGTAAGATTAGTCCATGTGGGAATAGGGTTAATCCAATTCAGCAGTGACAACCTGCCTATGGGATAAGACCCCTTGCGAGCAAGCTGATTCAGAAAAGTATCAGCTAGGGTGAAGGAAAAATTAGGGCCGGTTGTGTTCACAAAAGTACCCGGGAGCAGCCCTATCACAGTCCGACTCACAGAGTCCTTGCCCGCACATATTAAACCCGTGCGTCCATTGTGGTGAATTTTGCCCACAAACATTCCCTGTTGGGTAGGAGTCAAAGAGCTCACCATCGTCCTGTTCAGCGACACCATGTTAAACCACGAGAGAGGATAATGTCGCTCCATCTCGGGAATATGAATCTCTACCCCGTCTACAGAAAAATCCCAGTGCTCTGAGACATCCAGCAATCGGGAGTTCTTTATGGAAAAGGCATCCCCGAAGAGAAAGGCCGGTTTCAGATATTCTCTATCCAACTGCCCCGAATTCATTATGGAACAAAGAAAGCTGAAAGGTTGTTTGTTGATAGCAGCCACCCTATCCCTAGGCTCATTAGTGGGAAGCTGATCCACTATACGACGGATTAAGTCATCAAGTTGCACGCCCACGGCGCACCGAGCTGGACCCACAAGGAGCTCTCCTGCTGGGTTGGTTGGAAGATTCACTGAAGAAAGGACAAAAGAAGAAACAGGATTAAAAGAAGGCTAAAATAAAAATTTACTGAATAAAGAAGCTCTCACGAGCCTATGCGGTTCAGGTCAATAAGGTCTTATGCGGCTCCAGTCCAGTGGGGTCCCAACTTATGCGGCTCCAATCCAGTTGGGTCCCAAGAAATGTAGTTTTGGGGAAGCATATGAGGTTCGATTCAATACAGTCACATGCGGCCTAACTCAGATGCGAATTCCATATGACTATAGCTCGATAGCTTATGAGGGTTGGACGAGTGAACACATTTTTAAACAGAAGAATTCAGGCGGCACAAAGCGCTATGCGGTTCAGCCTGTTAAAACACATAGGCGGCTCCGTTCAGAGGAGATTGTATGTAGTTTGGATCCGTCTTCTGCGATTCAAACATGGGGCTTTATCTATACGGCTCGGGCATAAAACAGTCATGCGGCTCACACAGCATATGCGGCTCACACAGCATATGTGGCTCTGCCATCAAGATTGGAGAAGGGGCTTGTGCATAAATATGCAACAGAGCCATGAGTACTGAAGATCTAAAAGCGACCCTTACCCTCAAAAGCAGGACGAACGTCAGAGGGCACTTCGGGTGCGTCGGGTTCGACGGCTGACGAGGACGTCACCCTCTTACCCTTCGCGGCGGTGGAAATGGCTTTAGAAGACTTAGGAGCCATTGCTTCGACAATGAAGATCGGAAGGAGAAGACAGGAAAAAGAGTGAACGAAAGAGAAGGTAAAGAAGTCCCTCCAGCTAAAGTTACCCGTATTTATAAACAGAGATGGAGCGTTTCGATTCCCGTGCATACACATAAACCGACCCTTCGGTTATCAAAATAAGTCGCCGAAAATGAAGGCTAAGCTCCTCGGATCCCGCACCAAAAAGCGCCCTTTAAAGATCGACAACACTTAAGTGCTAAAGATTGCCATACGTGGCAAAGGATGACGTGGCTAGTGGCCATGCGGTTGAAAGTCTCCTGTGGCTGAATCACCTATGCGATTGAATATATCATGCGGCTAGAACTCTTATGCGGTCAAGATTGCATATGCGGTCAATACAGCCATGCTTCTTGTTCAAAGTATTTCAATTTTACAAATTGAAAACTTTGAAGAGGGTCCTGTAGAAGCATGGAAAATACTAAAAAAATTGACTCATGCGGCCAAGAAAGACCCATGCGGCTCAGAAAATGCATGCGGTACAGGGAGTCATGCGGCATAAGGAGCTATACGGCCGGAGGTATTCCATGCGGCTCAGAAGACATGTGGCGTGACAGTGCTCCCCTCCGATCCATGCTGCATTAATTGCTTTGACGGCTGACCCCTCTGAAAAGTTGACAGACCTGACACCAAAGCAGGTAATTATGACTCTGTCATGATGATGAATCTCTAGGGAAGAGAAAGAAATCTCTGATACGATCCCCCGAGAGCAACAAAATGCCACGTGGCCCTGCCACGTGGGTGTACTTATGCAGCTCAAAGTGAAGACTTCCCATGCGGTTCAGAGTGAAGCTGTCCCATGCGGCTCGAGTGGAATCATCCCTATGCGGCTCAAGAAGATCATGCCCATGCGGCTCAAGCAGACACGCCCTTATGCGGTTCATACGGCTCATCATATGGTTCAGAAGTCTGAAGGAGGGGGCCACTGCCCAGACAGTCCTGACACGTGTCCCAAGTCTTATGCGGCCCAAATTTCATGCGGCCCAAATCTCATGCGGCCCAATCTGTATACGGCTCCAGTCTCACCATTGGCTCTCAGGACACGTGTCCTCAGCCGATCAATCTCCCAGATTTATGGCAATCCAAGATCGGGTCGAATCCCAATAATCTGGGGCACGTGGCAGGAGAATAAATTTGATTTATTCGCAGATATTAGAGAATCATTATAAAGAAGATTTATACCAATCAGCATTAATTGCTAATGGAGATTTGGTGTAATCTACCCTTAATGGTTCTGATTCGTCACAATCAGAAACAAACGGCCTGGATTGATCAATCCCCATGCCGTCGCCATCTCTAAGAGCTAATCATTGGCAACCCTAGTGATCAGATCCCACTATTATAAATAGCAAGGTGCCATTCCCTTGTCAGATATAGAGAGATATACAAAAAAAAACCAGAGAAGAATACGTATACACAGAGAGACTTCCCCCATAGCCAGAGGGAGAATATACACAGAGAGAGAGAGAAGCCAGGAGAGCAATCAGAGAGAGAGCAAGAAGGCATTTCTTCGTCAACGACCAAGCAGATCTTCCTCGAGTCAAGGCTGCGTACCGATCGTCCAAGGAGTAAGGCAGAGCGGCCGTCGCTTTCCCGAGCCTCTATCGTCACCCCCCAGAATCTAAAATAAACAATCGTACTTAGACTGCTGTACCTAGGTTTTCGTCCCTAGGCTTTCTTTGTACAAGCGAGTTTGTATTGTGAGTCTAAGTTCAGTCCTCCGATAATTGTTCTATACTTTTACAATCAATGGCAAACGCCAGTACCGAAATACGGAGACGGATTAGGCCAGCTACTCCATATGAGGTACGTAACGTCATATGGCGATCGTGGCTGTCGAGAGACTAGGGGGTACATGCTACAATCAAGTCACCTATAGTCCCACAGAGTTCTATGTCTCAATCATTCAAATCACATCAGCAATTAGATGAACATTAAAGATAAAGCAGTAAGGCGTCCCCGACGCTTCATCAAAATGATCATGAGAGACTAGCTTTATAATTTAGCTATCTCGGAGAGTCAGGAGTACAAAATTATACACAGCTGCAGTCTGTTTATTTACAATTCTGTACTGACACAAAATATCATGTAATCCGGCTAACAGGTGTCGGTGGCTAAATGCCGCACAAAATATAAGCAGGAGTGGTGGAGAAGAAACCCACTCGAGTCCCCGAACCGCCATGCTCCTAGTATGCACCATGGATGTCAAGGAGGAAGATCGTGTCCTCTGGCTCTGCTATGAGATCTGGCCAAACAAAACCAGCAGGGTCAGCCCCGAATAGCAAGTACCGCCAAAGGGGCACAAGAGTTAAGATTAAAAACCCAGATAATAGAATGATTGATAATAGTAATACTTATGCAACTATTATAGGGTAGCACAACATCCTCGAACCCATATGGTACCCTTACAACCAAACAAGGACAAAAGGTGCCACATGGAGTCGGGACGTGTCGTACTCTATAACTTTCACTTAAGTTAAAAGGTATAAACAATAAAGTCTCCTGATCGTGACTTCGATCGATAGCCTATCGCAGCACAATAACCAACCCAACAATCAAACAAGAACATGGGTTGGATCATGCACCATGATAGACCATGTTCCTCAGTCATTCACAAGAGTAGCACTTCACAACCAGAATAAGTCTTCCGTTCATAACTTTGGTCCACAGCCAGTCATAGTACGATAACCAACCCAACAATCAAACAAGAACATGGGTTGGATCACGTACCATGACAGACCGCTTCCCTCAGTTATTCACGGAAGGTAATAAGATACACGCAAGTCGTTTTCGCGGCCAATCAAGTCTACGAGTTTCTAGTGGAACGAGGTTATCCTCGTATCATGTTATTTCAAAATCCTCAGATCGTATCTTTCCAGCAAGGCTAGCCAACCCAGGGGTTCGCGTAGATAGGTGTCATTGAGCACAGGTCCCTCATAAGGCCACCTTGCCAAGACATATAATATATAGCAGGAATTAATCGGATACAGTCATCCACTCGTTGCGGATGACACAGTATCCGTGGAGACCAGCCGGCGCGTCAAGACAATATCTCAAGGCGGCTGGTGTAACACGATCTCGGGATTCTGCCCTCCCCATGCATCTAGTATATTTAGTTGTCTAGTTTAACCCTAGGTGAAATCTTGGACTCACATGCTGTGGCCTGCATAATTATCCTCCTAAATGTCGTACTCAAGTACGAGTACCCCAAAGAGGATCCATGTCAATCAGTATGTCAACATGTTCTACCCTCATTGGTGTAATGTATCATTGTAAATATGCCACGTGGAGTTATGAGTCATTTGTCGAGCATGAACGAGAACTGGAACATTCAGGTACAAGTATCAGGTTGGAACACTTTGTTCACCGGGGTCACATTAGTGCTCATATCATGCTCAGGACAAAAGGTGTAAGGATATATAGCATACACAAACATTTACATATATATATACAATATAATATATATATATAAAAATATAAGGTATAGGGGAGTCCAGGTCAGAGCGCGCTCAAGTCAGGCTACGCTTAGGTCAGCCTACGCTCAGGTCAGCCTACGCTCAGGTCAGCCAACGCTCAGGTCAGCGTTTGCAAGACATACGCTTTTAAAGGGCAGCGTATGTACTTCATACGACTCCTCTTCAACCAAGTGAGCGTATGCAAGACATACGCTTCCAAAAGGCAGCGTATGGACTCCATACGACTCCTTGTCACCCAAGTGAGCGTATGCAAGACATACGCTCCCAAAAGGCAGCGTATGGACTCCATACGACTCCTTGTCACCCAAGTGAGCGTATGCAAGACATACGCTCCCAAAAGGCAGCGTATGGACTCCATACGACTCCTTGTCACCCAAGTGAGCGTATGCAAGACATACGCTCCCAAAAGGCAGCGTATGGACTTCATACGACTCCTTGTCACCCAAGTGAGCGTATGCAAGACATACGCTCCCAAAAGACAGCGTATGGATCGGACTGCACTATGCTAAAGAGCGCGTGCAACTCAGTGACGCAAGCTAAAAAGCTCGCGCACTGCTCACTGTCTTCTCCAAAGCAGCAAGAACTCCATGGGTTGAACCCAAGCTTCAAAGTCCATAACTTGGTCAAAACAAGTCCAAATCCAACCTTTCAAAGGTCAAAATTGGGTAGAATAAAATTCTCTACAACATGGAACCATCAAAACTTGAAAATAATAAAGTTTGCTAGATCAAAACTAAGAAGATCCGAAAATGGTTAAAACCTAGATCTACAAAAATTAAAGCTTCAAAATGGAAAACTTCAAGCTCTAAACTAGTATAGAATGAGGAGAAGAACATATTTTGGCAAATAATTTTGTAAGAAAACATCAACATCATTTATGGATCCATCTCTTGAGCAAGTTGGTACTTGCCTTGGTTGGTGGAGGAAAGTAAATGAGAGGAAAATAAATGAGAGGAGAGAGAGAGATGAGTTATTATATAGAATCTTGAACCCATGGGTTCATGATGAACCAAAGGGTTCATGATGAACCATTGGTGAACCAAGAATAGGTTACCCAAATGAGCCAAAACTCTAGGCCCAAATGCAGAAAATAAATTACGAAATAATATTTTGTCGAATATTTTTGGGAAATGCATAAAGAAATACAACATATAAATATCGTATAAATACAAAGTAAATACAATTTATTAGTTTACGTATTAAAATACGTATTCCAGGATCGGGGAGTGACAAAAGTGCTTAGTACTTTTCAGTTAGGAGTTTGTGCAAGAGTTCAAAAAGTTGCTTGGAAAATTCCAAGCATCGCCACTGCGATCTTGTAAGAAGTTGACGTTCTCTTCTGAAGAAAAGGCACTGGGTGTAACTACTATTTCACAAATAGTGGATTTAATCCTGAGCTAGAGTTCTCAGTCCTGGACTAGTCCTCCACGAGGTAAACCAGGTTAAAATCGTCTGTGTTTGCGTATGCTTTCTCGCTCTTTATAATTTTTGCATTTATTCTGATTATTTATTGTTGGTGAAAGAGTTTATTTTTTAATTGGCTATTATTGTTATAAACTCTATTCACCCACTTCTAGAGTTGCCTACTTGTTCTTCAATTGGTATCAGAGCTCTGTTCTCTCAACAAGGACTAACATCCTAGAGCTGATCCATGGCAACCAAACAACCCATATTTTCCAATCACGGTGAAGGGCAGTCCACTCATAGGCCACCCCTATTTGATGGAACAAACTACACCTATTGAAAAACAAGGATGAGTTTTTATCTCAAGTCTCTAGACTTCGACCTGTGGACCATTATTACCGATGGATACAAAAAGCCCGCCAGGATAGTTGTCAATGGTAATTTCGTCGAGAAACCCAACGACAAATATTCTGACAAGAAAAAGAAACAAGCAAGTCTAGACGCTAGAGTTATTAATGCTTTATTTTGTGTAATAGACAGGAATGAGTTTAACAGGGTTTCGACATGCACCACCTCGCACGAAGTATGAAGACTTATAGAAGTAACGCATGAAGGAACCACCCAAGTCAAGGAGTCAAAAATCAGTCGTCTCACTCAAAAATATAAGGCGTTCAAGATGAAGCCAAATGAGACGATCACCCAAATGTTTACAAGATTCCTCGACATCATCAACCCCTTGTCATCTCTCGCAAACAATATACAAATCACGAGAAGATCCGTAGGTTACTTAGGGGGCTACCGAAGATTTGGAATCCTAAGGTAACAGCCATCATAGAAGGCAATGATCTCACTACAATGTCTATGGAGACTTTGATGGGAAAGTTGATGACTCACGAGCTTGACCTCAAAGACTTCGAAGAACCTGCTCCAAAGGCAAAAAAGATTGCCCTAAAAGTTCATCGCCGAAGGGCTGATCCAGAGGAGACTGATGACGAAAATTCTGAAGGTAATGATCAAGCTCTCCTTGTCCGTAAATTCAAGAAGTTCCTTCGCTTCAATCGAAGAAAGAAGGAACAACAAAAAGATGACGAGGAAGAAGAACATGCTACGGCTGCAAGAAGACTGGACACGTCGGAAAAGACTGTCCATTCGCAAAAAAAGCAACTGATATGAGAAGCCCTATAAGAAGTCTTCCTCAAGAAAATATGACAATACTAGCATTTGGCATGAAAGTGAAGCAAGTGAGTTCGAGAAAGAAAAGGACTCTCCTCAAGAAACTGCTAATGTATGCCTAATGGCAACATCCGATAAGGTAACTAGCGATACTCTCGATGATTTCACTCTTGATGAACTTGGTGATGCGTTCAATGATTTACTAAATGACCACAAGAAAGTCATTAGCAAATATAAGCATGCCAAGGAGAGGATCAAAAGCTATGAAGTCGAGATTCAAAAACTCTCTTATTTGTTTGATAATGTTAGAGACACTCCACCCACGAAAGTCACAAATGAGGTATCTAAGCTTAAGTTAAGCTTACATGATGCCAAAACACGTATTAAAAAGCAAACACGTGAGATCATAGCACTCAACACTGAGCTTGCTGAAGAAAAGAATAGACACGAGATCTCTATTGCTAAAATTGATGGTTTAAATGCCAAGTGTAATGAACTACATGCTGCCTCTAAGAAATTAGAGACTAGATTGGGAAAACAGGTTGCTCAACCTCAAACCCAATCACATAAGACACACACAAAGTACAAGACTACTCAAAATAGTCAAACACGTCATCAATATACAGCACGTAAACATGCTTACATGTACACGCACTTTCATACAGCATATAAACCACATGTACATAGAAATTATTCTCATAACTATCATTCTACTCCTACACACAATCACCATGCTACACATAGATATAACCATCACTATGTTGCACCTAGACATAACCACCACCATGCTGCATTTAGACATAAGCATCATCCTGCTAACATGTATAGTCATTATCCTGCTATTCCATACAACTCTCACCATGCTACATATAGACATCATTATCAACATGCTTCCTACACAAATAGGCATGCTACTTGTACCTATTGCGGAGTACATGGACACATCTTACCATAATGTAGAATTAGGAGATTAGTAGATATAAATCTATATGTATGGGTGCCAAAAACTAATATTTTAGGACCCACAAGAACTTGGGTACCAAAGGTCACATCTACTCTTGATGTAGGTGGACCTTCCCTCCTCAACTAAAAGTAAGTGGATTCTCGATAGTAGATGCTAGCGACATATGACGGGAGACACAAATCTTTTTGCATCACTATCGATAAAGAGGGAAGGGTATGTATCCTTCGGCAATAACTTAAAAGGATACATCATAGGTAATGGTACTATTGGTCATCCTCCTTCTCTGTAATAAAGGATGTCTGCCTAATGACCGAGTTAAAGCATAACCTGCTCAACATAAGTCACATTGCTGATCATGGATATGATATTAACTTTGGACAAAATAAATGCTATATTTATGATAGGTCAACGGGAGAAGGGATAAGAGAGGATAACATTTATATTTTCTATCTATCTAGAGATACTAACAGTGCAGGGAGATGCCTCTACGCCAACAAGGATGAGAGATTATTGTGGCACCTACATCTTGGTCATGCCAATATGGATACTATACCCAGGCTATCGACAAAGAAGATAGTAAGAGCCTTGCCCGACATCACATTCAAAAAGGATACTGTATGTGCCAAATGTGAGCTGAATAAGGCAACCAAGTCTTCTTTTCATTCAATAAACACTGTAAGTACTACTAGACCCTTGCAATTACTTTATATGGACTTATTTGGTCCTAGTAGAGTAGCCAGTCTTGGTGAAAAACTCTATGCTTTTGTTATAGTAGATAATTTTTTTAGATTCATTTGGGTTTTCTTTCTTTCAAACAAAAGCGATGCAATTTCTGTTTTCAAAATTTTTGCTAAAAAGGTTCAAAACGAAAAAGGCTACATGATTACTCGAATCGGAAGTGATCATGGAGGCGAATTCGAAAATACTAATTTTGAAAAGTTTTTTGACTTAAATGGTTTTGAATATGAGTTTTCTTGTCGTAGAACTCCTCAACAAAATGGTATTGTGGAGCAGAAGAACAGGACTCTCGGCGATATGGCTAGAGTTATGTTGAATAAATTTTCACTTTCGAAATATTTTTGGGCTGAAGCTGTCAGTACAGCGTGCCATATTTTAAATAGGGTGCTTATTCGACCTATTACGAAGAAAACACCCTATGAACTTTGGTTTGGTAGAACTTCAAACGTTTCTTATTTTAGAGTTTTCGGTTGTCGATGCTTTATCCTTAACACCAAAGACAACTTGGGCAAATTTGATGCCAAAGCTGACGATGGTATTTTTCTTGGCTACGCTGCCAAGAGCAAGGGATATAGAGTGTTTAGCAAACGCTCATTAATTATGGAAGAGTCTACAAATATGACTTTTGATGAAGATAATAGTGCAGCAGCCACTCCTGACGATGATGTTGAGCCATCAACTTCTACGTCGATGAATGCCACCACTGAAACCAATCCTCTGGAGGGCTTGCCAAAGAAATTCTCTTTCAAGCCTTCACATCCAGAAAACTTGGTAATAAGTGAGGTTTCACGTGGAGTAAGTACTCGATCATCGTTAAGAGACTCCATTGCTAGCACTGCATTCATTTCACAAATTGAGCCTAAAACTGTCTTAGAAGCTTTTAATGATGAGTTTTGGATTTCTGTCATGCAAGAAGAACTCAACCAATTTGAAAAAAGTCAGGTCTTGGAACTTTTTCTAGGCCAGCTAATCATTGGATTATTGGTACGAAATGGTTTTTTTGTAACAAAGTAAATAAAGATGGTTCAGTTACACGCAATAAAGCTCGTCTAGTAGCTCAAGGATACAACCAAGAGGAAGGTGTTTGCCATGAATTATAAAAGAATAGAACAATTATATCGGAGGACTGTACTTTTACTTCACAATACAAACTCGCTTGTACAAAGAAAGCCTAGGGACAAAAATCTAGGTACATCAATCTAAGTACAATTATTTATTTTAGATTCTGGGGATGACGGTAGAGGATTGGGAAAGCGACGGCAGCTCTGCCTTACTCCTTGGACGATCGAATGCAGCCTTGGCTCCGGAGAAGAAATGCTCTCAGGACGTGTGGAGAGACTTCCTTGCGCCTTCAGTTGCTGGCTCTCTGGATGTCACTATAGTGCTCTCTCTTCCTCTTTGTCTGCTCTCCTCCGGTGCTCTAGTGCTCTTCCTTCAGGTCTCTCCAGGTGCTCTAGTGCTCTAGAAAATCCTCCTTTTTGTAAGAGAATGGCACCTTGCTATTTATAGGAGTGGGATGCGATCATTAGGGTTTGCAATGATTGCCTCCTTGATAAGTCGGCGGTTAAGGATCAATTAATCTGGGCCCTTCATTCTGATTGTAGCAAATCTATGCAATTAATATGGATTGTATCAAATCTCCGTGGGCAATTAATGATGATTGCCATAAATCCTTATGATTTGTTATGCCAAGCTCGGATCTCCTACCATGTGTTCAATTTGCATGATTGTAAATGATCTGATTTGATCCCAATAATTATGAGGATGGCACTAAACCTGGTTGTTGGGATTTGTTGATGAATCTTGATCGATTTGCTGCCACGTGTCACACTATTATTATGCTGCTAGCTGTAGGGACGCAGGAAAAAACTAATCTTCTGCTACGTGTCTTAATCGCGAGCCACATAAAAAAACCGCATAAGGATTGGTCCCTACTGATCCGTATAAGACTGGCCATATGTCAAGGCTGCTTGGGCGTGACCTCTGAACATTTGAACCGTATGGAGATGATCTGAGCCGCATGAGCGTAGGCGACCGCATGATGGGTGGCTTCTCAGTGAGCCGCACGAAGATAGTTCTCGTGAGCCGCATAGGGTAGACTGTGCCTTAGCCGCATGAGGTAGCCTCTACCTGAGCCGCATGGGATGGCCTCTGCCTGAGCCGCATGCGACTGTCCACGTGTCAAGGCCGCATGAAAGATTTTGGGGTTTGATGGATTGTGTCTGACATTTCCTTCGTTTCCCTAGGAGTCTACCATTATGACAGAGTCATTATTGCAGCTTTATGTCAGAGCCGTCAGTTCTCCTTTATGTCAGAGCGTTAAATAGGGCCTTTGCTTAATGGCCAATTGTAGAAGTGAACCGCAGAAGGCCACGTGGTGTTGCTTGAGCCGCATGTCCAAGTTGGTGACTTTTGAACCGTATAATGCTCTTGAGCCGCATGAAGCTCGTCTGTTTTTGAACCACATGGGTTTTCCTATTCTGAGCCGCATGGGCGATCATGTTCTTTTCCATGCTTCTACAAGACCCCCTTCAAAGTTTTCAATTTGTAAAATTGAAATACTTTGAATAAGAAGCATGGCTATGTGAGCTCCGTTGGCCGCATAGGATATTCTGGCCGCATGAACCTCTTTGCCGCATAGCCTGTCTAGTCGCGTAATTTCCTAGCCGCATGGGCTTCCTGCCACGTGTGCGTGTCATTAATTGCCTTTAATTCGTTTTAGAGCTGTCTTTTGGGGGAATCCCAAGGGTCGGTTCATTAAATCTTTGGATTTTATGCCCTGGGTGAATCTCCTTTATGAGAGAGGGGGCGAAATCCGAGGAGTCGGTTTTGTTTTGCCTGCAGCACACGACCGAAAGTGGTTATTGGTCTACGTGTCCCCCCCTCTTTTGTCCTCCTATAAATAAGAGGATTTAAGAGAAGAAACTTTTTTTACTCTCTCCTTCAATTCAAACATTTTCTGTCCCGATTGTCATCCTCTTCTTCGATTTACCGATGGCTCCCAAGAAGACTGTCGCGACGAAGGGTAAGAAGACGGCATCTTCATCGGCTGCGGCGAAGGGCAAGAAAGCTGCTTCTACTTCGTCTGCGACGACGAATGATAATGTGGCCGCTCCTCCTCCAGCCGACGTGCCCGTAGTTCACCCCGACGTCCAACCCCTATTGCTGGAAAGGACGCTGTGTGAGCTTAAAACCCTAACTGCTGTGGCTACGTCGCATGTTTTATACGCGATCCTTCATCTTTATGTGTGCCGCTTGTACGTCTCATGTTCGAGCCGCGAGCCGCATGAGAATCGTTACTGTTGCCGCATAAGCACTTCGCCAACGGGGCCGCATAAGCTGCGCTGAGCCGCATAGGCTCGCACAAATTTGTTTATCGTGTGAGCCGGATGAACTTATCCAAACTCTGTCGTATGAGACTTCATTTAAATAGATCCGCATGAACCTTCGCTGGGCAGAGTGTTTTCTGAGTTGGGCCACATAAGACTCCATTAAATTGGAGCCGCATAAGCTCGAAAACACCCATCAGTTCTCTTTGTCCATCTTTTTAACTTATTTCTTTTGTCCTCTTTTTTCAGTGAATTTTTTGGTTAATGTTGCGGAGAAACCTCTGGTGGGTCGTGCCCAAGCCGCTATGGGCTACAGGTACGACCAGATAGTTCGGTATGTGGCAGACCAGTTTCCTAGTGACGAGCCTTTAACGAGGTTGAACGCCCTCAAGAACCAACCCTTCTACTTCCTATGTGCCATGATGAATTTAGGAAAATTGGAAGGGGATGTAACACCCCAGTCCCAAAATACGTAGGACTAGGAACGTAGACATGCCAGATATATTTATACGAAGTACACTCCAATATATGGAATCCTCGTATGAATACATAAGCTGTAAAATACAGTAGAACCGTAACTAATCTCATCCACAAGAATAAAAGATATTATATAATCAATTATGAATTTGTCTTGATACAATATGTTGGGCGGAGGCAAATCCACTACCAACAAAATAAAGAGAAGTACATAGAAAATGAAATGAGTGGCGAGCGAAGCGAAGACGATCCAAATGCAATTATCCTCGAAGAAATAGCGAAGATCACGGCTAGATCTAGAACACCTGCGAAAGACAATAGCACACACCTGGCAAGACAACCAGGTCCTCAGAGGGACGTAACAAGACACATAATAGCATGCCATATAAACTGAATAAATATTGCTCAAATAAATAAGTCAATCGAATTTATAACATGGTCCAATACGCACCTACTGAACGAGCGTACCATCCCCCCAACCAAACAAGGACAGGAGACGGTAAACTAATTCACGGTGACGTATCTTTCCATACTAAGAATCCAATATGGTATCCGGACCCCAACAAGGTTCAATACCTTCTCATCAAAGTAGTAAGTCACACCTACAGCCAAACAAGGACAAGATGTGACGAACTAATCTGCGACAAGTTATTGTTCCAAGCCACGGTCAGATACAAGTACCCAAAACAAAAGTACTCGTACCTAACGGATAAGGTAGCCTAACCAGTCTAAGTGGATGCAATTTTAAGAACAGTTCATGGTCGTATGACTACCCGGTCAAGTCAAGAAAATACCGATACAGTACCTCAGTAGCGAGTCACAACACCATATACTATTCCTCAGTATCGAGCGAGTCTATAGTATATAGTCTACCTATTGTTCCTCAGTAGCGAGCGAGTCTACGATAGATAGGGTGGTAGTCAACTTCCAATCATGTTCTTCCCGCCCAATGCTAAGTCTATAACCGCTAAGTCAAACTAGCATGCAACCTCTATTAGCAGTTATTCCTATCGTACGGCTTGTACGTACTGGTGGCCAGCCAATCACGTACTTCCGTATTCTACATGCGACACACAACTTCATGGTACAACGTGTCAAGGCCATGAATGCAACACACAAAGGTGGTCCCTTAAATCTAGGTTTAATGCGTAAGAAAATAATACATAGCAAGAAACTGAACAGTAAATTCTAACAGGTTATGCCATGTATCACAGTTTATTTTGTATAAAGAAAATAATGAACATGCATGAAATATAAGCTAAAAAAAAGTAAACAGCAAATGGCAAGGTGTCTTGAATGGTAGAGCGCTTGGTGTGCTGCGATAATCAATATGGCACGAACTGTGACTTCGGTGCAACAACTGTACATGTTGACCTCGGGCGGTGGCACGGACAGTTCCATCGGGTCCAGGATGGTCAAATTAGTTAGGGTGGACATAAGGTAGTCTCGAAATGGGCGAAGGAATAGGAACAACAGGACTTGGATATGGACAGGAGAGAAATTAAAGAAATAATGGATAAATAAATATTTATATATATATATATATACGAGTTTTAGAAAATATTTATAATTCCTAAAACTAGTTTTCATAAGTCAAAATAAGTATAAGAAAAATACTCACAGTCAAGAAAAATCATTTTTGGATAAAAAATACTAAGTTCGTCAAAAATTAGATATTAGATAGGAGCTATATTTTTATTAGTAAAAATAATATTTGGCAAACACACAAAATTTGGAAAACCGATTTAGACAAAATTTTATGTTTTTCTTTTATTTCAAATATTCTAAATAAATATCTAAAAGTTATAAAAAAAATTTCTTATATTAAAGCTATAATCCTGCTGGGTAGAAAATATTAGAATCATCAAAAATAATACGCTAATATAGTTCAAAAATATCTCGATGTATCTTAATAATAATTAACAAAGCTAATATAAGTAAGCCAAACAAATATACTTAACTAATATCAAAATAATATTAATAATAATAGTAATATAACAATTATAATCATACAATAGATTTCGTACATATCAAAATAAAATAATAATAATAACAATAATAAAAATAGCAATAATAATAATAATAATAATAATAATAATAAAAAGAAAAAGAAATCAGATAATAACCAAAACTAAACAAAACTAAAAACAACACAAAAAAACACAGAATAAGTCAAAAAAAAACCCATTGAAAGCAAAGGTTAAAGTCAACAGAGCTGCTGCTCTCTGAAAGAAGTAAACTTTTATGGGGAAGAGAGTAGTTGAGAGAGAGGGAAATAAGTGAGGAGAGGGAGAGTTGAGGAGCGGGGCGGTGAGAGAAGGTGGGAGCTCGGCGGAGCTGCGGTCGACATGGCGGAGGGAGAAGGCGGCGAAAGCGGAGGGTTTTGGGAAAAAGAGGGGCGACGGAGTTCTCAAGGCGGCGGGACGCTGTGTACCGGCGGAGGCTGTCACCGGCACTGCCTAGATCGGGACGGATCGGCTGTTTGTGTTGCCGACGGCAGGAGTCGCGGAAGGAAGGGGCGGAGGCTCAGGCCAAGGATGGTGTGCGGTGGCGGCGCGGAGGGTTCTCGGCCACCGGCTGCGAGGGAAAATGGAGGAGGAGCAAGGGAAGGCACGAAGGAGTGAGGGTTTCATGGAGGAGACGGACGGTCGGGGAGAGGGTTCAGGTTGGCAAGGGCGCGACTGATGTGGCCGGATCCTAGACGGATCTGGCGGCGAACGCAGGCGGATGGGTCTCCGGCGAAGAGGGGTCACGGCTGGTAGGGCTCGCGTGGTGCTCCGGGCGGGGCGACCGCTGGCCAAGGCGGAGCTGGATGTCGGAGGGCTCGGGCGAAGGGTTCTGACGGCGACGGAGAGAACCGCTGGCTACGGGGCGGGGCACTCGAGGCTCGACGCTCAGAGGCGGACGTGGTGGCTGCACCGAGCACGGCAGCGAGGTGAGTTTGGTCATTTGTTTTGTGGTGACTTTTGCTGTGTTTATTTGGGATGTTCGACGCCGACGATCCCTGCGGTTTATCCGGCCACAGTTGTGGTGGCGGAGAGGGGCCGGTTTGGGTGAAGGTTGTTGGCATGGAGGAGTTTGGTTTGTGTGTTACAGTTGAACACGGCGGTGAGGTTGGTTACGGTCATGGTGATGGGGAAGTACGTAGGTGGTGGAGATAATGACGACAAGGTTCTGTGTCCTGTGAGGGATTGGTGGCGGTGGTGTCGGTAGACTGGTTATGAATGTGGTGTCGTGGTGTGTCCGACATGACTGAGGTAGGGATTGGAATATGTGGATTGTGTCCATATGTCGGACACGAGAAGTTGATGGGGATGTACATGTAAAAGAATTAACCTATTGGAAAGACACCCGGCGTCGGACCCGAGGCCGTCACGGCTGACTCGAGGATGGTTGGAACACCGACACGAGGCACGTACACTTTGTGGAAATTTTGTGGAGGAATTTGCTTGTGGAAAAAAATAATGGATGAGTACCTGCCTATTTATAGGATGTGGGAATTCCCATTTGGATAATGATTAGGATTGTTTAAACCCAAATTAGATAAATCAATCTATTAAATTTAAAACCAATCATATCAAATCCAAATCCAAATCCAAATCCAATTAAATCTAATTAAATACTCTTAGTTTAAAATCAAATCAATAATCAAATTTTAATTATTTAACTATTTAAATAAATACATAGATTCAAATCAAGATTTAAATCTCCACAATAAATTTAAAATATGCTTTCCAAAAATACTAATAATATTAATTTCAAAAATTGTATTTTTATTTAAAATAAACTAATAAATATTTATGAGCTACATGTATGCACAAATATTCTTTACATAAATATACTTTCTAATATACCATTTTATGGGAAAATACTTTATAATTATAACTGCATAAATAAAAGGCTTTTCATAATTAAAACCATAAACTTGAAATGATAGCTAGAAATAATTATTACCTATATTATTTTGAAACCATAAAATAATAAAAATAATATTTTTCAAAAATATGTATGCTAGCACATATTCGCACTCGTCGAGCAAATTCGAAAAAGAAATAAAAGTCGTGCGCGACGTATAATACGACTACGCGACGTGTATTACGAAAATTTTAAATCAGTACTAAATTTAATAAAAAAAATAGTAGAAATTTAGGGGTTTTACAGGGGAATACCTGAAACCTGCGTTCTTCTTCGAAGACACTTTGACTGTGAAGAACAGTCAAGTTCTGGATGTATCGAAGAACTGGAGCTTTATTTCTAACGGGATGGCGATCCGTATCCCTCAAATGGAGCGTCACTTCCCACTATCTTGGTTTAATATGCTCCCGCTGGACATGAAGATGGAAGAGTCTTTGACCTCTACCCGGAATGGGATGTTTGTGGGCGACATTCATTACAATAACAGCATAAAGTCAGTATGTGAGGGTAAGGTGCATGCCAGCCGTTATGTAATGGGATTGGCCTTGGGTACTTTTTTGAATGTGCTGGGTCCCAATTTTACGTTTTCTTCAGCCGACACTTTCCTGAACCAACTTGCTCGGAAAGGCTCCTATCCGATTGGCCGGTTGGCGCTTCCAAGTTGGATACACCCCATCCCCTCATTGATCAATCTGTCTATGTGGATCTCGCAAAAGTATGAGACTTTTCTGCGTAAGATTGGTCTTTATCACGCTATTCGGGGCACCAGTCACGGCTTATCTATAAACAAAAAATTATTCATGGCTTTGTTGGAGATGTACAACCGCCGTACGAGAACCTTCTATACACCTATAGGGGAAATGGGGCTTGCACTCCATGAGATGCACGTGGTTTCTAAGCTTCCTTGGGGGGATGAAGCTTTTGAGGTATACACTCCTACGAATGAGGAGTTCGAAGAGCTGGACGAACGGTATCCGGATTTCGTAGCTATTTATCAGAAGATATTGTGCCACTATAGCACGTGCCAGCAGATAGCCAAGAAGGATAGCAGCTCGGAAGGGAATGCTCCCCACACTAAGGACTAGGTAAGCTATCTCTTCTCGACGGGAGCCTCAGGCCGAATTACTTCCCGAAGTCCTCAATCACGGGAGGCGGTTCAGGCCTTGGTGTCGTCGGCCAAGAGGGTGGCCACCGCCAGTGACAAATTTGGGAGTCAAACAGACTCTTTTGGTTATTTCTATCAGGATACCCAAGAGCTGTCAGAGAAGGTGCTCCTGGCAGGATTTTCGATGGTATGGCTACGGAATTGCGTAGTCTCAGGAGGAGCTGGTTCTATTGAGAGGATCAGCCGTAATTTTATCCTTCCTGCTGTGAAGCTAGTTTTTAGAGTCAAACTAGGTCTCCTCCCGGCCATGGTGTGCAGCATACACCGTGGCCTTCATACTTTTACGTCCAAGGTCATTGCCCGCGATGTGACAAAAGACTTTGAACGGACTGAGTTGCCCTATCATTATCTTATGGGGTGGCTATTAATGCATGCCGATTTTTGATGAGACCGGGTTCTAAAGTTGTCGTGATTGCTGATGACACTTTTATCTTCTATTTTTGCAACGAGCCTTGGGATTAAGAGACCATGCGTGCCTGCCGGATGGCGCTGGCGAGAGCAGATAGGTACGACTTTTTCGTATCCGTCCCTCGTTTTACTACTGAGGAAATAGCGGACGTACATCTCGACGGTATTGGGCCTCCTCAGCTTCTAGACGGCCAGATACTTCTGTGGTTGCGTAACATCCGCTCCGCTCACCTGGTATACCGCAACCGCAATACTGTCTTTCCGGAGCCTTACCTGCCTAGCAGGTTTGTCCGACAGTTTGGATACAGCCAGCATTTTCTGGACAGTCCCAGCTCTTGTCTGGGTTTTGAAGGTAGCCTCCTTGACGGTGTCAGGGCCTGACACTACTATGATATGTTCCATACCCGTACCACTTTTTCGGTCCCTGATGTTGAGGCCCCGGTAGAGATTTTGTATATGGCGGCCCTGTATCATGTTATGGCAAATAAGCTCCCCGTCGGTTTTAACCCGGGTGCCAGTTTTATTGTTGGTACTGGCCTGGACGAGAAACCCCAAAGGGCCAAGACGAGGAAGAAGAAAAAGAATATGGTCAAGGTGCCAGGTTCGGACTCCACCAATGTGGATGATGAGGACGACGAGCGTGATGCAGATAACTCTTCCTTTTCGGTAGAAGATGTTGGGGCGGATCAGCCGCTTGTTTCGTTAAATGAGATGGTGGCGGATCAGCCACCCGTCGTACATGGTCCTGTACGGAAGCGTAGCAGACAAATCTCCCCTGTTGGCGGTACTCCTCACTTCCGAAAATTTGCTGCGACCAGACATCGCAGGCTAACCATAAGGGAGAGAAGTGAGGATGTCGACCCTCTTCGGAGGTAAAGCGAGTTACTACCATCTTTATTCAGTTCTTCTTTTCTTCTAATTCTGATCTTAATCATTTTTTCCCTCCCGTGGGTGTCAGAAGAAGAGGAATCTCAAGTTGCTGAGGTCGTCACTCGAGACGACGGGGCTTTGATGAACCTGTCCCCGAAATTACTGAATTTTATCAAGGTGACGCTGATCGAGTCCTACCTCCCTTCGGGGTGGTTGGAACAGAAGAGCCAGCCGAATTTAACTTGGGGGTCGCGGGTGAGGAGACCACATCAGCTGCGAGCGAGCTGCGGCCTTCATGCTCCTCCCCTGGTATGATAAGCCGAATCTTAACTTGTGAGGAGGCCTATATGCTCTATCATCACATCCTTCGGGTTACGTTGATTGATTATTGCTCTGGACATACAGGTCCTGCCTCTCTAGTACCGATGATGGACATTGTTGAGACATGCTCTGCCGAAGGGACACTGGCGGAGAGGAGCATACCCCCTCTCCTTCCGGCTCGTCTTGAGGGGCCTCCCGCTGTTTCAAGTTCAAAAAGTCAGGTGGCGGCACAGTCGGGGCAGGGGACAATGGTCCCTGCATCCTCTTCTGCTCAGGCGGTTCCGAGAGTTGACTTTTCCGTCCTGCCGAGTGTCCAGACTCTTCGGGTGGTGGAGGAGGAGTTAGCCGCTATCCGTGCATCTTTTTGCTCGGAATTTATCTCTTTGGTGGAAAGTTCTAGCGCGCCACCTTCGACGTTGTCGGCCACGCTTCCTTTGACGTCGTCCTCTACAGAGGTTCTGGACGAAGCGTCACAGGACGTGGTTGACAGCTTCTATCGCCACTTGAAGAGGGGGTAGCAGCTGTTGTGGAATGAGGGACCTCTTTTGCCTTGGTCCGGCAATGCGCCCAGGGTCATATTGATATCCTTAAGACTCTGCCCGGTGGGGCAGGGGTAGCTGCACTTTTGGAGGCGAAATTGCTGGAGACTGATCAGCTGGTAGCCCAGCTTCATGTGCTACGGCTTGCTGATCTGTCTGTTGCTATAGATCAGGAGTGCAGTTTCCTTATAGCTGCTGTAGAGAAGATAAGGGCTGCTCGGGATAAGACCAGGCCGGCCATACTGAAGGACCTCCACGATCTGTCTGATCGATATGATCAGTTGAGCCATGAGCGTGAAGATGTTATGGCTCGGAAAGCGACTGCCTCCCATGGGGTTATTGACACGCGGGAGCAGATCCTTGAGCTTCTGAGGAAGCTAGCTTTCCTGGAGTCTGAGCTTGAGGCTGCTCGCACCGAAAGGGGCTAATTATCCAGGAGGCTGACAGAGTAATCGAGCTTCTGCTGGCCTGGAGCTTGCCCTGAAGAAGTTAGAGGGCAGCTGGCGGGCACACATGGACTTGGATAATGCAGAGCGGTTGTCCCAGGAGGCCGAGCGCCGAGCTAAGCAGCGGCTCGAGCGGGGGACCGCCTTGGTGAAGAACCGTCTCCTGGAATTATGTACCGCCGAACCATAGACGGCTTTTTTCCTTCTTTTTGTTTTCGTTCTTTTCCTTTCTATAAGTAGGAGGATGTCCCTAGAACATGTAGTACTTTTGCCTTCCAAATAAAAGACTATGCTTTATTCTACCATTTATTTGTACTATTTGTTGTGCCTGCGGTGTCATGGTGGTGTTTGCCCCGCTTAGGGGACTGTTTGTGGACCTGTTACCCTTGGCATACCTGGGTTTTAGGTAAGATAACAAGTTTGATGGAGATACCTAGCACAATTCTACGGTAAGGTGGTTATGGACATTCCGGGTATCGGGAGAAAGAATGCCATGGAGCAGCTGGGCTCCCGAGGCGTGATGAGGAATGATGTGCATGTACTAAGAAACTTAGTACAACATTTGTAGTTAGCAGAGGACATTTGTGGGCCTATTATCCTTGGCGTACCTTGGTTCAGGATACGGATAATAAGACGAGAGAGAAAACCAACACACTTACTGAGAGGTATTGAGGACATGGCAAGTATGGGGGTTTTACCGCGGAGTCTTCCTACTCATAGGTAATGAGGACATGGCAGGAGTGGACTTAACGGAGGATATTTGTGGTCAACAGAGGACATTTATGGACCTATTATCTTTAGCGTACCCTGGAGTTTTTTTCGGTACAAATAATAAGTCGAGGGAGAACCAACATATTTACTCAGAGGTAATGAGGACATGGCAAATATGAGGGTTTCTTCGATGGAGCCTTCCTACTTAGAGGTAATGAGAACATGGCAGGAGTGGGCTCCATGAAGGGGTACATAGGACGACTCAGAGGTAATGAAGACATGGAAGTTCTATGTAGAGGGTGATTTGTTTTTGGTGGAAGTGAAACGACTCAGAGGTAACATCGACGTGGTCGTTTTGGAAATTTTGTGGATCTGTTACCCTTTTTGTGCACTGAGAGTGCGGGTAGTGGATCATGAGGGAGGAGCTCTTTCAGAGAAAGAAGTTCAGAGGTATGGTCATACATGACTTACTATCTGAAAGATTAACCGGAATATAAGTTCAGAGGCACCTGCGGGTACATAACTCGATGATTTGGGAGAGTTGGTGTCAGCATGTGAGTTCAGTGGTACGAAAGAGTACATGACTCGGCGATCTAGAATTTAGAGAACGTGAGTTCAGCGGTACAGGGGAGGTACATAACTCAGCAATCTGGGATTTTGTGAATGTGAGTTCAGCGGTACCGGCGGGTACATAACTCAATAATCTGGGATATTTGGAGGAAGAATGTGAATGCGAGTTCAGAGGTACCGACGAGTACATAACTCAATAATCTGGGATTTGGAGGCTGTGAGTTCAGCGGTACTGGCGGGTACATAACTCAATAATCTGAAATTTGGAGAATATCGTTTAGACATAATATTTCTTCAGGAACTTGTCGTTGACGAGCAACATGAGCAAGTATCCATTTTGTTTTGCGAGGCGGTAAGCACCGTTGGAGAATACGGCCTCAATGATAAATAGACCTTTCCATTTTGGCTGGAATTTGTCGGCAGTTTTGTGAGTCATGACCATCGGCCTCCGAACCGCCAGAACGAGATCGTCCACTTGGAATGTTCTGATTTTAACCTTCTTGTTGAAGGCTCCGGAGATGCGTGCTTGGTATAGCTCGATTCGTTGTTGAGCCAAGAGGCACTTTTCATCTAAGGCCTCCAACTCTTGTAGCCGGCGATGGTAGTTATCGTCCGTCGTCAATTGGTAAGTGAGAGCGACGTAGAGTGAGGGTATTTGAATCTCCAATAGGAGAACTGCCTCACTCCCGTACACCAGGGAGAATGGTGTGTTCTCTATGGCTGTTCGAAGTGTGGTACGGTACGCCCATAAGCATTCACCAAGCTTCTCGTTCCAGTCACGTTTGTTGGATGATACGAACTTTTTGAGCAACTTGATGATGGTTTTGTTGAATGCTTTAGCCAGACCATTAGCCGCTGGGTTATATTGTGAGCACCCTAAATTTCGGGTTAATTTTTATTTTATTTTATTTTAATTTTCTGATTGATTTGGTTTTGATAAAGAATTTATTCTGTTATTTTTCCTTAAGTGTACTTTTTCATGCCTTTGATATTTGGAGTGTCAGGGATATTCAACTCTGGAAATCTTCTTCACGAGTTTTGGGGTGGACAGGATTACCTTCTGTTTGCCATTGATTGTAAAAGAACAGAACAATTATCGGAGGACTGAACTTAGACTCACAATACAAACTCGCTCGTACAAAGAAAGCCTAGGAACGAAAACCTAGGTACAGCAGACTAAGTACGATTGTTTATTTTTGATTCTGGGGGGTGACGATAGAGGCTCGGGAAAGCGACGGCCGCTCTGCCTTACTCCTTGGACAATCAGTATGCAGTCTTGGCTCGGGGAAGATCTGCTCGGCGTTGATGAAGAAACGCTCTTCTTGCTCTCCTCGGATTGCTCTTCTGACTTCTCTCTCTCTGTGATTATCAAGAAGAAAGAGGGAGCTCTCTCTGTGTAGATCTCTCTCTTATTCTTTTGTTGCCGACCTCTCTCTCTCTTTTTTTTTCACAAGGGAATGATGCTGGCTATTTATAAGAGTGGGGGGGTGATCATTAGGGTTTGCTAATGATTATCTGTTTGGAATGTCGGCGCTCCTTTATTCTATCTGAACCCTCGATCCTGATTATAGTGAATATCGGCCATTGATGCGGATAGCATCATATCTCATGAGCAATTAATGCTAGCTGCTTTAAATCTTCGTGATTGATTATGCTAATGTCTGATTGCTCGCCACGTGTCCCATTAGCTTGATGATAAATGATATACCCTGATCTCAGTAATTATGACGATGATGTCAAATATATTTGTTGAGATTCGGTTAAATCTCTTATTGATCCCATGCCACGTGTCTTAATTGTGAGTCCTGTCAGAGCCGCATAGGATTGACTATCCTCGAACCGCAGAGAGATACTCTTCCTGGGCCGCATGAGACAATGCCTCATCGAGCCGCAGGGGACGAACCTTCTGTGAGCCGCATATGCATAGTCTTTGCGAGCCGCATGAGCTAGCATTGTATTGAGTCGCAGGAATTGAGCTCCCGGTAGGCCGCATATGGCTGATTTCTGCTAACCATATAGAGTGACTTCTTCGTGAGCCGCATGGAGCTGTTTTCCATTTAAGCCGCATGAGAGTTGCCACGTGGCAACCTAGGATTTCTGACGGTTCGGGTCAGAGATCTTCTTCCTTTCCCGAAAAGTCTGTCATTATGGCAGAGCCATTATGACACTTTTTGTCAGAGCAGTCACAGTCGCCAAGTCGTGTTAGAGCATTAAATGAGGCCACCCCCAAACGACCAGCTGTAGGGAAGGATCACACATGTCATCCATCGAGCCGCATATGCCTTGCTGAACCGCATACGCTCCCGAGCCGCATGCGATTGAGAGTCTTCTTTGAACCGCATAGGGCCGCTCCTGTGTGAGCCGCATAAGCTTCTTACTCCGAGCCGCATGGATCATTATTCTAATATTTGCCATGCTTCTACAGGACCCCCTTCAAAGTTTTCAATTTGTAAAAATTGGAATACTTTGAACAAGAAGCATGGCCCCGTTCATGCCGCATAGGATTTTTCTGTCTGCCTGAGCTTCCTAGCCGCATAAATTCATCTGGCCGCATAAACTGGTTGCCACGTGTCCTGAACACGTGTGCAAATCTTTATTAAGTGCCTTTGATTTGATTTAACGCCGCCTTTTGGGGGAGGATCCCAAGAGTCGATTTTGCCTTGACCGAAGCATTTTGCCTTTATTCTTTGGGGGCGGCGCGTAATCCGAGGCATACTCCGAGACGTCTGTTCATTTCGTGGGTCTCTTTTGCCTATAAATAGGAGTCTTTAAGCCTCTTGGGGCTTTTCTTCACCTTCTCTCTTTGCTCTGATTCTCTATTTGCCATCTTTGCTCTTTGTCTTCTTCCTTTAGCAACCGACAATGACTCCCAAGAAAGCTGCAGCATCGAAGGCCGCTAAGGGTAAGGCAGTTGCTTCTGCAGCGACTGCTGCGGCAAACGTAGCCGCCCCTCCGCCGGTCATTACGCACTCCATCCATCCCGATGTCCATCCGTCTATCGCTGGCAAGAGATCGTCTAAAAACCCTAACTGTCGCTATGGCTCTGCTGCATACCTTATGCACAAGCCACGTATACGGGGTTTTATTGATGGGACTGCATGAGCCCTTCGTCTTATGGGGCCGCATGAACTTGTTATACTCGATCTGCGTTTGCATACGTGTTTTTGATTTGGGCCGCATAAGCGTTGCTCACCTTTTTTGAACCGCAGAAATTCGTCTACTCACGTCAGTTCGCATGAATCTGACTTTGTAGGCGTGCTTAACTTGAACCGCATGGGTCTATCAGTTCGTCTGGACTTGAGTTGTATGAGCTCGGCTAACTCGGAGCCGCATGAGGTTATGATGCACTGAACCGCATATACGTATCAAATGCTGAGCCGCATGAAGCTGTAACGAGCCGAGCCGCATAAGCTCAGATGACCTTTCCAATGCTTCTGTTTTTTGACTATCTTCTAACCTCGTTTCTTTCGTATTTTTCCAGTGAGCTTGCCCGTAAATCCTGCTGGGGAGCTTATAGTGGGTTCGAATCAATTTGCCCTGGGCGTGCGTCTTGACGACTTAATTAGGCATGTATCGAATCAGTTCCCTACTGATGAGCCTTCGGAGAGGTTGAAGGCTATAGAGAGTCAAACCCTTCATTACCTCCGTTCCATGATGAATACTGGGAAGCTGGATGGAAAATACCTGAAGCCTTTGTTCCTTTTTGGGGATGCTTTAACCATCAAGAATCCTCGGGTCTTAGAGATTTCTGAGAACTGGGATTTTTCTTTGGATGGGGTGGCAATCCATATTCCTCTCATGGAACGTCATTATCCTTTGTCATAGTTCAATATGGTGTTGCTGGACCGGAAGATGGTGTGTAACCTAACTCCCACTCAATCAGGGATGTTGATGGGCAACATCCATTATAATCCGAATATGAAGTCGACGTATGCAGGTAAGGATTCCGTCCTCCGGTATTTGATGGGTCTGGTCCCGGGCTCTTTTATGAATGTATACGGTCCCAATTTCACACTTACTCAAGCTGATACTTTCCTGAATCGGCTTGTTCGCAAGAAGTCTTATCCTGTTGGTAGGCTGGCACTGCCGAACTGGATAAACCCCACCTCTACGTGGGCCCAGTTGACTGCTTGGGTTCTACAGACTTATGGAGCATTCTTGCGGGAGGTGGGGCTTTACCATGCCATTCGGGGCACTTGTCACGGGCTTTCCCTTAATAAACCACTATTCGTAGCGCTCTTGGAGATGTACAGCCAGCGAACGGGGACATTTTTTACACCAGTAGGGGAACTGGGGCTTGCTCTTCACGAGATGTATACTGTCTCTAAACTTCTATGGGGGAATGAGCCTTTCGAGGTGTATACCCCGTCAAATGAGGAGTTCGAGGCCTTGGACAGGCAACTCCCAGGTTTTGTTGCGGTGTATCGGGAGTTGTTGTGCCACCATAGTGCTTGTCATCAAATGGCTATAAAAACGGCGGATAGCTCTGAGGGGACCGCTCCCCATACCACATCCTGGATTAATTACCTCTTTAGGGTTGATCCTTCTGGTGAAGTTACTCCCCGAGCCCCTCGATCGCACGCAGAGGTAAGGGATCTGATGTCCAATGTCAAAAAGTCGTGATCCAAGAGTGATATATTCGGGAGTCAAGCTGACTCTCTTAGTTATTTTCACTATGGGACCATACAACTGTCGGAGAAGGCGCTTCTGGCAGGGTTTTTGATGATATGGCTACGGAACTGCGTAGTCTCAGGCGGAGCGGGCTCTATCGAGAGGATTGGTCGTCATTTCATCCTCCCTGCCGTTAAGCTAGTATTCGGAGTTAGGCTGGCCCTCCTTCCTGCTATGGTATGCAGCATACATCATGGTCTGCGGACATTCTCGTCTAAGGTTATTGCTCGCAGGAAGACTTTGGATTTTGAGCGCGTAGAACTGCCCTTTCACTACCTAATGGGGTGGTTGGCGATGCACTATAAGTCTTTGCTAGGACCTGGGGTAGCGGAAGATGCTACGGCCGATGACGCTTTCCTCTTCAAATGCCATCACCGGTCTTGGGAATACAACACTATGCCATCTTGTCGGAGGGCGTTGGCGAGAGTGGATGGGTGTGATCTCTTTGTGTCTGTTCCTCCTTTTTCTGATGAGGAAGTGAGGAAGGTACACCTTGATGGTACTGGACCTTCTCATTTTCTGTCTCCGGATATGCTTGCTTGGTTGCGCAATATCCGCCCCGCGCATCTGGTTTATCGCAACCGGGATAATGTGTACTTGGAGCCTTACCTACCCAGTAGGTTTTTCCGTCAATTTGGTTATAGCCAGTTGTTCCTTGATTGTCCCAACCCTTGTTTGGGTTTTGAAGGTAGCATTCTTGACGGCGTCCGAGCGTGGAATTATTACGACGCTTATCATACTCGGGCCAGCTTCTCAGTTCCCGATGCCAAGGCATCGAGGGAAATTTTGTACGTGGTCGCTTTGTATCACGTTATGGCGAACAAGCCTCCTGTTAACTTCAATCCGAGTACCAGCTTCATCGTAGGTACTGGTTTAGAGGAGAAGCCTAAGGGGGCTAAGGCTAGAAAGCAACTGGCGCTCCAAATTCCTCTCCCTGAATCAGAACCTTCCGAGTCGGCTGAGGAGGAGGATGATAGCGAAGACTTCCTTTCTGGTGGGGATGAAGAAGTGGCGGATCAACCGCTTCCCCCACTTGATGAACCGGCGGAAGATCTGCCGCTTACTACACAAGAGGGAGCAGTGAGAGACGAACACCCTTCAGCTGTATCTGGTCCCTCGCGTAAACGGGTCAGATACGAATCTCCTGACAGTAGAGCGACCTTTTCTGTGAAGGGAGCTGCTGTTAAGTCTCGTGGGACACCTATCACCGAGAAGGGTGAAGGTGCAGACGATGTTCCGGAGGTAAGTCCAAGTCGGAGTTCTATCTTTGTTGTAGCTTTCTTTCCTCTCGGGGATATGACTTGATCATTTTTCTTTGTAGGCGTCTGACGAACCAGGCTCTCCTGAACCACCTGCTGCTTCAGTAGTTGATCCGGCCCTTGCCGCTTTGATTAGCGACATGTGTGCCGCGGTCCTCTCTGCGGGGGCTCTCTCAGCGGCGGCTAAGGACTCCCAAGCTGCTGAGGCCCCAGCCCGGGGTGACGAAAGTTTCCTTGGGCCCATCTCCGAGATTTCTGAACTTCAGCGAGATGACGCCATCCTCGGTGCATCCCCTCCCGAGGATGCAAGGGCGGATGAGTCTTTTATTCCTGACTCGGAGGCTGTTGGTGAAGAGGTTGTGATGGCTGTAGGCGAACCTCAGCCTCCACATTCCTCCACTGGTAAGCTGAGCCACATATTGACCACCGAGGGGGCTTATTTGCTCTATCAGCATATCCTTCAGGTCAAGTCGATTCATGGTTGTCTTGGCCGTGCAGGTCCTGACCCTTTATCTCCTGCCGCTGATGTTTTCGGGGAAGGCCCGGTCTGCCGTGATCTGGACGAAAGGAGCATTTCCTCTCCTTCGTCATCGCATGTTGAGGGACATCCTGCCAGCTCTGGGCAGATGGGGATGGAGTTGGTGCTGGCCCCGGCCTCGTCTTCGGCTGCTTATACGGCTCCGGAGATTGACTTCTCGACCCTGCCGAGCATCCAAATTCTGCGGGCCACTGAAGAGGAATTGGCCGATGCTCAAGCGTCTTTCCGTGCAGAGTTGGTTTCTCTTGTAGCGGAAGCGGCAGATTCTGTCACGTCTTCTTCCGCGCTGCCAGCCACACTCCCGTTGACACCGGCTTCCTCGGAGGCTCTGAACGAGGTGACGCAGGATGTGGTTGACAGCTTCTATCGTCACTTAGGGAGGGGTATAAACGCTGCCGTAGAACGGAAGGTCCCTTTTTCTCTGTCTCTGCGGGGCGCTCGGGGTCAAATCGACACTCTGAAGGGTCTTCCTGGCGGGGTGGGGTTAGCCGCGTTCCTGGAGCCTAAGCTGACAGAGGCTGACCAGCTTGTGACCCAACTGCTGGCAGTACGGCAGGCTGGCTTGCCTGCTGCGATCGAACGAGAGCGGGGCTTCCTGGTTGCTGCTCGGGACAGGATCAAGCTCGCTCGAGAAACTGTCGGACCGGCTGTGCAGGGGGATCTTGACAAGTTCTCCGTCTCCTATGACCGACTGGGTCGTTGGAGTCAGGCTTGTAGGGCCCGGGAAGAATCTGCCTCTCGTGGAATAGCTGACACGAAGGAGCGTATTCTCGCACTCCAGAAGGAGTTGGCCTTCATAGAGTCAGAGCGGGAGGCTGCTCATGCAGAACAGGAGTCGATTGCTCGGAAGGCCGAGAGGGTTTCCCGATCTTCTGTCAACCTGGAGTGGGCCTTCAAGAAGTTTGAGGACAACTGGCAAGCCCATGCTCATCTGGAGGATGCGGCGGTGCTGAACCAGGAGGCAGAGCGTCGAGCCAAACAGAGGCTTGAGCGGTCGGTTGCCTTGATAAAGGACCGTCTCATGGCGTTATGTGCTCCAGAGCAGTGATCCGTCCTCTGTCTTCTTTTTTCTTTCTTTTCTCTTTTAATTTTTGTAAGGGATGTGATCCCTGCTGATGTAGCCCTTTGATTTTTGAATAAATGAGCATGTTTCAACTCATCTTTTCTTTCTTGTACTTGCGGTGTTTATGGAACCGGACTTGCTGGGGGATTATTTGTGGACCTGTTACCCTAGGCGTACCTTGGTTTTAGGTACGGATAACAAGTTTGATTAGGATGTTTGGAGCAGCCATGGCAAAGTGGTCATGGGTGTTTTTGGTGTTGGGAAAAGGAATGCCGTAAAGCAGCTGGGCTCCCGGGACATGGTAAGATGGTGGATTTATGCTAAGAAGCTTAGCAAGGGATATTTGTGGGCCTATTATCCTTGGCGTACCCTGGTTCAGGATACGGATAATGGGATGAAAGGAAACCAATCACATTTGCTCAGAGGTTATGATGACATGGCAAACGTGAAGGTTTTATCGTAAAATCTTCCTGCTCAGCGGTAATGAGAACATGGCAGGAGAGACTTTACGGAAGCTATTTGTGGTCAACAGAGGACATTTGTGGTCAACAGAGGACATTTGTGGTCAACAGAGGACATTTGTGGTCAACAGAGGACATTTGTGGTCAACAGAAGACATTTGTGGACCTATTATCCTTGTCGTACTCCGGTTATGGGTACAGATAATAGGTTAAAAGATGACCGGCATACTTGCTCAGAGGTAATGTGGACATGGCAAATATGACGATTTCTTCGACGGAGCCTTCCCACTCAGAGGTAGTGAGGACATGGCAGGAGTGGGCTCAATGAAGATTGGGTACATAGAACGACTCAGAGGTAGAAGAACGTGGAAGTTCTATGTGAGGGGTCGGTTTGTTTTTGGTGGAAGTGAAACGACTCAGAGGTAATGAGGACATGGCCGTTTTAGAAATTGGTGGATCGACTACCCTTTTTGTGCACTGGGAGTGCGGGTAGTGAATCCTGAAGGAGGATCTCTGTCAGGAAGAAAGTTCAGAGGTATGATCATACTTGACTTATTATCTGAAAGAGTGACCGGAATGTAAGTTCAGAGGCACCAGCTGGTACATAACTTGGTAATTTGGACTATTGAGGGAGTGGGAGTTCAGCGGCACCAGCGGGTGCATGGCTCGATAATCTGAAATAGGGTGGATGAGAGTTTAGTGGTACTAAAGGGGTATATGACTCGATAATCAGGAGAATGATAGATGAGAGTTCAGTGGTACTAAAGGGGTACATGACTCGATAATCTGGAGAATGATGGATAAGAGTTCAGTGGTACTAAAGGGGTACATGACTCGATAATCTGGAGAATGATGTTCAAACATAGTATTTCTTTAGGAACTTGCCGTTGACGGGCAACATGAGCAAATCTTCGTTCGGCTTAGCGAGGCGGTAGGCGCCGTTGGAGAACACGGTCTCGATGACAAATGGACCTTTCCATTTTGGCTGGAACTTACCGGTGGTCTTATGAGTCATGACCATCGGCCTTCGGACTGCCAGAACAAGATCACCCACTTGGAATGTTCTGATTTTAACTTTCTTGTTGAAGGCTCCGGAGATGCGTGCTTGGTATAGCTCGATCCTTTGCTGAGCTAGGAGGCGCTTTTTATCTAAAGCCTCCAACTCTTGTAGTCGTCGTCGGTAGTTATCATCCGTCGTCAATTGATAAGTGAGGGCGATGCGGAGTGAGGGGATCTGAGTCTCCAAGGGGAGGACTGCCTCGCTCCCGTACACCGGAGAGAATGGTGTATTCCCGGTGGCTGTTCGAACCGTGGTGCAATAAGCCCATAAGCACTCGCCGAGCTTCTCGTTCCAGTCGCGTTTGTTGGAGGAGACGAACTTCTTGAGGAGTTTGATGATTGTTTTGTTGAATGCCTCTGCCAACCAGTTTGCTGCCGGGTTGTATGGTGTCGAAGCGACATTCTGAATGCGGTGCTTATCGCAGAATCGGTAGAATGCATGGCTTATAAACTGTGGACCATTATCATGGATGATTCTTCGTGGTAGTCCGAAGCGGTAGATAACGTGACGCTTAAGGAAGCTGATCACGTTTGAAGTTTTAACTTCTGCGAGTGGGACAACCTCCGCCCATTTGGAGAAATAATCAGTGATCGCAAGTATAAAGCGGTGTCCTCGGGAGGAAGGTGGGGTGATTGGACCAATGATATCCATTCCCCATGCTTTGAATGGCCAGGATGCCACCGTTGGATGCAAAAACTCGGATGGTTGATGAATGAAATCCACGTGGACTTGGCAGGCCTTATATTTTCTGGCATAATCTATCGCATCTGCCACCATTGTGGGCCAGTAGTAGCCCATCCGGCGAAGGCGGTCCTGTAGCTTAGGGCCGGGTTGATGGGCCCCACAGACACCGTCGTGAGCTTCTCGTATAGCTTCTGTAGCTTCCGCGTTCGATAAGCCCCGGAGCAATAATCCGTCGTAGGAGCGGCGATACAACATTTTCGTCTCTGTATCGTAGAAGAATCTGAGAGAGTGCCGTCTGATAGAGGTAGCTTCCTTTGGATTCTTTGGAAGGATATCGTATACGACGAAGTCGATGAACGGCTGTCTCCAGTCCGGTGTGTCGTCGACCGTCTGGGCGGAATAACTTGCCATGGCTTGAACATTGTTCTTGGGACAGACCAGTTCGTGGCCTATTAGGTCAACCGAATGATGAGCTTGGTTCGGCACTACTAAGGAAGCGGCAAGGCCTGCAAGGGCATCGGCTTCGATATTTCGGAGTTTGGGGACGTGTTCGATAAAGAATCCCTCGAATGATGAGATAATATTGATCGCAATTTGATGGTAGGGGATCATGTCTTCATGGCGAACCTCGTACGAGCCCCTGATCTAATTGACGATTAGTTGGGAGTCGCCGTATGCTTCAAGGTATTCTACCTCCAGCTCTTTTGCAAGTTGGAGGCCAATGACCAGAGCGTTATATTCGGCCACATTGTTGGAGCAGGGTTCCGTGAGGGAGTAGGCGCGATTGATCACCAGCCCAGTAGGAGAGATTAATACTACTCCGACCCCGACGACGATGTTTCCCTTGGGTCCGGTCCTTGAGGCGCCATCGAAGAACATTCGCCATATGTTATCGTGGGTGGCTGTATTTGAATCGGCAACCTCGTCTGGGATCTCTTCATAGATTCTGGATGACTCCGATCCTAGATGGGCTGCCAAAAAGTCTGCTAGGGCTTGACCCTTAACAGCCTTTTGCGGGACGAAGATCATATGATAGGGGGACAGCAATATTGTCCATGTGGCGAGGCGAGAGCTGAGGGCCCCTGGTTTAGTCATGAGGACTCTAAGGGGGTTGACTCGCGAGATCACATGTATGGTTTGTCCTGTGACATAGTGCCGCGTCTTTTGAATAGGGAATACCTGGGCAAGACACTCCTTCTCTACGGCGGTGTATCGATGTTCTGGCCCGATCATCATCCGGCTGAGATAATATATGGCCTGCTCGTGGCCTGCATCGTTATTTTGTGCTAGCAGGGCACCAAGGGAGTCTTCCATTGCTCGTACGTAGAGTAGGAAGGGTTTTCCGGGGACCGGGGCCACCAGGACTAGGGGATTCGACAAATATTCTTTAATGTCGTCGAAAGCACGCTGGCATTCCTCGTCCCATACGAATGAGACTCCCTTCTTCATGAGGTGTATGAACGGTCGGCATCGCCCAGAGAGGTTGGAAATGAACCTCCTGATGTAAACTAGCCTCCCTTAGAGGCCTCTGAGTTCGCGGAGATTTTTCGGAGGACCCATCTCCATGATTGCCTTCGTCTTCTCAGGGTCTACATGGATGCCCCGTGCCGTGATGATGAAGCCTAAGAATTTTCCGCTGGATACGCCCAAGAATGATTTCGTAGGGTTCATCTTCAGGTTGTGGGCTCTCATCAGGTCGAATACCGTTCTCAGGTCTTGCAGATGATCTTCCTTATGGCGACTCTTGACGGCGATGTCGTCGACATAGCATTCTACTGTTTTGCGTAAATGTTCTCGAAAAATGATACTCATGGCCCGCTGATATGTAGCGCCAGCATTCTTTAGACCGAATGGCATGACTGTGTAGCAGTATGTACCAATCGGCGTTCGGAATGATGTGTGCTTTTCGTCGTCAGGAGACATCTTGATTTGATTGTACCCCGAGAATCCATCCATGAATGACATACGTTCAAAGCCGCATGTGTTGTCGATCATGATGTCTGTGATGGGGAGGAGAAACTCGTCCTTCGGACATGCCTCATTCAGATTACGAAAGTCGATGCAGATTCGGATCTTTCCATTTTTCTTGAGGACCGGCACTATGTTGGCGACCCAGTCAGGATGTTGCTCTTCACGAATGAAGCCGCTGGCTATTAGCTTGTTGACTTCGGCTTCAATTGTGTCCATGACGCCTGGGCGGAAGCGTCGTTGTTGCTGTTTGACTGGCTTTGCATTTGGCCGTATGTTGAGTTTGTGAAGAGCGATATCGGGGTCTAGCCCCGGCATGTCCTCGTAACTCCACGCGAACACGTCGATATATTCTCTGACGAGTTTCAGCAGCGATTCTCGTTCTTCATTTGTCAGGCTTTTACTGATAAAGATCGGTTTTGGAGAAGATTCGCTGCCGAGATCCACTTGTATGACCTCATCTTCAGTAGGAGGTTCTCTCAGTTCGAACCATTTTTCCCATTGCGCGTCTAATTGTTGGGCCCACGGCTCTAGCTCAAGGATTTCGGGGATGTCTTCGTCTTCCTAGTAAGCGTCAGCGAACGCCATGTTGACTGACATGATTTGTCTGAATACGTCTCCGATGCTGGTATCTGAGTCGGAAGTCGGTGATCCGGTTGAATGTGACTGCCAGTCGCATTCTTCATCTGAGCATTCAGGGGTCGTACTAGGCGTTACATACCCTAAACCACATCGGGTTTTGTTATAGTAGTTCCGTGGTTTGCCCGCCGGGACTGGCGTCTTCAAAGGTAATCGTCGTCCAGTGCCGTAGTTCAGTCCTGGCGTTGTCTCTAGATCATACCCCTGTTTCTGCATGAGATATTTGGATTGAGGGCTATAGAGATACAGAGGCAGTCTTCCGGCATCTGACCCGAAGTCGACTTCTTCCCTAGCGGGGGGATGTGGGTTGTTCGTCCGGCCGAAGATGATCGGGTGGTCCCCTCCCTTGACTATTCGGTAAGTGTCTTCTACTGGAGTAAGTCGGATGGCGGTGTATACGTTTGTCACCTGTGTATGTAGGTGAGTGCCTATACCGTGTTCCATAGCGTACATTGTACATAGCTTATTGAGCTCGGTGTAGTTCAAAGATAACCCTTTATTGATGAAGTAAGGTATCTTTTCTAGAGGGATTACATCATCTGCGGAGGGGGTATCGGAGTGGGCAGCCACATACTTGGCCAATTCTGGTTCTTCTTCGGCCACCCCCTGTATAAATGAAGACTGGGAGGACGACCTAGTCAGCTTGATCTTCAGAGGCTCAACTGGCGGAGCAGATCGTGGAGTTGTTGGTAAACTACTAACCCCCAGTTTGGTACTTGATGTGAGGCGAGGGGCGGCCGGTTCGCTAGAAGTGTCAGACCTCGCATCGGGGTGAAGAACCTTCTTGGAAAGGCGTATTGTGAGCGGTCTGTCGGAGGGATTGGGCTTCTCCGTTTGGAGCTGACCGACTCTCGGTAGTCTAATGGTAAGTGGCCCTGTTATGGGTCTCGGTGCTTGGCCGGACCTTGGCAGCCGGATTCTCATTTGTTCTTCTTGTGCGGAGAGACTGATTGCGTCCTTACGCAGAGTGGCCGTAAGGGGTGCGGAATTGCCCGGTTTACGAGCCTGAAGGTGGATCGTTAGAGGTTCTTCTGATCCTGTAGCCGTCTTGTTGTGAGTTTGCACATCTTCTTCGACCAGATTCTTCTTTAATTTTTTGTATAGACAGGAGTCTGAGTAATAAGATTCGACCCCCTTGAAGGGATCGATATCGGCAAACTCTGTCCTCACGAAGCCGTACTTATCGACATATTTGAAGCACTGGTGTAGTGTGGAAGGCACGATCATGTAATCGTGTATCCAAGGTTGCCCCAGAAGGATATTGTAAGAAGTGTCGGCATCTATGACATAACAGGTGACTTCTGATTGGAGATCGCCGATCTAACACTTCAAACGGATCTTCCCTATTGGGTAGCTCCTGCCCGAATTGAAACCGCTAATGGCGGTGCTTGTAGGTGTCAGGCGATGCATCGGAATGCGAAGGTGATGTAGCAGACCCTTCGGAATGATGCTTATAGAGGACCCAGGATCAATGTGCATTCGGTCCACCTTTACGTCTCCGATGTATCCAGTATAGTATAGCGGGCGATCATGCAGGTTAGTTTTGATGAGCATATCTTGCGGAGAGAAGACGATATTGGGCATTGCTCCCGCACACGCACTATCTTGGAGCTCTGCAGGTTGGTTATCTTCCGTGAGGTTGACCTGAGCCAAGTATGCGTCGGCATTTTGGAGTGCCTCACTTAAAGCCGTACGGACATCCTTCGAGAGCCTGAGGAGTTCATATAAGGACAATTTGGTCGGGGTATTAGCTAATTGTGCTAAGATGTCGAAGTTGTAGGGCCTCTCCAGCCCCTGAGGTGTCTCCTTCCGGAGGGACTTATCGAAGCGAGTCTCCTTCGGCCAAGGCTTGTCGGTCGTCGAAGGCTGAGCCGGTCCCGGAGCATCATTGGTAGTGGGCGGATGATCATCAGTCGCGCTTTCGGTCACCGGTTGGGCTTGTGTTACGGATCGAGTAGTGACGGCCGAGACTTCCTCTTCTTTCGCCGAGGCAGTATGGCAGGATCTGACTTTTTTACTTTTTCTTTTAGGAGGTGGAGAGGGCTGAGTTATCTCGTGGACTAGGTCCGGATGGACCCACATGATTTCCCCTCGTGATGTGGTAAGGGGTATTAGACCAACGGCTTGATCGCGAGCAGGCGGCAGATTAGCAATCTCCATTGTTGCCAGATGGATGGGTATAACCCCGGTTACCCCTATTGGAGGGAAGTTGCCGAATTGTACGGATACCATGTTGGCTGCCACAGTTACCTCTTCGAAATCGATGGCCAGGGCGTTTGAATCGATGAGGTTTTGGATATACCGTTTCAGTTGGTAGCAGTCGTGTGTAGCATGGTGGACGTAGCAATGGTAATGGCAGAACTTTGGGTTCTCCAGATCAGCCGGCCGAGGCTCCCGTCTTGGTAGAGAAAGCTGAATCCTATCTCCTTGTATAAGCATGTCCAAGATAGGCTTGACGTGGCCGTCTTCAAAGGAATAAGTAATTTGATGCCATTGTTTGTCTGCTGGCTGTGGCTCGGGCTTCTGGGCTGTATCGGTCACCATAGCCTGCTTGCCTTTGTTGTCCCGGTTGTTGGAGGGGCTACCCCCATTGTCGTTACTGGTGTTGGGACGCTTGCTCTTGTTCTCTCCCTCCGAGATATGCAACCCCAGTTGGCGAGCCTTCTTTAATCGTTCTTCAGCACTTGTAGCACTGATGATAAAAGCCTTCCAGTCCTTGAACTGACTTTCGCCCATCCAGAGACTAATTGTTGGAAGTAGTCTCTTTTGGCAAATTTCAATCAAAGAAGAGTCCGGGTTGCCAGATGGTAACTTCATTGCGGTTTGACGAAACTGCTCAATGTAATTTCTCGTCAGTTCTTTCTCTCCTTGAACGACGTCCATGAGGGTAGACATCGTCACGTCCTGTCCTACCTCATAGAATCTCTCCAAGAACAAGCGTTTGAAGCCAGCGAAGGAGTGGATGCAATTGTCTGGCAGGTTGCGGTACCAATCGAAGGCGACTCCTTCCAGTGCCCCAATGAATAACCGCGTGAGGATAGCGTCATCATGGGGCAGATGGTCGGTAGTGACCTCAAAGTAAGTGATGTATCGACTTGCTGAAGTCTTGCCATCATATGGGTTGATATTGAACGGCTTATATCCTGGCGGAAAGGGAACATCCCTCCATTCAGCAGGATATGGTTACCGTA
Source organism: Iris pallida (assembly GCA_029216955.1). Classification (NCBI taxonomy): domain Eukaryota; kingdom Viridiplantae; phylum Streptophyta; class Magnoliopsida; order Asparagales; family Iridaceae; genus Iris; species Iris pallida. The sequence continues at coordinate 2,353,501 of JANAVB010007398.1, forward strand.
TTCTGAGGTCTTGAGAATTTTTTCGGGCGTGGAACATTGCTCGGAGCTCCTGAACCTCTCTTCTTACTTCTCGGGCCTCATCTGTCGCGGTAGGGGCCGTTATCTCGGGAGGATTATTGCCCTGGTTTGGTGCCGCTGAATTAGAATCTACGTTGATTGTGGGACCCGTGCTTGTCTGGCCCGGTGTCGCTCCCTGCAGAGTAGGAAGTGCCGCTTTGATCTCGTCTACAGACTTGACCAAGGCGTGCAATATGGCCTCCAACGTGTCGATGCGCTGGCGATCGCTGGAACCGCCTTGATTGCTGTCTGTCATGAATACCGTCTTCACATGAGGAGTGACGGAGGGAGTGGTGGAGGATGTACCCTCCGAGTCGTACCCATGCATCGAGCAATCGTCTGGATATGTGGGGATGTTCTCTTCAGGTTCGGACTCGGAAGGAACACTACCCCCAGCTTCGGAGCTTGCTTCATCTCGAGAATCATGGATGTCCTCGGGGACATCAGCATCTGTTGTACCCGATGGGAGGGTTGTTTCTCGGGGTTCGTCTTCTTGAAACGTTAGATTGTTGTGGACGTTCGGAGGGGTACTACCCCCAGCTCCTACGACCCCAGGGTCGGGGACGATGAGTCTCCTATTGTAGCAGATTTTGTCTTCGAACGGGTGTGTTGGTATACTCCGGTGGAGGGCAACCGTTTAGCCGACAATTTTTTAGCTGTAGTGGCTGATATCTTTGGACTGGAGATGCTTGTCTTCTTCCCTCTCCCTTTGGCGGGGACCTTCTGAGCGGAATTGCAGGAGACAACAGGAGGTGCCTCATCTTCTGAGTTCGGGTGCGGGCGATCTTCCGTCACTACCGCGTTGTTGCAGCAGCAGTTGACGATGATCTGGGTGCAGTGACGTCCATGTGAGGATTCTTTGCACGTCGAGGCCCCTTCTCTTTCCTTGCGTTTGTGGAGGATCGCCTCACACAGGTCAGAGGAACCACTCTGTCCGTTCGCCGTCGGGGATTGGACTTGAGCGGTTCTGTACAACTTTCCATCAGAGGCCCGTGTGATAATAAGCAGGACGCCCTGATAGTCAGAGGTTGGGGCAGCTGTCTGGGCTTGATGAGCCCGCGCTGCCCTAGACTTCTTCTTTCTAGCACTTGTGGGTACATAATAGGAATAGTCCAAGTTGAACATCACAGAGTCTGGCTTATCATCCAGAGAGTCATCAGGGTTCGGACCGTACGAGAGACGGTCGAAAACTGATCGAGAGGAGCATGGAGCAGATGCTATGCGGCTGGGAGCAGAAACCGTGCAGGCTGTCTGCATGCGGTTGTCTCCTGTCGTCGGACGAGTTCTTATGCGGCTAGGGGTCACGACCGTGCAGGCTGGCCGCATGCGGTTGGTATCTGTGGCCGCATGGGTTTTCTGCAAACGATTGACTTTACTGGCCGCATGAGTCTCGTTCATATTGTTGGGAACTGTAGTCGCATAAGTTATGCGGCTGACAGAAGTAGCCGCATGAGTTTTCTTCATACGGTTTGCGGATATAGCCGTATGGGCTTTCTCCTTGCGGCTAATATTCTTCTGTGGTTCGGTCCGCGTAGAGTCCCTCTTGGTCCCTGCAAGTCCAGCATCATAATATTTTCTTCTGCCGGACTTGGGGACAGCAGAGTTGTCTACGATCTGAAGTGGGACCGCAGAAGAATGCTTCTCGCCGTCTTGAGCAACAGAGGGCATCCCATCGAGGGCTTGAGGAGGAGCAAATGACTTCGGTCTCCATTCTTTGCGAGCCTTCGTGGTGCGGGTGCGCTTCTGGGCCGGGCCAGTGCTGCCTTCAGAGAGCATCTCTTCGAACGCATGTTGGTCGAAGCGGGCGACCATCTTCTTTTGTGTGGAGCCAAGTTTGGCTGCATCTGATTGCGTCACCAACTCCTCAGCCGTGGAGAAGTTAGTCCCCAGCAGAGTCGCCATCGTGTTTGCCATTGATTGTAAAAGAACAGAACAATTATCGGAGGACTGAACTTAGACTCACAATACAAACTCGCTCGTACAAAGAAAGCCTAGGGACGAAAACCTAGGTACAGCAGACTAAGTACGATTGTTTATTTTTGATTCTGGAGGGTGACGATAGAGGCTCGGGAAAGCGACGGCCACTCTGCCTTACTCCTTGGACGATCAGTATGCAGTCTTGGCTCGGGGAAGATCTGCTCGGTGTTGATGAAGAAACGCTCTTCTTGCTCTCCTCGGATTGCTCTCCTGACTTCTCTCTCTCTGTGATTATCAAGAAGAAAGAGGGAGCTCTCTCTGTGTAGATCTCTCTCTTATTCTTTTGTTGCCGACCTCTCTCTCTTTTTTTTCACAAGGGAATGATGCTGGCTATTTATAAGAGTGGGGGGGTGATCATTAGGGTTTGCTAATGATTATCTGTTTGGAATGTCGGCGCTCCTTTATTCTATCTGAACCCTTGATCCTGATTATAGTGAATCTCGGCCATTGATGCGGATAGCATCATATCTCATGAGCAATTAATGCTAGCTGCTTTAAATCTTCGTGATTGATTATGCTAATGTCTGATTGCTCGCCACGTGTCCCATTAGCTTGATAATAAATGATATGTCCTGATCTCAGTAATTATGACGATGATGTCAAATATATTTGTTGAGATTCGGTTAAATCTCTTATTGATCCCATGCCACGTGTCTTAATTGTGAGTCCTGTCAGAGCCGTATAGGATTGACTATCCTCGAACCGCAGAAAGATACTCTTCCTGGGCCGCATGAGACAATGCCTCATCGAGCCGTAGGGGACGAACCTTCCATTAGCCGCATATGCATAGTCTTTGCGAGCCGCATGAGCTAGCATTATATTGAGTCGCAGGAATTGAGCTCTCGGTGGGCCGCATATGGCTGATTTCTGCTAACCATATAGAGTGACTTCTTCGTGAGCCGCATGGAGCTGTTTTCCATTTAAGCCGCATGAGAGTTGCCACGTGGCAACCTAGGATTTCTGACGGTTCGGGTCAGAGATCTTCTTCCTTTCCCGAAAAGTCTGTCATTATGGCAGAGCCATTATGACACTTTTTGTCAGAGCAGTCACAGTCGCCAAGTCGTGTCAGAGCATTAAATGAGGCCACCCCCAAACGACCAGCTGTAGGGAAGGATCACACATGGCATCCATCGAGCCGCATATGCCTTGCTGAACCGCATACGCTCCCGAGCCGCATGCGATTGAGAGTCTTCTTTGAACCGCATAGGGCCGCTCCTGTGTGAGCCGCATAAGCTTCTTACTCCGAGCCGCATGGATCATTATTCTAATATTTTCCATGCTTCTACACCTTCATGATGGTATATAGTGTCCCACTAAAACTTGTTCCCTTGTGCTCTTTTTGCTTCGCTGAACTTCGGGTCGATTTAGACCATTTGATTATTAATTAATTTTCCCACTCTTTTCCTTGATCATTATTAGCACGTTACCGTGACTTTTAATTTGGGAGCGCAAGACCAGTCAGTTTCTTGAAACCAACTCATCATGTATGATCTACTCGAGACGCTCGTCACCCATGACCTTCGTGTCCCACCCAGACACGCCATCTTGTGCTCTATTTGCTTCGTATAACTTTCTCGACACGTGACCCAATTTTATTTCACCCCACGGTGTCACATTTATTTTCCAACTTGATTTGTGGGTCCCTTGTCGACCAAAACCTGTCAGCCCCAATTATGGACATGGCCCACATTGAGCCTACTATCCGTCCGCCACTTGTGTTCCATTTATTAGAATCCCCATGTGCTACTTATTTATCCATGATCATCAACGTCTAATTTTAATTCGATTTTTGCACAATGTCCAGTTTTTGATCCAATCCGGCTCCATCGAGTCCAGCCCGGCTCCATGTTATTCTCCATCATGACACCCTCATATTTTTTTGCCCAAAAATATCAAGTACTATTCTACCTATTTTTATATATTTAATAGAAATTCTTTTGATATTAAATCCCTATTGGAATTACCTATTTTTCCTATATTCCATCATACCCATTGATTTCCCCTAACTAAATCTCCTCCATTCAATCTCCTCATAGCAGCCAACTTTTTCCCACACCCTTGGCCATAGGCCGGCCCTAAATTCTAGGAGAGCAACTTTATCTCTCTCTCTTATCCTCTCTCACTCATTTCTTAAAAAAATTCTAAACAAAACTCATACAACAACAGCAACAACAAACTCCTCCCATGCCCCGACCACTTCCACCCACTGGACTGACCCCCAACTCCTTTGTAATGCCTATTGTTCGTATTACGTATTTAAGAATACGTGTACGTATTTTATCCCGTATTGGCCATGGTTCATCTTGGTTTGGGTTGGCTTGGGTTGGTTCGGCTAGGCTTGATTAGCCTTGGTTCATCATGAACCAAGGGTGAACCCCCTACCTACCACAACCAACCCCATTTATTAACCTCTTCCCATTCTCTCTCCTCATTATTTCCTTTCTTCTTCATTACTCTCCACCACCAACCAAGAAAACCCTAGCCTAGGCAAGTGCAATCTTGCTTCATGAAGAAACCCACCATTTTTATTGTTCTAACCTCTTCTTTGCAACTTTCTAATCCACATTAGAACTTGTCATTTTCTATTTTGAAGCTTGGATTTTTGTAGATCTAGAATTTAGTGATTTTTGGATTTTTATGGTTTTGATCTATTAAATCCCCTTGTTTTCAAGTTTTGATGGTTCCATGTGGTAGAGAATTTCCTTCTACCCAATTTTGACCTTTGGAAAGTTGGATTTGGACTTGTTTTGACCAAGTTATGGACCTTGGAAGCTTAGGGTTCAACCATGGAGTTCCTGCTGTTTGGAGAAGACAGTGAGCAGTGTGCGAGCTTTTTAGCTTGCGTCACTGAGCTGTGCGCGCTCTTTAGCGCAGCGCAGTAGACCCCATACGCTGCCTTTTTGGAGCGTATGACTTGCATACGCTCACTTGGATAGCCATGAGTCGTATGGAGTCCATACGCTGCCTTTTGGAGGCGTATGACTCGCATACGCTCGCTTGTGTGACAAGGAGTCGTATGAAGTTCATACGCTGCCTTTTTGGAGCGTATGTCTTGCATACGCTCACTTGTGTGACAAGGGGTCGTATGGACCTCATACGCTTACCTGAGCGTAGGCTTACCTGAGCGTAGCTTGACTTGAGCGTAGCCTGACCTGAGCGTATGACTTTTGCACTGAGCGTATGGCCTTGGCTGACTTGGTCTTATGTCAGCATGTCACTTTGGTTTTATTTTCCTTAAGCTTGGCTCTTCTATAGCCCTGTATATTGATATTTTATTAGATATTTTACGCCCATTTTATATCCTTACGCCTTTTGTCATGAACTTGATAATCATGAATTTATTTAATAGGATTGTTAATAATAATTGAACACGACATGGCAGGACAAGCATACCTGACATGATTATCTCGAATTGCTGTTGCGACGGCTAACGTGACATGACCCGACAAGAATGACTAACCTGGATACCGTGGATGATTGCGTTTGCACAATAAACCAGTATTGTCTTGCATCATGTCTAGGATGGGATCCCTGAGTACCACGGTCAGGGATACCTACTGTAATTAACTAAGAGTAATAAACTAGAATAATTCAGTAGACATGAAGAGATTCCCAACTACAGGCAATCCCGTTATCTGGGCGCATTAAGTGGACTTGTAGCCTACCGACGAGTAGGGCACACTTCCAGCACACAGTCATGTGGTGCACCCTTCATAAATGGACATTCGACCTGGATAACTTGGATGGTCTGCAGGGCTTGTGGCTGTTGAAATAATCTCATTGCATCTTGCTAGTAACTAGGCCTGTGATAACCCTAGCTAGTTAAAGTATGAAGCCGTACTTTTGATTGGCCGTGATTGATTGGATGAAGTTATTCCAGCTTAGTCTTATCCTGATCCTGTGCAAGATCGTGACAAGACACGATTATTGATGCTTGCCTTAACAATAACGATCGGAGGACCAGTTCTGTTCAGGCGAAGGGTTACAACCCCGGTCCTTGTTTGGTTTAAGGGTTGTAACCTGGCTCCCGGAGCAGTTCTGTGTCTTCCCTTCGGTTATTGTCTTATTTGTACCCCGTGCCATGTTTGTCATGTTCTATCTTACTTCAGCAACATGATTATCTATAATGGCCTTAACAATAAAGATCAGGAGTCCAGTTCTGTTCAGGCGAAGGGTTACAACCCCGGTCCTTGTTTGGTTTAAGGGTTGTAACCTGGCTCCCGGAGCAGTTCTGCGTCTTCTCTTCGTTTATTGTCTTATTACCTTATCCATAGTATTTGAGACGGATTTCCATTCAGGTGAAGGATTGCAACCCCGGTCCTTGTTTGGTTTAAGGGTTGTAGTCTGGCTACTTGAATGGTTTCCTCGTACTCAATTATTGTTGTTATTTCTGATAATTTAACTTTAATGTTCCTTACTATATGCTGGTTTTAGTTTCTAAGTGAAGCCTCCTTTGTGGCACTTGCTCTTTCTGGGGTCTGACCTAGCTGTTTTGTGTGGCCAGATATCGGAGCAGCTCCAGAGGATCCACCAATCTTCCAGCCAGATGGTGACCACTAGACGGAACCCTGGCAACGAGTGGGTTTCTTTTTGTCCTCCCACTTATTTGTAAAAATTATTCTTTTGAGGCGTTTAGCCGACGAGCACGTGTTAGCTCGATTGCATCTTTATTTACTGTCTGCCTACGGGCTGTAACATGATTGACAGATCCTAGGGTTGATCATGTATGACTGAACTCTTGCTAGTCCTGGCAGTTTGTACGACTAGCTTCATGATCATCCAATATGTAATGTATGGGACGCCTTGCTATTATATATTTGGTGCTCTGACATCTTGTAATTACTATTGCTTGCTTGTGATTGAGACAATAGGCTGGTTCATGACCTTAGGAGACTGCTGGCTTGTAGTTAAACCCTCATATATCTAGACAGCCGTGACCGTATAGTGAGATGGATTCTATTTCATATACGTAGCTGGCTATGTCTGCCCCCGCTCTCCAATATTCTGGTTCTGGGGCGTGACATGGTTTAAGTGGTGGCCCATGCAGGTCTTGTAAATCAAGATATGTGAGGGTTTACCGAATAGATGTCTCAATCAGTATTCGTCCTTGATCTCTGCTCGTACCTTTTGAATTCCTGGATTCTTGTCCTGATCATATGCTTGTATCGTTGATCTGTCCTGGTCCTTCCTTATTGTTCCCTATGTCGTCTTCTTCAGCGGTATTGTTCGTGGTCCTACTGACCAGCAAGGCGGAGCACCTCCCACGGACCAGCAGCAACCTGGAGATCAAGCCCAGCATTCCGGAGTAGCCTCTAGAGTCGTGCCTTCTGGCGGAGAGCCACCAGTCCAGCCAGTTCAACCAGTAGAACATGATGACGGCACTTTGGTAGGACTCGTCCGGACCTTGATAGCTTCCCAAGACCGGCGTGGAGATGCCTTGCACCAGGCAGTGACGGATGCTTTGACCCGGGGTGGTCATCAGGGTAACAGCACGGCCAACAGCTTCAAGCGCCTGAACCCTCCATTCTTCGACGGCAGCGAAGATGCGATCGCCGCGGATGCTTGGCTTCAGGATATCGAAGTGATTCTAGAAGCAGCCAGGACTCCAGAAAATGAGAAGGTGGCCGTAGTGCGCCTACAGTTGTTAGATCTTGCCCGCAGTTGGTGGACGTCGCAGGCCGAGGGATTAGTGGCACCCATTGCTTGGGCAGTGTTCAGAGAGAGATTCCAGACGAAGTAATTTGATGCTGTGGCTCGGTATGACTTACAGACGAGGTTTACCAACCTAAAGCAAGGAGGCAGAACAGTCGATGGTTATGCATCTGAGTTTTCTAGACTCAGTAGGTTTTCCCCCACCTTGGTGGCAACCGAGTTTGATAGGGCCCAGCGGTTCCAGCAGGGGCTGCATTTGGAGATTTTACTAGCAGTTGAGCAGTTCGAACACCGGACGTTCGATGCAGTATTGAGGGCGGCTAGGAGGCATGAGTACACCTTCCAGCGGATCATGAATAGGACCGGAGGTAGGAAGCGGTCCCACAGTCAGATGCACCAATCATCAGCTCCAGCCCCGGCAGCTAGAGGTTTAACTATTGGAATTCCGAGGCGGGCGTTCTCGGTGACGTCGGTTCAGCATTCTACCCCGACGTACCCTCAGCAACAGAAGCAGAAGCAGTCTTCCGTAGTGGGATGTTCACACTGCGGGAAGCCAGGGCATGTAGTGTCAGAGTGTCACAGAGCACAGGGATTGTGCTTGGTTTGTGGTGCCCCGGACCACAAGGTTGGGAACTGCCCGAACAGGGCGAGTTTATCAACTTTCTCTGGTCCTTCAGTTAGAGGACCAGCGCCAGTCCAGCAGCAGCAGCAGTTGCAGTACCCGCTTCCGAGGCCATTGCTGACGCAGGCCCAGGCATTCCAGCAGCAGAGACCGCAGCAGTATGCTCAGGCCCAAGCCCTGATCCAGAGCAGGCAGAGGAATTTTCCACAGAGGGGACCTGTCCCTAGAGGACGTGGTCAAGTGCTGGCCTTGACCATGGGAGAAGAAGAAGTAACACCAGGTGAGGTAGTGGCAGGTACTATTCTCGTCAACACCTTTCCAGCTTCAGCCTTATTTGATTCTGGTACATCGCATTCATTTATGTCTGCACGATTCGCGACACAGATAGGATTGGAGCCCGAGTCGTTATCAGTAAGGCTTAATATACTCACTGGTAACGGACTTGTGGGAGTCGATAGAGTATTTTCCTCGTGTCGAATCGTAGTTAGCAGTAGAGAGTTTCCCGCTAGATTGATAGAATTCCCGATGGCCGATTATGATGTAGTCTTAGGGATGGATTAGTTGAGGGACCAGTATGCTAGGATAGACTGCCACATTGGCAGGGTTGTTTTTAGCATTCCAGGAGAGCCGGAGTTTTCTTTCTCTCGAGGCGAGGTTGAGCCTTCTCCTCTAGTATTGCGGATGGCAGTTGCAGCAGTTCAATTGCCCAGGATAGTGGATGAGTTCCCAGATGTTTTTCCAGAAGAGCTTCCAGGTATGCCGCCAGAGCGGAAGATTGAGTTCACCATAGACTTGATTTCCGGGATAGCCTCGGTGTCAGAGAGAGTCTACAGGATGGCGCCATCAGAGTTGGAGATCCTGTACAAGATGATTGAAGAGCTTAGAACCAAGGGATTCATTCGTACTAGTGGATCGCCTTGGGGAGCCCCGATGCTTCTTGTGAAAAAGAAGGATAGTACGTCCAGATTATGTGTAGATTATCGTACCTTGAACTCAGTGACAATCAAGAACAGATACCCTCTCCCGAGGATAGATGACTTGTTTGATCAACTTAAAGGGGCAGCTGTATTCTCGAAGATTGACTTGCGCTCAGGATACCATCAGATCAGAGTCAGAGAACAGGACATCCCGAAGACAGCTTTCAGATCGAGATACGGGCATTGGGAGTTCCTTGTTATGCCATTTGGAGCAACCAATGCACCGGCAGTATTCATGGACCTCATGAATCGTATTTTCATGTCTTACTTGGATCAGTTTGTGATCGTATTCCTAGACGACATTCTGGTCTACAGCAAGAATGAGGCAGAGCATGAGCAGCATCTCAGGGTTGTTCTTCAGATACTCAGGGAGCACCAGTTATATGCCAAGTTCAGTAAATGCGAGTTCTGGCTTGATCGCATTTCATACTTGGGTCATATCATCACCAAAGGAGGAGTAGAAGTGGATCCCCAGAAGATCGTGGCCATTGAGTCATGGCCGGTGCCCAGCACAGTTGCAGAGGTTCGTAGTTTCCTTGGATTGGCCGGCTACTACCGACGATTTGTTTCGGACTTCGCTCGAATCTCGGCGCCGCTGACCCAGTTGACCCGCAAGGATGCACAGTTTGCTTGGACAGCAGAGTGCCTGGAATCTTTTGAGAAGTTGAAGCGAGGCTTAATGACGGCTCCTATTCTCACGCTTCCTGATAGGACCGGAGGATTTTCGGTATACTGTGACGCTTCAGGCAGAGGTTTAGGATGTGTTCTGATACAGCGTAAAAAGGTAATAGCTTATGCATCACGACAACTTCGTGATCATGAGAGGAATTACCCAACCAATGACTTGGAGCTGGCAGCAGTGGTGTTTGCACTCAAGTTGTGGAGGCACTATTTGTATGGAGATAGGGTGGAGATCTTCACCGACCATAAGAGCCTGAAATATGTTTTCACCCAGAAAGATCTTAACATGCATCAGAGGAGATGGCTGGAGCTACTTGTGGATTATGATGTCAACCTGCAGTATCATCCTGGAAAGGCCAATGTTGTTGCGGATGCATTGAGCAGGAGAGCGAGAGCTTATTTTCTAACAGCACAACCAGAGCTGTTAGCAGATCTTCAGAAAATGGATATTGAAGTTTTTCTTCCTTCCAGTATGGCCTTGATGCCAGTATGCAAGTTCAGTCCACTATAGTCGAGAGGATTCGGATGGCGCAGTCGGCAGATTCCAAGCTTCAACGACTCAGAGCAGAGTGTGAGGCGGGACGAAGACCAGAGTTATGCGTTCATGAGGATGGTACACTTCGACATGGTAAGCGTCTTTGTGTACCCAGCGGAGATATCCGACAGGAGGTCATGGCAGAAGCTCATAGTTTGCAGTATTCCATCCATCCGGGCAGTACGAAGATGTACCGTGATATCCGACAACATTTCTGGTGGAATGGCATGAAGCGGGAGATAGCTCGGTTTGTCTCTCGGTGTTTGGTTTGCCAACAGGTTAAAGCTGAACATCAGAGACCGGCAGGACTGCTTCAGCCCTTGCCGATTCCAGAGTGGAAGTGGGAGCATGTGACCATGGATTTCGTGACTGGATTACCTAGATCCCCAGCTGGTAGAGATGCTATTTGGGTTATAGTTGATCGGCTCACGAAAGTGGCTCACTTTCTTTCATTCAGAGTTGGTCAGTCAACGGCTCAGCTAGCGGCGATGTATCTTAGACAGATTGTCAGATTGTACGGTGTGCCAGTTAGCATCACCTCGGACCGAGATTCCAGATTTATATCGCACTTTTGGCGTAGCCTGCAGGCGAGTTTAGGGACTCATCTCCAGTTCAGTTCAGCATATCGTCCGCAGACAGATGGTCAGTCAGAGCGCATGATCCAGACTCTTGAAGACATGTCGCGGTCTTGCACACTTGACTTCGGTGGTTCATGGGAAGATCACTTGCACCTGGTGGAATTCTCGTACAACAATAGTTTCCAGGCCAGTATCCAGATGGCCCCGTTCGAGGTGCTGTATGGCAGGAAGTGTAGATCCCCGCTATCCTAGGATGATGTTGGAGAAAGACAGATGCTTGGTCCAGAATTGATTGCTCAGACCATTGAAGTGGTCAGAAGGGTCAGAGATCATCTTCGAGTTGCCCAAGATCGCCAGCGTCATTGGGCCGATTCTCATCGGCGCCCTCTCGAGTTTTCGGTCGACGATCATGTATTTTTGAGGATTTTGCCCAACCGTGGCGTCGTTCATTTCGGCGTACGGGAAAAGCTTAGTCCTAGGTATATAGGGCCGTTCGATATCTTAGAGCGAGTAGGAGATGTATCCTATCGTCTTGCTCTTCTGCCGTCGCTAAGCGAGGTGCATGACGTGTTCCATGTATCCCAATTACGACGATATATCCCGGACCCGAGCCACATCCTGGATCATTCGGAATTGGTTGTTGGTACCAACCTTTCGTATGAGGAGAGGCCCGTGTCTATATTGGACCGGAGAGAGAAGATCCTCAAGAACAAGACTATCAAGTTAGTCCGAGTTGCTTGGGGTCATCACTCTTTGGGGGAGTCAACGTGGGAGCGTGAGGAAGATATCCGATCACGGTATCCCGACTTGTTTGACTCATGAGGTATAATGTCTTCCGTATGCCTCATGTCTTCGATTCCTTGCTTGAATGAGTGATTGCTTGCCTAGTTATAGTTTGTATGTAATTAGTATAGCTTGTTCTAGTCTCTCTAACATCTTAATTAAATTTCGAGGACGGAATTCTTTTAAGGTGGGTAGAGTTGCAATGCCTGTTGTTCGTATTACGTATTTAAGAATACGTGTACGTATTTTATCTCGTATTGGCCGTGGTTCATCTTGGTTTGGGTTGGCTTGGGTTGGTTCGGCTAGGCTCGATTAGCCTTGGTTCATCATAAACCAAGGGTGAACCCCCTACCTACCACAACCAACCCCATTTATTAACCTCTTCCCATTCTCTCTCCTCATTATTTCCTTTCTTCTTCATTACTCTCCACCACCAACCAAGAAAACCCTAGCCTAGGCAAGTGCAATCTTGTTTCATGAAGAAACCTACCATTTTTATTGTTCTAACCTCTTCTTTGCAACTTTCTAATCCACATTAGAACTTGTCATTTTCTATTTTGAAGCTTGGATTTTTGTAGATCTAGAATTTAGTCATTTTTAGATTTTCATGGTTTTGATCTATTAAATCCCCTTGTTTTCAAGTTTTGATGGTTCCATGTGGTAGAGAATTTCCTTCTACCCAATTTTGACCTTTGGAAAGTTGGATTTGGACTTGTTTTGACCAAGTTATGGACCTTGGAAGCTTAGGGTTCAACCATGGAGTTCCTGCTGTTTGGAGAAGACAGTGAGTAGTGTGCGAGCTTTTCAGCTTGCGTTACTGAGCTGTGCGCGCTCTTTAGCGTAGCGTAGTAGACCCCATACGCTGCCTTTTTGGAGCGTATGACTTGCATACGCTCACTTGGATAGCCATGAGTCGTATGGAGTCCATACGCTGCCTTTTGGAGGCGTATGACTCGCATACGCTCGCTTGTGTGACAAGGAGTCGTATGAAGTTCATACGCTGCCTTTTTGGAGCGTATGTCTTGCATACGCTCACTTGTGTGACAAGGGGTCGTATGGACCTCATACGCTTACCTGAGCGTAGGCTTACCTGAGCGTAGCTTGACTTGAGCGTAGCCTGACCTGAGCGTATGACTTTTGCACTGAGCGTATGGCCTTGGCTGACTTGGTCTTACGTCAGCATGTCACTTTGGTTTTATTTTCCTTAAGCTTGGCTCTTCTATAGCCCTGTATATTGATATTTTATTAGATATTTTACGCCCATTTTATATCCTTACGCCTTTTGTCATGAACTTGATAATCATGAATTTATTTAATAGGATTGTTAATAATAATTGAACACGACATGGCAGGACAAGCATACCTGACATGATTATCTCGAATTGCTGTTGCGACGGCTAACGTGACATGACCCGACAAGAATGACTAACCTGGATACCGTGGATGATTGCGTTTGCACAATAAACCAGTATTGTCTTGCATCATGTCTAGGATGGGATCCCTGAGTACCACGGTCAGGGATACCTACTGTAATTAACTAAGAGTAATAAACTAGAATAATTTAGTAGACATGAAGAGATTCCCAGCTACAGGCAATCCCGTTATCTGGGCGCATTAAATGGACTTGTAGCCTACCGACGAGTAGGGCACACTTCCAGCACACAGTCATGTGGTGCACCCTTCATAAATGGACATTCGACCTGGATAACTTGGATGGTCTGCAGGGCTTATGGCTGTTGAAATAATCTCATTGCATCTTGCTAGTAACTAGGCCTGTGATAACCCTAGCTAGTTAAAGTATGAAGCCGTACTTTTGATTTGCCGTGATTGATTGGATGAAGTTATTCCAGCTTAGTTTTATCCTGATCCTGTGCAAGATCGTGACAAGACACGATTATTGATGCTTGCCTTAACAATAACGATCGGGAGACCAGTTCTGTTCAGGCGAAGGGTTACAACCCCGGTCCTTGTTTGGTTTAAGGATTGTAACCTGGCTCCCGGAGCAGTTCTGTGTCTTTCCTTCGGTTATTGTCTTATTTGTACCCCGTGCCATGCTTGTCATGTTCTATCTTACTTCAGCAACATGATTATCTATAATGGCCTTAACAATAAAGATCAGGAGTCCAGTTTTGTTCAGGCGAAGGGTTACAACCCCGGTCCTTGTTTGGTTTAACGGTTGTAACCTGGCTCCCGGAGCAGTTCTGTGTCTTCTCTTCGTTTATTGTCTTATTACCTTATCCATAGTATTTGAGACGGATTTCCATTCAGGTGAAGGATTGCAACCCCGGTCCTTGTTTGGTTTAAGGGTTGTAGTCTGGCTACTTGAATGGTTTCCTCGTACTCAATTATTGTTGTTATTTCTGATAATTTAACTTTAATGTTCCTTACTATATGCTGGTTTTAGTTTCTAAGTGAATCCTCCTTTGTGGCACTTACTCTTTCTGGGGTCTGACCCAGCTGGTTTTGTGTGGCCAGATATCGGAGCAGCTCCAAAGGATCCACCGATCTTCCAACCAGATGGTGACCACTAGACGGAACCCTGGCAACGAGTGGATTTCTTTTTGTCCTCCCACTTATTTGTAAAAATTATTCTTTTGAGGCGTTTAGCCTACGAGCACGTGTTAGCTCGATTGCATCTTTATTTACTGTCTGCCTACGGGCTGTAACATGATTGACAGATCCTAGGGTTGATCATGTATGACTGAACTCTTGTTAGTCCTGGCATTTTGTACGACTAGCTTCATGATCATCTAATATGTAATGTATGGGACGCCTTGCTATTATAAATTTGGTGCTCTGACATCTTGTAATTACTATTGCTTGCTTGTGATTCAGACAATAGGCTGGTTCATGACCTTAGGAGACTGCTGGCTTGTAGTTAAACCCTCATGTATCTAGACAGCCGTGATCGTATAGTGAGATGGATTCCATTTCATATACGTAGCTGGCTATCTCTGCCCCCGCTCTCCAGTATTCTGGTTCTGGGCATGACATCCCTGGCCACGACTTCGGCCACCCTGGCCGAGCCCCCTGGCCGGCCAGCTCGCCGTCGACATCTCCTCCTCGAACTCCAACCCGATCTCCTCTTCCCTCCTCTTCTCAATCAAAACCGGCGCCACCTCCATTCCAGCCATCCACCGTCGCGTCGCCTTAGCCCGCCACCACCTCCACCACGTTCGCCGTGCGTCACCGCCCGACCCTCGTCGTGGCAGTGCGCCGCCCTCGCCTCATCGGCCAGTCCAGGCCGGCCACAAAAGCAGCGCCGCATGCACAGGCGCGAACGTGCGCGCGTACGGGCCGCCGTCGTGCATCGTCGTGCCACCGTACGGCCGCCGTGGCTACCCTGGGCATGCGCCCCACCCTGGCGAGCAGCCCCCTGATGGCCACCGTCCTCCGGGACGCGCCGTCGAGGCGATTCGTGCATTTTGCACGACGTTCCGTCGTGACGCGCGCGGAATCGAGTTCACTTTGGCATTCCGTCGCAGCAACTTCGCGCACATTTTCTCAGAAATTCGACCGTTGGATCGGCAATTTCTTCGCTCCGTCACAATCTCGGTATATCCACCTTCATTCCTGTCAATTTTCGTCCGTTAATTTTATCGTTTGATACATCAAAACCGGCCACCAAGTTGACCATTTAAATTGTATTAAATTTGGGCAGTTTTGCGGGGCCAAATTCGTCAGCTTGTATCTCCTCCACCGCAGCTCCTTTTGGCTTGCTACCAGTTCCTGTGCGAAGCTGGTATAACCCTCTTACTATCCCTCCAGTTTCGTTTCATTGTGAGCTTGTTTGATTGGTTGAATTCGATGCCAAAGTTGGCCGACCGAAATCGTAATTTCTAACTTGTAAAATTCCATTTTCGAACACGGGACTCCAGATTTCATTTCTGACACCACCATTATACTCGTGGCGTCATTCTGGCATGTTTTCATACAAAAATTGTTACATTTGGAGAACGTGGGCCCTGACACGTTTTTCGATGCAAAGTGGGTTCCACATTCATAGCCAACGGGACTTTTTGACGCCGGCTAATCGGAATCCAATTCCGGATATACCGTTGAGTTCGTATCGTCATTCTGGACTCGTTGACATATAATTTGCTAGGTTTTGATGGACATTGAGTCCGGCACGCATTTCGGTGCAAGTCGGATACCAATATCCGTGTTAACGAGTCATTTTGAGATCGGCTCATCGGAATCCAATTCCGGAGATACCTTTGAGTTCGTATCATCATTCTGGACTCGTTGACAGGTAGTTTGCTGAGTTTTGAGAACATTGGCTCCGGCACGCATTTTCGTGCAAACCAAAATTCCAAGTTCTGGTCAACGGACCAAATTGAGATCGGGTCAACGGAATCTAATTCTGGAGATATCGTTGGGTTCGTATCGTCATTCTGATTTCGTAGACATATAATTTGTTATATTTTATAGACTTATTTTCCTGCACGTTTTTTGGTGCAAAACGGCTCCGACACGGACACCATTTTGACCCAAAATTATCTTTTTACCCTTGTGTCCAAATTGGACCGATGGATAGGCTATCCTAGCTAATTTGACCATTCTAGATACGTTGGCGATGTTTATTTCATCGTCCGACAATGTTTGTTGATAATTTCTCTGAGTTTGGCCTTTTTATAATTAATTAATAACTAATTCTTATAATGTTCGTATTTCGGGATTAGTACAACGAAACTAATAACTGAGATCAGTCAATTCCAGTGATCTCACATCGCTAAAATTGATAAGTTGGACACGTGGATCACTATAATAAGATTATCAACTTTACAGTTGATCATCTTATCTCGATTTGCGTGTCGTAAGTTTCGACGTACGAATAACGAAGTACACTTTATATCTTTAATAATTAGACTAGATTTACCCTGTTTGACTAGAGTTGACCAGTTGACCCAAAGTCAACTGTAAGTCAACACTTGACATAGTTTGACTAAATTATTGACCGGAGTTGACCTAGAGTTATTTTGACTTAGAAGAACCTAGGATAAAATAGACTGTTTGTAGAGTTTCATTTATTACAACTTGAACACCTTGTAACCTGTGTTGCTTTAAATAGGACTCTGTGGCTTCAGTTGGACCCCCCTATACTTATCAGTTGCACTACACCAAAATAAGCGATTGCCAACGGTTATTACCGTGACAAATAATTTTCGTTACGGTAATAACCGTGACGAATTGACCGTGACAAAAATTTGTAACGATTTTTGTAACGGTAATAATCGTTACGAAAAATAAATATTGTAACGGTAATAACCGTTACGAAATGTAAATTTTGTCACGATAATAACCGTGACAATTTACTTTCGTAACAGAAATAACCATGACGAAATTTATTTTCGTAACAGTTATAACCATTACAAAATGTGCTCTTCCGTTACAAATTTAGTTCACTTTTGTAACGGTTATAATTGTTACAAAAAATAATTTTTTTGAAAAAAAAAATATTTTTTGATATATTTGCCATTCACTTGTATTCAACCATCTTTTCAATGAGTAACTAAACCACACTCCAATTAAAGATTATAAGTTCATCAATATATAATTTATAAAATAAACTTTTATTGACCAAAATACAACATTTTGCCATACTACTAATCAGTTTAACAAAATAAAACAAGTTAAAATTGTGACGTCCCATCTGAATGCTCTTCCTTGAACTGCAAGTACTTGGACTCAGTCAGCTCTTCCACAGCCATTCACTCGAACAAACTCCTAAACTTCAGGCCTAGGACGAATGGTAAGAGCAACCCATGGGGGTAATACTACAGGCCTAGGCCAAATTGCAAGAGCAACCCATGGGGGTAATACTACCTGAATTCATTCTACAACATCCAAATATAATTAGAGAATTATAACTACAACAAAATAGGCTTCATGTGTCATAAGATTGGACAAAGTACAACTATCTTCTTAACTGTTGGATGCTCAATTAGTGAGCAAGATGGAGTTACAAATCCTCCTTGCACACTAATTGAAGCCTCATGATGAGTTCTCCTCCATGTAAATATACTACTCCTTTTAAGAAGCTGTGTCAATATATTCAATCTCATTTGTATCAATATTGTTAAAAAACTTGAGTAATTACAGTCTTCAAATTTTAACGTCTCAAGGCATTATAAGTTGCAAATGAATCAAATGATCAAATATACCCAACTTTCCCAATCTAGAATACATGTATAAATAGTGAACCCAACATTTTAAGATAATCTATTAGGTATAGCATCTCACTGACAATTTTTTAGTAAAATAAAAGAAATTGTGTCCATAAGAGACGCACCTTCCAAAGAAGTCATAGGCCAGTATGTTGTCGCTTGTCATTTCAAAAAGCTCCCAGAAGTTTATCTTGTTTGGCACTGTTCTTGAGTACTTGCTGAAGATGTCCTCTAATTAAATTAACTGGATCATAACTAAGATCAAAGCAAACAAAAGCTAACCATAGACAAAAGGAATCCATATTGACTTTATATGAATGTGGGCATATATTGTGTTACTTTCAAAGATCATACATTCCAGAGTCACTCCATGCTTATATTTGTGTATGTTGTGGACATATATATGGAACAGGGGAGATGGTATCCATGACTACAAAGAAGTACACTTGATTCATAACAACAAATTAAAAATTAAAATAGAGTGAGTAGATTTAACGTACCAGGAGACTAGGGTAGCTAATAGCACCGTTGATAAGAATGGCCAAGATAAACGACAGGAACACATTGAAACAGGCACCACCACATCCTGAAATTTCATTTGCACATCAAATATTATATGATCATAGACTAATCTGTATAATTCTTTAATCATCAAGCATATAATTCTGGAGTAGTCTCATTAGTTTCTGAACCTGTTGGAACATAATCTACTAGCGTCGAAAAATGTTGCCATAAATAAGCAAAGATTACTTCTCGAACCTGTTGGAACATATTCTGGAGTAGTCTCATAGTTTCTGCACAATGAGTTCTTCAATGTGGCCACATTTGTGTGTATATACATACTGGTTAATATATCTATTTATGATCCTTCAAGTAATAAAAGGAAGAAGCTGACTTTCATGTGTTCAATATATCAGCAAAATGAATCATAGTTACCTTATGTGTGCATCTTCAACACACAGCATAGGCATCCCCTTTCATGCATCAGATTAAATGCCTCAATTTTTCACCAAATTATAAAGCAAAAATTCCAAAATTAAATCTAGCATGAACTGTAAGGCGTCAATTTTACATCAAATTCCTATAAATTGCATATTCAACACTTAAATTTAGTAGAAATGGTACCTTGATTCCCAAAAGCTAGCAGTTTCTGAGAAGTGGAAGAGAAAAAACCTAAAGAAACAAAAATTATAGGAAAGACTCACCTCGAACTTTTCATGTGATCAAAATCCTCCATTCAATCAACAAAATCAAACAGGACCAACCACGAGACACCTACCAAGTATAAGATGTAAGGAAAAAAAACATACTTATTAATCAACAACAGCTAATGAAATATTACGAGCTTATTGCAGATAACTAGAAATCGATGGGATTGCTTAATAATTTTAGTAGAAGTGTAGAACAAGTGCCAAAATGAAATATTTATTCTTCAGGTGTGATATTTATAACTTATTTAATTTTTTACATAGTACTCAATTAATACAAAGGTGTCAACTGTTACGGGAAATATGGTTGTTCATCTATATTGTACTACTTTTAACTACAACAGCTTTGAAGTTGTCATCACGAAGATGAAACCATCTATCGTCATCACATAAGGAAGCTCAGAAGCCTGTCATACTTGAAAGTGAATTTAAATTTCAAACTCAAAAGCCCTTAACACGTCAATTGAGTTGATATCTAAGATGCTCTGATGGGAGGTAAGGCTCAATAGACACTCTGTCCCATAGATTCTCACGATCGTATCTTACAAATTTTGGTTCATTATAATAGAAGTAGAAAGTAATATAGAAGTTCCAAATCATTGTCTCATCAGTTAAATCAATTCATGTCTACATAGATCTTTTAAACCTTCTCATATCTAAATCATCATGTATTTTTTCTTTATTGTAATAAAAAAGTATCTATTTAGAATATTTTAAGCATAAACTTAGCTCATATCTTTGGTTATATTTTGTAGCTCTAGAACAACAAAATGAATCAATTGCATAAGTACTACTACAAATATTAGGGAGCAAAGAACGAGGAGTAAAATTGTAAAATAGTGTGTCTAAGACAACGTGATGGACAAAAGAAAGCTCAAATTGTAAAATTTTAGGGAGCAAAGCATGCATGTGTTGTTTCTTTGTTGGGTTGGAGGTGGACAAATATAATTCTAAACGTAATTATAAACCATCTTCTTTAATCTAAAAGAGAATTAAAAATTTACATGCTTGTGAACATCATTTACTTGAAAGAGTTGAATGTCATGTATCAAATAGTTGACTGTAGAAATAAAAGAAAAAAGAATTATCAACTTTAGTTTTAGAAAACTTCAACTATATTACAACTTTGGAGACTATAACATGTACATGGTTTTGCTTGACCAAATATACGTAAATCTTGATAAGCAAATTGTAATGTGAGTTTGATGAGGATAGAAACATACTGTCGAAAGCTTCTTTATACATATCAACTAGGTGAGAGCCGATACCCTTTCTATAATATTCCCAGTCAATCGGTTCAGGTTCCTGCAACTTTTCACAATAAAAACAAACATTCACTCGTCTATGTATGAAATAGGAATTAAAGCACATAAATCACTAAATTTTGAAATCTAAACAGAACACACTAGTAGAATCATTCTTTAAAACTTCTTTTATATACTTCATACAAGTTTGCAAAGCCAACATTATTAAAACTCATATTCTGACGCAGGTTTGATATTATGTTTTCACACCTTCGGAATGACTAGACATGGCAGCATAGATTTTTTTCTGTGTGTTCAATCTGAAACATATAACTTTCTTACATAAATGTTCTATACCATGTCTGCTCCAGAACCAATACATTCTGGCTATGTAGCCTAGACACTCATCTTAGTAACATGTCTCGTGTCAGACACGTATCAGAGACCGAGACTCTTGGACACTCATCATTACGTGTCCTCGTATTTTCATTTGAAATTAGGCACTGACACAAACACTCTCCAAATACGGACACTCTGGATGCGTGTCGACACTTATTATAGTTTTTTTTTCTTAATAAGGATTAAAATCAAATTCCCATTTCTCAAGATGCAGATATTAAATTATCTAATAATATGGTCAACTCTTGGCCCTTTTTTTAAAATGCGTGTTACCGTGTCCGTGTCGCATCGTCTCCCGTGCGACGGTGTCATGTCCGTGAGGTGGATCTCGAATAGGGAAATCGTTTCCATTTCTGCAATTTCATGGATCCGTGCAAAGTCTTGAAAAAATAGGGAGCGGTTGATTGATCTCTAGGTTTGTGATGGAAATAGAAACCCTAGATAGATCCGATGATGATGATGAAAAGAGAAAGGGAAGTACCTGATGGCAGTCGAGGGAAGGGCAGTAGCAGAGGATGTGGCTACGGACGGAGTTGTCAGCGGAACGGCCGCGCCTGGTCTTCATGTGGTACCGGAAGTGGAGTATCTCAGAAGAAGGCAACGAGAGGATTTTGGTTGGAAGGGACAAGCAGGAGGGACCGACACTTTTGTTTGGAGGGAGAAGCAAGAGGAAAATGAAAATTTCAGAGGGAAATGAGGGATCGGAAAAAATAGGGCTTGTCACACTCTTATGTGTATGTGACACAAAAAAAAACTATTCACACGGTTATTAGTGTTACCATAAAAAATAATAATAATAATAATAATAATATACAACTTTTAATTTTAGTAACGGTTGTTTAGCTATTGTAACAGTTATAACCGTAACTATTCCGTAACGGTAAAAACCGTTACTAATTATTAAAAAAAACTGTTACAAATTGTATGTTTTGGTGTAGTGTTGTTCAGGTTATCAGGCGAGTACATTCTCTGATCATTTCATATCCTGCTTAGAATTATTTCCTGCATTAAATTACTTTACTTGTACTGTCACGTTGGTCACACGGATTGGTACTATACGTATCCCTTCTTGAGATGTTATCCTTAGGGAGCATCGGGTACTACATGTTCTGTGCGTTTTACTTACATGACGTATCACTATGCTTCACAGGTTCTTTGATCACTTGTGACATATACTCTTATGATCACAGAGTCTCCTAGAATCCCCATTTTTGGGACTACTATGTACCACCCTTCGGGGGCTTACCACCCTTCGAAGGCTTACCACCCTTCGGGGGCTGTTACATAGCATCATAACATAACCTGATTGGATCCTTGTGTATTGATTGGGGGTACGGGGGAGTAGAAATAGACATGTGAATACTATCCAAGTAGTGTAGCATCAGAATCTCTTCCATAGTGTAGTATCAGAATCTTCTATGCCATTTACATGTCTATATTGTACTCTGACTCACTAGCCACTGTTAGTCTTTATTTATAGTAGATATTTCTATTACAGCTCTCTCTCTGTTTACATACTGCATTTCTTTCAGTACCTGTATCTTACTTTACTGTATGATTATATTTTCTAACCTGCTATGAACTGTTGAGATGTAATGTGCTCGCTCCTGTCCTGACTGGACCTGTTGATAAATTTTACAGATGGCCTGGGATTGCCTGCTAGCCTAGAGGAGACACAGTAGAGGTTGTTTAGATAGTTATTTCATTTTGTCTGGAGTTGTATTTACTTTGTGGATTACTGTATTTGAGTTTTGAGATGTATTTCTGGGTTTATGTATCTTAGACACTTAGACTTCTATCTCCTGTATCTTTTTTGGATTTCATGTTTTATCTATCTTTATCATGCTCTACCTTAGATGTGATTGAGACTGTATCTGCTTTGTCACCCCCATTCGGAGAGTATAAACTGCTTAGCATTATTTTGTTAGATGATGTGACCTAGGACAGCGTTCTACCGCCGACACTGCGGCGTAGGCTGGGCGTTGTTACGTTCTCGTACCCTTATTCTAGGGTGCGGGTCGTGACACATTTTTAGTGGTAGCCCATGCAGGTCGAGTTTGTGTAGTGGTATTCGAACTAGAGTACCACTACAGCCTGCAGTAGGATTAAGGATAATTTTTGAAGGTACTCAATCACAGTTAGGATCCTTTGAGAGATTCCTGGGACGACCCTTGAGAATCTTATTTTAACTTCGAATTGAAAACTCTTTTCTCCCTTGATTTGATTTATCTTTACTTTCTGTTGTTGAAATTGATTTTGATAGATTATTGTTGAATTTAGGTTTGTATTCATTG
The DNA here is from genome assembly GCA_029216955.1 of Iris pallida. Lineage (NCBI taxonomy): Eukaryota > Viridiplantae > Streptophyta > Magnoliopsida > Asparagales > Iridaceae > Iris > Iris pallida. The sequence continues at coordinate 2,376,675 of JANAVB010007398.1, forward strand.
ATTTTGATGGATGATTGTTAAATTTTGAATCTTGATGATAGCTGTTGCATCCGAGTTTATATTTTGATAGAATTTTGTTCATTTTTGAATTTTGATGTTCGTTGATAAATTTGATTTGATTTGGGTATTCATTGTTGATTTAATTTAATTTTTGGCAAGATGAAATTATATGGGCTAGGTCATCTATATTATGGAATCTAGTCTTCTATAGTCACAGTAGCCAGCATGGTGAGGACATATAGTCTAATTTTGGATATATTTTTCGGGTGTGGGAATTTAAGGTTTTCGCAGCCAAGCTAGCGGCACCGCGAAAATGTTAAATACCATGATTCTAGAGGTATGTGCATAAGTCAAGGACTCTTGATTATCGTAGCCTTGCTTACTAGTATGACGAGAATTTAGAGTACCATGATTTTGGACAGACGTATATGATTATCAGATTGTACCTTAAACGTTTTCGAACATGTTTTCTCTACTTTTGTTTCAGTCCTTCAAAATTTTATTTCAGGATTAATTGTTTTGTTTTGTTTTGCTTCTCATTTTTACTTAGGATGTAGCTTTAGCTATCTTTATAAACCTTGTGTAACTTCTTACTATGAGTTTTTCATAATACAATGAATTAATGATTTTGCTAGACTTTATCTCGGATTTGATATTTTAACTCTGGATTTCAAAATGGTTCATTCTTTAAACAAATAAGCAAACATATTTTATCGTTATTTCTTTCTTGATATTATTCTAGTATTAAATAATGATAATAAAACTGTCTTGATTTCGTTAATCACCTACTTTGCAATTTTGGTAGGAATCTTAATGTTAGTCTTAACGTAGAATTAATTTTTTTTGGGACATGAGAATATATGAGTATATATATATATATATATATATATATATATATAGTGGACACTTGCCTGACACGTATGCATGCTACCCTTTGATTTCCACCTATCTGAATATCTATTAATATGTTGTTGATGTGAAATTTTCAAAACCCCAATATTTCTGATTCTCTGCTTTTTCTAGCTTAACTCGTAATTTAAATATAAAATTTTATGATAATAGTTTTGTTTATATCACTGCACATGTATGATATCTACAGGGTTTCAATTTTTAGAGAAATTTGGTTGAATTTTGTGTTGAAATTGTCAAACCCGAGACTGTGTGCATATTGACCCTTAATACGGATTCCAAATGTTAGTTCAATTTGTTGTTTTAATTTTTTTATGTAATATTTAGATCTGTGTACATTGTTGTAAGTAGGGATATAAATTTAGGTTTCATATTCTTACATGTTAGGTTGTGATAAACATTTAGTTGGTTTTGATGTTCAAATTTTTCCAAAATCCTGAAAACTAGTTACATGTTAACATTTTTACATTGATTTCCATGTTTAGTCCAATTTCAGATTTAACATGTAATATTGAACTGTATGCGTAGATAAATGTATTGATAGTATGTTAGGGTTTCATTTATATCATGTTAGGATGTATTGGGAGTGTTGAGGTTGGTTGTGATATTTCAAAATCCTAAAATTTGCGACTGCATTATGTTAATATTGTACTGGTTTAAATGTTAGCTTATTTTCAGATTTTGTATGTAAATGTTGAACTAAAACTGGGTTTAACCTTTCAATACTAAGCTATAACCCTATACAAGGACACGCACACACCCTAACTTAGTATACCATGTCATGTAACCTAACCTTTCCTCTCTATGTTATGATCATGTATCTATATAGATATATATAGAGCTTAGGCATACATGTTATAATGTATATAGATACATAACTAAATCTCTACCTCTTATATATATGTATGTATATGGTTAAGCCATGCATGTTAGGAGTAAATGAATTGTGTATTGTAGATTGTTTAACCAATATGCCATGATTAGTGTAACTTGATAGCCGTTGTTTTGAAATCCAAATCCTCATCTACAATTTTATGTATATTTCACGTACACACATGCCGACTATCTAACCATATGAACATGTCCACATAACCTTACATAATGTTAGTTTTCCCTCTCTAACGCTCTCTCTATATATATATATTGTGATTGGATTTCAATGCAAGTGATTTTCAATTCCTTAATTTTTTTGAATTTGATTTTTCTGTACCCTTTTATAGATAATTGGTAGTTGTCTTTATTTTATTTTGATAAGTACCAGTTTTCATATAGGATAGTAGACCCTCTTACAGTTTTGATGAATTGTTATTTCTGTAACTTTTCTAGTTTAGCATTCTAGATTTCTTGTGTGTTTTGATACCCTATGACCATTTCGGTTAGCATGACTAGTATACCTAGATGAGACTTAACTACCACTGTATGCCATGACCCTGTATGCCGTCCTTTTTTTGATGGTATGATTTGTTTAAGTTCTGGGACTTGATTGTGGGGGTTTGACCTAGAAGGAATATGAACAATTTTAATTTCGAGGACAAAATTTTTATAAGGTGGGTAGGATGTGAGCACCCTGAATTTCGGGTTGATTTTTATTTTATTTTATTTTAATTTACTGATTGATTTGCTTTCGATAAATAATTTATTCTGTTATTTTTCCTTAAGTGTACTTTTTCATGCCTTTGATATTTGGATTGTCAGGGATGTTCAACTCTGAAAATCTTCTTCACGAGTTTTGGGGTGGACAGGATTACCTTCATGATGGTATATAGTGTCCCACTCAAACTTGTTCCCTTGTGCTCTTTTTGCTTCGCTGAACTTCGGGTCGATTTAGACCATTTGATTATTAATTAATTTTCCCACTCTTTTCCTTGATCATTATTAGCACGTTATCGTGACTTTTAATTTGGGAGTGCAAGACCAGTCAGTTTCTTGAAACCAACTCATCATGCATGATCTACTCGAGATGCTCGTCACCGATGACCTTCGTGTCCCACTCAGACACGCCATCTTGTGCTCCATTTGCTTCGCACAACTTTCCCGACACGTGACCCGATTTTATTTCATCCCACGGTGTCACATTTATTTTCCAACTTGATTTGTGGGTCCCTTGTCGACCAAAACCTGTCAGCCCCAATTATGGACATGGTCCACATTGAGCCTACTACCCGTCCGCCACTTGTGTCCCATTTATTGGAATCTCCATGTGCTACTTATTTACCCATGATCATCAACGTCTAATTTTAATTCGATTTTTGTACAATGTCCGATTTTTGATCCAATCCGGCTCCACCGAGTCCAGCCCAGCTCCATGTTATTCTCCATCATGACACCCCCATATTTTCTTGCCCAAAAATATTAATTACTATTCTACCTATTTTTCTATATTTAATAGAAATTCTTTTGATATTAAATCCCTATTGGAATTACCTACTTTTCCTATATTCCATCATAGCCATTGATTTCCCCTAACTAAATATCCTCCATTCAATCTCCTCATAGCAGCCAACTTTTCCCCACACCCTTGGCCATAGGCCGGCCCTAAATTCTAGGAGAGCAACTTTATCTCTCTCTCTTATCCTCTCTCTCTCCTTCCTTAAAAAAATTTCTAAACAAAACTCATACAACAACAGCAACAACAAACTCCTCCCATGCCCCGACCACTTCCACCCACTAGACCGACCCCCAACTCCCTGGCCACGGCTCCGGCCACCCTGGCCAAGCCCCCTGGCCGGCCGGCTCGCCGTCGACATCTCCTCCTCCAACTCCAACCCGATCTCCTCTTCCCTCCTCTTCTCAATCAAAACCGCTGCCACCTCCATTCCAGCCATCCACCGTCGCGTCGCCTTAGCCCGCCACCACCTCCACCACGTTCGCCGTGCGTCGCTACCTGACCCTCGTCGTGGCAGTGTGCCGCCCTCGCCATATCGGCCAGTCCAGGCTGGCCACAACAGCAGCGCCACATGCACAGGCGCGTACGTGTGCGCGCGCGGGGGCCGCCGTCGTGCGTCGTCGCGCCGCCGCACGGCCGTCGTGGCCACCCTGGGCATGCGCCCCATCCTGGCGAGCAGCCCCCTGACGGCCACCGTCCTCCGGGACGCGCCGTCGAGGCGATTCGTACGTTTTGCACGACGTCCCGTCGTGACGCGGGCGGAATCGAGTTCATTTTGGCGCTCCGTTACAGCAACTTCGTGCATATTTTCCCAGAAATCCGACCGTTGGATCAGCGATTTCTTTACTCCGTCACAATCTTGGTATATCTACCTTCATTCCTGTCAAGTTTCGTCCGTTAATTTTATCGTTTGATACATCAAAACCGGCCACCAAGTTGACCGTTTAAATTGTATTAAATTTAGACAGTTTCGCGGGGCCAACTTCGTCAGCTTGTATCTCCTCCACCGTAGCTCCTTTTGGCGTACTATCAGTTCCTGTGCGAAGCTGGTATAACCCTCTTACTACCCCTCCAGTTTCGTTTTATTGTGAGCTTGTTTGATTGGTTGAATTCGACGCCAAAGTTGGCCGTCCGAATTCCTAATTTCGAACTTGTAAAATACCATTTTTGAACACGGGACTCCAGATTTCATTTCTGACACCACCATTAGACTCGTGGCGTCGTTCTGGCATGTTTTCATATAAAATTTGTTAGATTTGGAGAACGTGGGCCCTGACACGTTTTTCGGTACAAAGTGGGTCCCACATTCTGGGCCAACGGGACTTTTTGACGCCGGCTCATCGGAATCCAATTCCAGATATACCGTTGAGTTCGTATCGTCATTCTGAACTCGTTGACATATAATTTGCTAGATTTTGGTAGACATTGGGTCCGACACGTATTTCGGTGCAAGTCGGATACCAATATCCGGGTCAACGAGTTATTTTGAGATCGGCTCATCGGAATCCAATTCCGGAGATACTGTTGAGTACGTATCATCATTCTGGCCTCGTTGACAGGTAGTTTGCTTAGTTTTGAGAACATTGGCTCCGACACGCATTTTCGTGCAAACCAGAATTCCAAGTTCTGGTCAACGGACCAAATTGAGATCGGGTCAACGGAATCCAATTCTGGAGATACCGTTGGGTTCGTATCGTCATTCTGGTTTCGTGGACATATAATTTGTTATATTTTATAGACTTATTTTCTTGCACGTTTTTTGGTGCAAAACGGCTCCGACACGGACACCGTTTTGACCCGAAATTATCTTTTTGCCCTTGTGTCCAAATTGGACCGATGTGTATGCTATCCTAGCTAATTTGACCATTCTGGACACGTTTGCGATGTTTATTTCATCGTCCGACAATATTTGTTGATAATTTCTCTGAGTTTGGCCTTTTTATAATTAATTAATAACTAATTCTTATAATGTTTGTATTTCGGGATTAGTACAACGAAACTGAGATCAGTCAATTCCAGTGATCTCACATCGCTGAAATTGACAAGTTGGACACGTGGATCACTATAATAAGATTATCAACTTTACAGTTGATCATCTCATCTCGATTTGCGTGTCGTAAGTTTCGACGTACGAATAACGAAGTACACTTTATATCTTTAATAATTAGACTAGATTTACCCTGTTTGACCAGAGTTGACCAGTCGACCCAAAGTCAACTGTAAGTCAACACTTGACATAGTTTGACTAAATTATTGACCGGAGTTGACCTAGAGTTATTTTGACTTAGAAGAACCTAGGATAAAATAGACTGTTTGTAGAGTTTCATTTATTACAACTTGAACACCTTGTAACCTGTGTTGCTTTAAATAGGACTCTGTGGCTTCAGTTGGACCCCCCTATACTTATCAGCTGTTCAGGTTATCAGGCGAGTACATTCTCTGATAATTTCATATCCTGTTTAGAATTATTTCCTGCATTAAATTACTTTACTTGTACTGTCACGTTGGTCACACGGATTGGTACTATACGGATCCCTTCTTGAGATGTTATCCTTAGGAAGCATCGGGTACTACATGTTCTGTGCGTTTCACTTACATGACGTATCACTATGCTTCACAGGTTCTTTGATCACTTGTGACATATACTCTTATGATCACAGAGTCTCCTAGAATCCCTATTTTTGGGACTACTATGTACCACCCTTCGGGGGCTTACCACCCTTCGGGGGCTGTTACATAGCATCATAACATAACCTGATTGGATCCTTGTGTATTGATTGGGGGTACGGGGGAGTAGAAATAGACATGTGAATACTATCCAAGTAGTGTAGCATCAGAATCTCTTTCATAGTGTAGCATCAGAATCTCCTATGCTATTTACATGTCTATATCGTACTCTGACTCACTAGCCACTGTTAGTCTTTATTTATAGTAGATATTTCTATTACAGCTCTTTCTCTGTTTACATACTGTATTTCTTTCAGTACCTGTATCTTACTTTACTGCATGATTATATTTTCTAACCTGCTATGAACTGTTGAGATGTAATGTGCTCGCTCCTGTCCTGACTGGACCTGTTGATAAATTTTCCAGATGGCCTGGGATTGCCTGCTAGCCTAGAGGAGACACAGTAGAGGTTGTTTAGATAGTTATTTTATTTTGTCTGGAGTTGTATTTACTTTGTGGATTACTGTATTTGAGTTTTGAGATGTATTTCTGGGTTATGTATCTTAGACACTTAGACTTCTATCTTCTGCATCTCTTTTGGATTTCATATTTTATCTATCTTTATCATGCTCTACCTTAGATGTGATTGAGACTGTATCTGCTTTGTCACCCCCATTCGGGGAGTATAAACTGCTTAGCATTATTTTGTTAGATGATGTGACCTAGGACATCGTTCTACCGCCGACACTGCGGCGTAGGCTGGGCGTTGTTACGTTCTCGTGCCCTTACTCTAGGGTGCGGGTCGTGACACGTATGGTGTTGAAGCAATATTCTGGATGCGGTGCTTGTCGCAGAACCGATAGAAGGCGTGGCTTGCGAACTGCGGACCATTATCATGGATGATCCTTCAGGAAAGTCCAAAGCGATAGATGACGTGATGCCTGAGGAAGCTGATCACGTTTAAAATCTTCACTTCTGCCAGCGGAACAGCTTCCGCCTATTTGGAGAAGTAATCTGTGATGGCGAGTATGAAGCGATGTCCTCGGGAATGTTTGCCATTGATTGTAAAAGAACAGAATAATTATCGGAGGACTGAACTTAGACTCACAATACAAACTCGCTTGTACAAAGAAAGCCTAGGGACGAAAACCTAGGTACAACAATCTAAGTACAATTATTTATTTTAGATTCTGGGGGTGATGATAGAGGCTCGAGAAAGCGACGGCAGCTCTGCCTTACTCCTTGGACGATCGGATGCAGCCTTGGCTCTGTAGAAGAACTGCTTGGCGTTGATGAAGAAATGCTCTCTTTTCAATTTTTCTATGGCTCTCTGGATCCGAGGGGGGTAATCTCTCTCTCTCTCTCTTTGCTCTCTACTTGACTATGTCTGTCTCTCTGTATGTGTCTCCTTTTTGCAAGGGAATGGTACCTTGCTATTTATAAGAGTGGGGGCATCATCAAGGTTTTGCAATGATTGCCCATTCTCAAAGGTCGGTGGCTAAGGATCAATGAATCTGGGCCGCTCATCTTGAATATAATAGATCTGGGCAATTAATGTGATTGTATCAAATCTTTTTGGGTAATTAATGATGATTGACATAAATCTCCACGATTTGTTTTGCCAATCTCGGATTTCCGGCCACGTTTCATTGATTTGCTTGATTGCGAATGATCTGATTTGATCCCAATATTTTATTAGGATTTGTTGATGGATTTCGGTCGATTTGATGCCACGTGTCCCATTATCATGCCACGTGTCTTAACCGCGAGCCACTTATAAAATCTGAGCCGCATGAGGACTGCTCCCCATTGAGCCGCATAAGGCTGGCCACGTGTCAAGGCTGCTTGGGAGTGGCCCCTGAACATTTGAACCGCATGGTGATGATCTGAGCCGTATGAGCATAGGCGACCGCATGATGGGTGCTTTCTTCGTGAGCCGTATGGAGATAGTCCTCGTGAGCCGCATGGAGATAGTCCTCGCGAGCCGTATGGGATAGCCTCTGCTTGAGCCGCATGGGTGTCCTCTATCTGAGCCACATGGGTAGCCTCTGTCTGAGCCGCATGCGACTGTCCACGTGTCAAGTCTGCAAAGAAGTCTTTAGGGTTTGGCGGATTGTGTCATAGATATCCTTCGCTTCCCTAGGAGTCTGCCATTACGACGGAGCCATTATCGTACATCAGAGCTGTTATTTGTCAGAGCTGTCAGCCGTCAAGGCATTTAATGCAGTAAAGGACAAAGGGAAGAGCTGTTGCGGGCCACGTGGAACTATTCGAGCCGTATAGACGCTTGAGCCGGATGGGTCCCTGAGCTGCATGAGCTCTCTGAGCCGCATGGATCTTTCTTTATTCTTTTCCATGCTTCTACAAGACCCCCTTCAAAGTTTTCAATTTGCAAAATTGGAATACTTTGAATAAGAAGCATGGCTGTGTATAAACTTTTTTGTCCGCATATGATGTCCTGGCCGCATGGATGTTCCAGCCGCATAGCCTCCTCAGCCGCATTGGTCAGTTAGCCGCAGGGACTTTCTGGCCGCATAGCTCCTTGCCACGTGTGCTTGTCTTTAATTGCCTTTAATTCGTTTTAGTGTCATCTTTAGGGGAAATCCCAAGGGTCGGCTCATTAAATCGTTGGATTTTATGCCTTGGGTGAATCTCCTTTATGAGAGGGGGGCGAAATCCGAGGAGTCGGTTTCGTCTTTCCCGAGGCGGTTATTATTCTATGTGTCCCCCTTCTTTTGTCCTCTTATAAATAAGAGGATTCTAAGAGAGAAAACTTCTTTACTTTCTCCTCTGCTTCGAACTTTCCCTACCCTGTTTGTTATCCTCTTCTTCTTCGATCATCAATGGCTCCCAAGAAGACCGTTGCGGCGAAGGGTAAGAAGGCGGCGTCCTCGTCGACTACGACGGCGAAGGGCAAGAAGGCTGCTTCTACTTCGACTGCGGTCGCTTCTCCGCCAACTGACGTGCCCGCTGTTCACCCTGACGTCCATCCCCCTATTGCTGATAAGGACGTTATGTGAGTTAACCCTAACTTCTATGGCTACGTCGCATGCTTTATGCGCGAGCCTTTATCTTCACGTCAGCCGCATGTTTGTCCTATGGCCGAGCCGCGAGCCGCATAAGAATCGCCACTGTGACCGCATACGTGCTTCTCCAATGAAGCCGCATAAGCTACGCTGAGCAGCATAGATTCGCACAAATTTGTCTGTCACGTGGTCCGCACGAACTTATCCGAAATCTGAGGGCCCTATGAGAGCACTGCCGCATGAACCTTCACTGAACGGAGCCGCATAAGTGTTCTTCTGAGCTTGAGCCGCATGAGGCTTCATCAAGCTGGAGCCGCACAAGTGTTCTTCTGAGCTTGAGCCGCATGAGGCTTCGTTAAGTTGGAGCCGCATAAGTTCGAAAAACACCCGTCAGTTCTTTTTGTTCGTCTTTTTAACTTATTTTCTTCAGTCTTTTTTCAGTGAATTTGCCAGTTAATGCTGCTGGAGAACTCCTGGTAGGTCGTGCCCAAGCTGCTCTGGGCTATAGGTACGACCATATAGTTAGGCATGTGGCGGACCTGTTTCCTAGTGACGAGCCTCCGGCGAGATTGAATGCCCTCAAGAACCAGCCTTTCTATTTTCTCAATACAAAGATGAACTCGGGGAAATTAGAAGGAGAATACTTGAAGCCTGTGTTCTTCTTCGAAGATGCCTTGACTGTGAAGAATAGTCAGGTTCTGGATGTGTCAGAGAACTGTAGTTTTGTTTCTAACGGGATGGCGATCCGCATCCCCTAAATGGAGCGTCACTTCCCACTATCTTGGTTCAATATGCTCCCATTGGACCGGAAGATGGAGGAGTCTTTAACTCCTACCCGAAGTGGGATGTTTGTGGGAGACATCCATTATAACAACAGTATGAAGTCAGTATGTGCGGGCAAGGTGAACACAAGCCGTTCTGTAATGGGATTGGCCCCGGGTACTTTCTTGAATGTGTCGGGTCCCAATTTTACGTTTTCTGCAGCCGACACTTTTATGAACCAACTTGCTCGGAAGGGCTCCTATCCCATTGGCCGGTTGGCGCTCCCGAGTTGGATACACCCCATTCCCTCATGGACCAAACTGTCTACTTGGATCTTGTGAAAGTATAAGGCCTTCCTGTGTGAGATTGGTCTTTATCATGCTATTCGGGGCACCAGCCATGGCTTGTCCATAAACAAGAGATTATTCATATCTCTGCAGGAGATGTATAACCGCCGTACGGGAACCTTCTATACACCCGTAGGGGAAATGGGGCTTCCACTCCACGAAATGCACGTGGTCTCCAAGCTTTCTTGGGGGGACGAAGCTTTTGAGGTGTACACTCCCACGAATGATGAGTTCGAAGAGTTGGAGGGACGGTATCTAGGCTTCGTGGCTATTTATCAAGAGATATTGTGCCACTATAGCACATATCAGCAGATAGCCAAAAAGGATAGCAGCTCGGAAGGGAATGCTCCCCACACTAAGGACTGGGTGCGCTATCTCTTCACGACGGGTGCCTCAGGTCGAGTTACTTTCCGACGTCCTCAATCCCGGGAGGCGGTTCAAACTTTGGTGTCGTCGGCCAAGAGGGTGGCCACCACTAGTGACAGATTCGGGAGTAAAATTGACTCTTTTGGTTATTTTTATCAGGATACCCAAGAACTGTCAGAGAAGGCGCTCATGGCGGGATTCTTGATGATATGGCTGCGAAATTGTGTAGTCTCGGGAGGAGCTGGTTCTATTGAAAGGATCAGTCGTAATTTCATCCTTCCGGCTGTGAAGTTAGTTTCGTGAGTCAAGCTAGCTCTCCTCCCGGCCATGGTGTGCAGCATACACCGTGGCCTTCGCACTTTCACGTCCAAGCTTATCGCCCACGATGTGACAAAAGATTTTGAACGGACTTGTAGGTCCTAAAAATCAAGTTGCACCCATCAACAAAGTCATAAAAATCAAATTATACATCCTTCAACTGTGCAGAAGACAGATTGCGCATCAATTCAATTGCACAGGCTAAACTGCACACTCATCCAAGTGCGCATGCTGACGTGGCCTCGTCATCATTATCTGACAGAGAATCAGATCTTCTGACAGCTGACAGCACGGAGAACGAGGAAACTGTTTGTTTATCGTGTAGCACAGTGCTCGAGGACAGCTGTATATGCAGTGCAATCTGCCTGCAGCGCAGTCCATGCCAGCACGGTCTATCTCAGCGCGGTCCATCGCAGCGCAATCCGAATTCAGCACACTTCATCAAGACAACTGAGAAATGTACACGTAGCCTTCATACCATCGATTGCTCATCACGTGGCAACCGTCTGGACACGATCATGCACATTTCAATCAAATAATGCCATATGTCCAAGACAGTTGGCCCACGATCAAGTAACTGCTAGCGCAATCTGACGCGTGCGCAGTCCAATGCAGCGCAATCCAACTTGCGCAGTTCAGAATAACTATAAAATAGTTATTTCCAGAACTCTATAAATAGAGTTTCAAGTCCTTCCTAGAGGGATCATATATATACACACAGAGATCAGAGATCATCACCAGAGATCAGGAGTTCTTGCCAAAGTGCTGATGTATTCTTCAGAGGCTTTTGCCTTCAACTTCAGAAGCTACCGTCTTCAAAGTTCACATCGTCCAAGAGATAAAGCGATCGTCATTCAGATCGGATTCCTATAGTTGTACTTTCCCAGAATTCTTGTAATCTTTTTTACAAAGTTTGTTGAAATAAAGATCAACTTTAAGACCAACTTTTTATTTTTGCAAACAAAATGGCGACTCTGCTGGGGACGACTTTCTCCTCCGACGAGGAAGTGACAACTCAATGTGACGTTGCGTCTATCGGAAAGACGCAGAAGACGGCCTACGAAGCCATGATCAACTCCAGGACCACCCCTCGCACTGCGACAACTTCTGCCACGGGCAAAGTGCACCCAGTGTGGGTCCCTAAGACTGCTATGCAATCTGTTGATTCTGTCACCAAGACTGCTGCACAGTCTAAAGTATCTGCTGCTAAGACTGTTGTACAGTCTGTTGTCTCTGCTGTTGCACAATCTGCCTCTACTCCTCATACGCAGTCTGCTGACAATACACAAACCACTTTATATGCTGCCCTGTCAAAGTGCAAGACTCCTGTTCCTCTGGCGCAGTTGGCTGCAACTTTTCTTGCGCAGTCCACTACTCCAGCAACCAGAGTGCAACTCAAGCACTCTGGCAACAAGACTCTGGATGCGCAAACCACTGAGACTGTGGCCAGAAGACTTTCTGCCAGAACTCCTCATGCGCAATCTGTCAGTGCGCCATCAACCCATGCGTAAACTATGTCTGCACAATCCAAGAGAGACAGCCCTTTGGCTAATCTCTCATCTTCTCACAACAAAAGAAAAAGCTCTGCTACTCCTCTCAAACACCCTGTTGCTCCTGCACAATCTACTGGGGTAGTCTTTTGGCTATTCCTCCTCCTCCCCAAAACAAAGGAAAAGGCCCGTTGGTCTTTTCTCAAACTTTTTCGTTCTATGACTTGGAAGACAACAGAAGGAAACGCTCTTTAGTTAACCCTTCTTCACTAAACAAAGGAAAAGGCCCTTTGGTCTTTTCTCAGTCTTCCTCGATTTTTACCGTAGAAGATCAAACTGAATGTGCTCCGGCACCAGTCAGTACAAGAACCCTTTCTCACAAGGATTCTTCTTCTCTCCTTGCCAAAGGGAAGTGTACTGATCAGAGAGGTATTCTGCCTACTCCGGTAGCAGAGTTCCAAGATCTCCTAACCCTCAAGATCTCTCGTTCATGACAAGGAAAATTGTTGGTGTCTCAGACAGAAACTTTTGGGGGTGAGTTTGCTGATCTGAGAACATATCTCAATCGACCAACTTCGGTAAAACGCAAACAGCCAATGCCGAAGACCAACCAACGTCAGAAGCAAACTTCCAGGATCAAGAATCTGGACACCTATGCCAATGAAATGAGTACTTCCCTGTACACTCAAGGGACAAAACATTTGAAGAACCGGAACCATGTTCCGAATATTGTCAAAGAACACATCCCTCGAACTTCTTGTCGTACCATTGTTGTTCCCGATCTCCGAAAACACCTCAAGCAAAAATGGGACAACATCTCAACATCCCCAGTGCAACCACTTGGACACCATTGCAATCACAAGGTTGTCATCAAGTTTTGTTGTCAGACAACAAGACGATCTGTCTTCGATCGTCTGAACTTTACAAATTCTGAACCTATGTCGGAAGATGAAGACGAGGTTTTGTACGCTTCTGTCAACATGACCTCCAGAGATACTGGGGGTAGAAAGTGCTCCAAGCACGGGCAGCCTCGCAGGCCAAGCCAGCGGTATTTGGATCTACTCCAGGAATCCTCTAAAGGAATATTCCAAAATACCCGATCCCGAAGACGAGACACAATCGGTCAAAGAAATCTTCAAGATCCTTCCGGTCATCTTCCTCTTTCTCACTCAGGAGATGATTCTTTCTCCGATTATGATGCATATAGCGAAAGCTCAAAACAGACAGTGTCCTCTACTGTACCCAGAGAAGTGACAGCTTATGTTGTCAATGAAGATCCTGATGCTTCCAGTTCAGCAAGTCAAGAACAGCGAATCGCTGCACTAGAAGACAAGCTGAAGACCATGGCCGAAATGGTCTCAAGTATGCATTCCATCATTGTAGCCCAGCATACGGTACCACCGATCGTACCTCCTACAAATCCCGAAATCATAGCATCGTCGGTGCCTGTCAATACAGGACTGGGGGTAGCATCTACTCAAGTACCTCCTGTACAGATCCAACCTACACCCAGTCAGTCAGGTGCTGGGGGTAGTGCTTATCACGTTGTTCCTCCCCCTAACACTGTGACTCAGCCTGCTCCTTCTACATCAGTAAAAGATGCCAATGAAGCTGTCAAGCTCCTACGCACTCAGTTCGAGGCTTTCAAGGAGAAGGACAACTTGCAAAGGTTGGGGATCAAGCAACCTTACCCAGTTGAATGGAAGGAAGTCCCATTTCCTCCTAAGTACAAAATCCCAACCATCTCGCTGTTTGATGGCAGCACCTCTCCCAGTCAGTTCATTAACCATTTTGAGGTTATGGCTATCCAACTTCAACCAAATGACGCTCTTCTTACCAAAGTATTCGTTGGCTGTTTAGCTGGCGTAGCATACGATTGGTACAGAAGCTTGCCCGATGGTTGTATCACCTCCTTCTTAGGCCTAAAACAAATCTTCTTAGAACGGTTCTATGAGGAGATCAACGACATGACCATGTCAGCCCTCAATAAAATCAAACAAAGACACAATGAAACTGCTGAGAGTTTCATTGAAAGGTTCCACCGGGAAGCTTTGAAAATGTCCCCTGGAACTCCGGCCGCTGTCACCATAGACACATGCAAGGCAAATCTTTTGCCTATCATTAGCATGTGGACAGGATCTACTCAGTTCCAAGATTGGCCATCTTTCATTGTCAACGCTAAAGCAGCTGAAATTAGCGCTGACAAATTCAAACAGCTAGGGATACAAATGTCTAACCCCGACAGGGATGAACACCAGACATCGGGTGGTGGCAATCGCCAGAACAACCGTAAGGAAAAAAAACTTTGAACATTAACTTGAACAAGAACAAAGAATCTCTGGCGGTCAACGTAGCTTTCCCTACGTCCACTTCTACTCCTTCAGCACCTCCACCAAGGGAACATCGTCCGAAAGTGGAGTACTCTTTTGACGAGAATGACACAGTGAGCATCTTTGATTGCTTGATCAAAAACAATAAGCTCCAGCTCCCAGATCCCAAGAAGCCCGATGAAGTCGATAAGACTGATCATCCTAAGTACTGTATTTATCATAGGTTCATTGGACATCCCACTCGAGCATGTTATGTGCTCAAAGGCAAAATTCAAGAGCTGGTTAATGCTGGTGTTATCACTCTGCAGCAAGACGAGAAGACTGTTACCGCAAATATGGTCTCAGTTCAATTCGGTAACTTTTTGCCCCAGATGGTACAGTACAGTATCATTCCTATCCCCAGAGCTACTCTTGAGATCGAGAATCTCCCTCCTCCACGAAGTAAAGGTCTCGTCCCCTTGTCTCTTGACAATGGCGAGATTATGTGGATTCATCCGGATCTTGCTTCAGAGTTCGAACTTCCCTCTTCCTCCAAGAAGAAAGATAGGTCCAAGGGCAAGACAAAGACTTGCAATATGGTGTCTTTTGACCCCATAGTTGACGAGAAAATCCTGCTGGACACCTGATCACGGAAGGCCTATCTAAAGGATTACCCCGAAGCTCAAGAAAGTCCTGCCTCTTCTTCTGAGCCTGCTCCAGTGCAGCCTACTTCCACTGAGGATATTCCTACTGCATCCTCACCGGTTGTAGTGTCCATTCCTCCCAAGCCGACGGTAGCCGACAAAAGCAAACAGCAAGTTCGCTTCCACAAACCGTTGAAGAAGTCATCTCCTTCTGGACTTGAGAAGCCTTACAACTTTGATATCTTTGCCTAGTTGGCCAATACACTGGCCCAACTGTCAATCTTCGAGCTCTTGCGCCTCTCTAAAGAGACTCGGAAGACTCTGAGCGAGGCTCTCATGCAAGCTGAAACTTGTCTAGCCCTTCTGAAGAAGCCGAAAGCAGAACCAGTCTCTTGCCTTCATTGTCATAGTTTGTTGGAGTTAATTCCAAACATAACTTTCACACAGGATGACATGTTGATGGAAGATAACAGGCACGACCGTCCCCTCTACTATACAGGATATGTCGACTCGATGAAAGTCGATCGTATTCTGATAGATCCAGGGTCTGCTATCAGCATTATGCCGAAGACAATGTTGGATGCATTGAAGATCCTTGTGCATAGTCTTTTCAGTACAATAACAACCATCCTCGGGTTCAATCAGGGAAGGAGTGAACCTCTAGGCAAGATTCGCTTAAAACTTCAAATAGGCAATCTTCGCACAAAGGTGACCTTCTACATCATTGACAATCATGGTTGTTCTTACAATGCTCTGCTGGAAAGACCATTTCTGCATGAACATAACATTGTTCCTTCGACTCTCCATCAATGTTTCAAATATGTCGATGACAATGGAGAGGTGCAAATGGAGATTGCTGATCTTTATCCTTTCAAAGGCATCGAAGCATACTGCAACGATGCTCGTATGTACAAGGATGAATTCGTGAAGGTTGTCCTGTCTCTGGACACTGAAGAAGAGCAAGAAACAGTGCCTAATGACACCCTCATCATACCTGTCAAAGGGCGTGTTTCTCGTCCTCAGTCTTCCAAGCCACTGGTTATTCACTTGCCAGTTCAGAAATAACCAACTGATGATGATCAGGATCAAAAAGAGCTCACCTCTTCTGAGCCACTTGTTATTGATTTACGTCGTAACAAGAAAAAAAGGCAGCTCACCTCTTCTGAGCCACTTGTTATTGATTTATCTTATAACAAGGAAAAAAGGGAGCTCACCTCCTCTGAGCCGCTTGTTATCGACCTCCGCCGTAACAAGGCCAATCCTCCTCCACGTTCTTCTTCTCCCCCTCTTATAATCAATCTGACCAAGCCTGCTAAGGCTAAAGGTCCTGCTGTAAATACAAATGTACAAATCAATGAAAAAGCATCTACTTTCCAGTATACTGATGTCATTTATCATGCTAAATGCTATTTGGATATGTTAGATAGCTATCAGTCATTTACAATGGGAGTTGTACAATCTCTTCAAACAGAAGTCTCACTCGAACTTCCAAAAGATTCATATCGTATTGTTCCCGCTCGAAAGAAAGGCGAGAGTCCAATACTTTTTAGTAAAGGATCGGAACAACAATTCAGCTATACGGATGATAGCAAAATTAACGACACGGGGCATCTTCAACTCCGTCGTTACAGTCAACAGTCAAAAGACATCATCCGAAAGATGGGTTACAACTTCAAAAGTGGCCTCAACTACGGTAAGGGTAGAAAAACTCCTATCCGTACGGCTATTCCAAAAGGAAAGTCAGAGATGTACTATAACAGGACCAAAAGAGGTCTCGGATATGCTTCTCTTTCGGTATTATCCCCAGCAGCCTCTGAATCCGATAGTGAAGAGTTCTCTAACTCTTCTGATTCCAGATCATAGGATTCTGACACCAGCATAGGTAAAGTTCATCGATTGACTGTATCTTCTAACATGGTCTCCGTCGAACTTCCAAAAGGCTATGACGAGGATATTGAAGAAAGTTCTGAAACAGATCCTTGGGCTCAACGAATGGACATCCAATAGGAACTCCGATTCAAACAAAGAGAACCTCCTACCGAAGATCAGTTGGTTCAAATTAATGTAGGAGAGAGCGGGTCACCTCGTCCAATATTCATCAGCAAGAACCTTCCAGAGGCAGATAAGCAAGAATTAATTCTTCTTATCAAAGAATACATTGATGGCTTTGCCTGGAGCTATGAAGACATGCCAGGTCTAGATCTCAAAGTTTCTACTCACAAACTGAACATCTTGCCTAATGCAAAACCCCTCAAACAACAACAACGGCATTTCAAGCCAAAAATGATGGACGCAATCGACGATAAAGTCAAGAAGTTTATTGCTTGTGGCTTTATTCGAGAAGAACAGCATCTTGATTGGGTAGCCAATGTTGTCTCAGTTCTAAAGAAAACCGGTAATGTTCGAGTCTGCATCGACTTTCGGGATCTTAATGAAGTATGTCCAAAAGATGAATTTCCTCTCCCTATCACGGACGTCATGATCGACAACACCTGTGGGTTCGAAAGAATATCTTTCATGGACGGTGTAACACCCAGTTTTCTGAAATTAGGATATTTTGAAAATTTATTATTTTTAATATTAAATAATGGTGATTTAGTCATTTTATGAATTTTGGTGATTTCTAGATAGTTTAAAACTATTTTCTAAGTCATGGCTTATGTCTTTGGTTAACTACTAGTGTAACCCTAATGTAACCCTAGAGATTATATGACTTAGAGACTAACTATGACCATATGAGCCTAACCATGTGATTAGGATATCAAATTACCACTTTTTAGTCAAAAGGGTATTTTGGTAATTTATTAGAATTTATTTGGATTTATGTAATTTATTATTATTTAATTAGTTGATTAGTGTCATGTTAGCTCCTAACCTAGTTTAGCACTAATCTAGAGGTTAGCAACTAACCTAGAAAACTAAGTAGAGGATGTTAGCTTTATGTATAAATATCTAGTTAGAGAATATCTAGATATTACCTTTAAGGATATTTCCTAGAAACCTAAATATCTATCCCCTTAGTCAAAACGTTAAGGGCTAAGTTTGCAAGGTGGATAGGAACCCTAATATCTACCCATACCCTTCCCATGGTAGCCAACCCTACCCCCCTCTATATAATCACACCCCTTCATCATTCATGCCTCATTTACATTACACCTTAAAACTAGTTTTTCCTACAACTTCACACCCTCACCATTTAATCATTTTGACTCCAAATTGAGCCTAGTTTCTTGCATTGGACTCCCCTACACTAGAGGATACCAGTTATGGCTTGCTAGCAAGGAAATTGTGGAGCTTTGGTCATTGGGAGTTGATGGAGGTTTTTATTCAAAAAGGCCTATTATTAAGGATTTTGCACTCATAGGTAAACACCCTCAAACCTAGTTAATATTGTATTTTTTCTTCATAATTGCATGAATATAGGTATACCCTAGCTGAGGGTCAAGTTTGGTAGGAAATAGATTTGGTTTGGTGTCCGTATCGGACACGTATCAGTGTTTTAATTACAGTATTTGGTGAAATGCCACTTAGGAATAAAAGTTATTGTTTTCCAAAAAAAATACATTTTTGGGTAGCCCTAGACATCCTGAATCCAAAACCCTAGGACTGAACACGTTATCGTGTCGTGTTCGTGTCAAAACGGACACGAATATACTGTACACACACCTACACTATGTCCTGCTGCTCGAGCCCCATTTCTCACTGTACTCGACACTTCGACACACCAAATTTGGTGGACACATAGGGGCCATGACTGACATGTCAGCCTCCAAGTGCCATGTCACCTCGTGTCGTGTCGAACGAGAAATCTGACACACACTGACCATACACTACACTGCACACAGTGTTAAACACGCACTGACACGGCCATCGTTTCGTATCTAGACACGACGAGGACATAAAGTGTCAGACCTAAACCCTAGCCCTAGACCTAGGCTACACCCTGACACAAGCACGACACGTATCCATGCGTGTGTCGTGTCCACGAGGCTCTGTCTTCGCTGTACGAGACCGCACCACGTACACGTTCAGTCCCCTGCTGCTCGGGGCTCACGTAGGACACGACACAACACGTGGAGGGGTGACACTTGGTGGATATGAGGGGGAAATGTCTGCGAACATGCCTCCTAAGTTTCGTGGCTTCTAGTGTTGTGTCGGACACGAATTTGTGTGTGCATCGAATTCACACTGACAGCACACACGTAGAAATTAGGCTCTGATACGGGCTCGGACACGACACCGTATGACACTTGGAAACATTTCAGGCTGTGGGACACCTAGACCAACCCTAGGCGAACCTAGGGACACGACCACGAGACACATGGACACGTGTGTCGTGTCCTACACGCGTATGCATCTCTGCACGACGCTGTGACACTGCACAGTACACTCTACTTACCCGATTTGGTATTTTGACCACTGGACACGCCGTGTCGTGTCGTGGTGGACTCCCATGGACACACACGACACGTACACGTGTGGGGACACGATTACCACCCCTTGGTTTTAGGTTTTAGTTGGGTTTAGATCGATTTTGGGTGGTTACCTATGTGTTCAGTAATGAACAGTAATTCCTATTTTTTTCAGTATTTTAAATGAATTTCAAACCAATCTTTGTGTGTGTATATATGTATATTTGTGCGTATATATATTGTATATGTATGTGTATATGTATATGAGTGTGTGGGTATATGTGTATGGGTATGTGAGTGTATATATGTATATATATAGGTATGTATAGGCCTATGTATATATGCACATATATGTGTGTGTGTTGTGTGGCCCTATCTCAGAATTCCTGAGTTTAACCCCCCTGCTGTGTACACACACACACTTTTCGCACACACACCCCACTGCCTAACACTCTCACCCTCTCATTCACTCTCTCTCTCTATATATATCTATGTTATGATATATATATATATATATATATATATATATGTTACATATAGATTGTTATATATATATATATATATATATATATATATATATATATATATATATATATATATATATATATATATATATATATATATATATATATATATATAGTGTATGATATATATATGTGATATATTTGGTTATATATGTATGTATATATATGTAGGTTATATATAGGTGAGAATATATGGTATTAGATATATATTGTATAGATGTATGGCTATAGACACCTATATGAGATACCTATACATAGTATCTAGTTACACTAGCCTATAGCCTATGGTTAGTGAGTTTGGAATTGACCAATAGGCTTAGTAGACCTTGGTTGACTAGCAAGTCGATCCTTGTTGACCATTGTTGACCAAAGTCGACTATAGGTCAACCTTGACCTAGAATTGACTTAGATGGATTTTAGATAACTTGATGACTTAAGTTTGACTAAACCCTAACTAATTGGTTTAGGTTTGACCATATAGGTTATGTGGATAGTCCTAAGTAGATTAAGATATGTATGGGGTTAAGTGAGATACTTAGAGTTGAGTCATGACTTGAGTTGGAGTATGGGATTAGCTTGATTATAGGATTAAGGTTGGTATATATATATGTATTTATGTGTGATATACTTTGTATAGATAATTGGTTATACCTTAACATTGTGGTATAGTATCTTAGGTATCCTAAGACATGTTAGCCTATGTTTGGTTTTGAGTTAGCCTTATAGAGTTTGACTTAGATAGTTGAACATTGACCTAGTTACCTTGTTGACTAGTCTTTGTTTAACCAAAATTTTAGTTAGTCTAGACTTTGACCTAGTTTGACCATATTGACTAGTAATTGACTATTCTGACCATTGTTGACTAAATCCTAGATAACTTGACTAGTTTGGCTAGAATGTTTGACCAAGAGTTGACTTTAACCTAGATTAGACTTGTTTAACCTTGTTTGACCTTGTATGACTTAGTTTAACTTCTTGTGACCTAGTATGACTTAATTTGACTTAGTTTGACTGAAGAGTTGACCAAGTTTGACTTTGACCTAGATTGGCATAGAATTCATATAGATTGTATTGTAGATTTCATTTACATTCATTTTGGACATGTCATAACTATATTGCTCTATTTTAGGACATTGTGACCCCGGTACAGACATCTGATATTACACTACTCTTTTTAGAGTATCAGGCGAGTATATTCTCTGATAGTTCTCTCATTTATTTGTCAATTACTGTATTTCAGTTCTAGTTAGTTCTATGTGATTCTTTGTATCAACACGTATGGATATTTCTGGATTCATGTATTCGACACATACCTTACTTGCTGGCCTCTATTACTGTAGTCATTGGAATCATTCCGGAATCATTTCTGGGATCATTATGTATTGGCCAGACTTATCTCGATTCTTTTGTAGATTTTGGATTCACTTGCTGGACGGGGAAATATTGAGTAAGACATGTAGACATACCCCAAATCCGGAATCTCCAACTGGAATCTACCGGAAGCATAGCCATCTCTTGCCTGATCAGTGAGAGATATGCCTGATACCTACAGCCGTTTACATGTCGACCTCGGTATTTTAAAACACACTGTTAGATCATAGTTGGACTCACCCTGGATTCATTGATCACTGTTGGACTCATCTTGTACCGAAAATCATCTGGTATCGGATTATATGGACTGGACTCACACTGGGATTATATTAGACTTATATTGTACTGTCTGGACTCATACATGTTATTCTAGTTCAGTTAGCTTTTATTTCAGTCTTCATTGCCATGATTCTTCTTTTGTTTTAGTTACCTTTCTTTTCTTGTATCTTACTGTTTCTCTATGCCATCATTACCTGTATAAAACTGCCATGCTCATCAATAAAATTGTATATAACTGCTTTATAGTTCTTTGTCATTTACTTGGATTTTCTAGATGAGTTGTACTCGTTCCTGTCCTAATTGGACCTGTTGAAAATATTACAGATGATAATCCTGAGGACACATGCCCTACTTACCATGGACCTGGCGAGGGATTAGCTACCTTTGGTCCCGACTCTCAGGAGTGATTAAGGAGATTAGCTAGTAGACTACTTTAGCTTTCATGTTTTGACTTGTTGTATTAAAGTTAAGATATTGAGTTTGTATTAAGTTTGTTTGAGACATTGTTGTATTATTTTAGTAGTTAGTTGTTGTTGTCTTTAAATTCCTTAGGTATAACTTCTGTGTTATCTTATCGTGTTTTAGACTGTTATTGAGTATATCATATCCTTTACTTGTCCTCCATTCGGAGCTGACATCTGGACAAGTTCGTTATATACACTGCATGAGATTAGTTAGCAACCTAGGACAGCTTACTACCGCCAACACTGCGGCGTAGGCTGGACGTACCCACTTCTCGTGCCCCTATATAGGGTACGGGTCGTGACACGTTTTTAGTGGTGGCCCATGCAGGTTGAGACTAAATTGTTTGGTTACGTTATTGTACCAAGCATGCTTGTAATTAGAAACTTAAAGTAATTAGACAATATTAGGAATGACGCTTAGAACACCTAGAGGAATACTAGGATTGCAACATAGGAAATACATTACATGCTCGCTATTATAATTAGATTTTCTTGTCTATGATTATTTTACTTTAAAGAGTCCTTATAAGTCTTTTTATTGTAATTAGATGGTGCTTACTCGTTCATCCCAGTCTGTTACACCTGAGAATGGCACACTCCCCATCCAGTCAGATGACCAGTTGACTGATATACCTCCACCTACCTCATTCCCCCACTCAACAGATCCACAAACCCAGATGCCTCCACCACCTTCCACCTCACAGTCCCAGCAGGACCCGATACTTCCACCACCCCCTATCACTATACCTACCCAGACTTCCGTCACACTCGACGGGAACCAACTGCTCACTCTGATCCAGGGTTTCCTAACGACCCATCAGGAGCAGACCACCCTACTCCGCCAGAGCATGGTGCATTCTGAGGAACGTACCGTGGTCCCACCACATGTAGAGCCGCGGCAGAGAGCGGGGACGATCAAGGACTTTATGGGTCTGAACCCCAAGGAGTTCTTAGGGAATGAGGGCAAAGTAGTAGCAGATGACTGGTTAGACTCGGTAGAGAGGAAGCTCCTAGGAGTTAGGATGCCGGATGACCTCCAGGTCGAGGCAGCGGGATTTCTGCTGATAGACATGGCAGGAGTCTGGTTCCGAAATGAGTCGTTGTTTGCGAGAGGGAGAGCCACTTGGGATCAGTTCAAGACCCAGTTCAAGAAGAAATTCTTCTCGACCACCACTAGGGTAGCCATGGGGCTGCGATTCCAGAACATCCAGCAGGGAAATCGTTCTGTTGATGAGTATACGGCAGAGTTTAGTCGCCTGAGCCGTTTTGCTCCTAGTCCGGTTGCTAATCCTGAGGAGATAACGCGTAGGTTTTGCCATGGTCTAGTTCCAGACATTGGCATTCTTATAGTGGCGAACGGTATGACTGACTACTACCAGAGCTTAGAGTTAGCCCCGAGTATCGAGGAGCATCTTCTGTCTTGCAAGAGGCCGGCATCTGTACACATTGAGGGACCCTCCAAGCGTCAGGCTTTCCAGCAGAAAGAGCCGACACCATACCAGCAGACATATCGTCCTCCCACACCACATCATTCGACCCCGCCAGATAGAGCCCCGGGACCCCGAAAGCAGCAGAAGGGAGCTTTATGTGTATACTGTAAGGGGCCACACTTTCAACATCAGCGGCAGAGGCCATTTTAGCAGGTGCAGCATCAATATCGGGGTCAGGACTCAAAGACGATCAGTTGTTCATACTGCAGGAAGCAGGGACACACAAGGGAGTAGTGTAGGAAGAGGCTAAATTTTTGCTATACCTGTGGGTCTGATACCCACCAGAAGATGGATTGTCCTGTTGCACCTCCTTATATGGGGGCTAGGCCACCTGTAGCTCAGCACCAGAGGGGTAGAGCTTTTGCGATGACGGTCGAGGAGACCAACGCTGCAGGTGACAGGTTAGCACATTTGTCTTTTCTGTCCTTCCTTTTCTATCTTGTTGTGTGATTCCATTAGTACCTGTCAGGAAATGCTTGTGATATACTAGATAGTGTAGTTACCCTGTTCAAGACTGTGGAATCACGACCAGTAGGACTATGATTGTATGTTATCTTTTGACTTTGATTGACTGGGGTTTGACCTAGGAGGAGTACGACCATCTTAATTTCGAGGACGAAATTTTTCTAAGGAGGGTAGACTTGTAACATCCAGTTTTCTGAAATTGGAATATTTTGAAAATTTATTATTTTTATTATTAAATAATGGTGATTTAGTCATGTTATGAATTTTGGTAATTTCTAGATAGTTTAAAACTATTTTCTAAGTCATGGCTTATGACTTTGGTTAACTACTAGTGTAACCCTAATATAACCCTAGAGATTATATGACTTAGAGACTAACTATGACCATATGAGCCTAACCATGTGATTAGGATATCAAATTACCACTTTTTAGTCAAAAGGGTATTTTGGTAATTTATTAGAATTTATTTGGATTTATGTAATTTATTATTATTTAATTAGTTGATTAGTGTCATGTTAGCTCCTAACCTAGTTTAGCACTAATCTAGAGGTTAGCAACTAACCTAGAAGACTAAGTAGAGGATGTTAGCTTTATGTATAAATATCTAGTTAGATAATATCTAGATATTACCTTTAAGGATATTTCCTAGAAACCTAAATATCTATCCCCTTAGTCAAAACCTTAAGGGCTAAGTTTGCAAGGTGGATAGGAACCCTAATATCTACCCATACCCTTCCCATGGCAGCCAACCCTACCCCCCCTCTATATAATCATACCCCTTCATCATTCATGCCTCATTTACATTACACCTTAAAACTAGTTTTTCCTACAACTTCACACCCTCACCATTTAATCATTTTGACTCCAAATTGAGCCTAGTTTCTTGCATTGGACTCTCCTACACTAGAGGATACCAGTTATGGCTTGCTAGCAAGGAAATTGTAGAGCTTTGGACATTGGGAGTTGAAGGAGGTTTTCATTCAAAAAGGCCTATTATTGAGGATTTTGCACTCATAGGTAAACACCCTCAAACCTAGTTAATATTATATTTTCTCTTCATAATTGCATGCATATAGGTATACCCTAGCTGAGGGTCAAGTTTGGAAGAAAATAGATTTGGTTTGGTGTCCGTATCGGACACGTATCAGTGTTTTAATTACAGTGTTTGGTGAAATGCCACTTAGGAATAAAAGTTGTTGTTTTCCAAAACAAAATACATTTTTGGGTAGCCCTAGACATCCTGAATCCAAAACCCTAGGACTGAACACTTTATCGTGTCGTGTCCGTGTCCAAAATGGACATGAATACACTGTACACACACCTACACTATGTCCTGCTACTCGAGCCCCATTTCTCACTGTACACGACACTTCGACACACCAAATTTGGTGGACACGTCAGGGCCATGACTGACATGTCAGCCCCCAAGTTATATGTCACCGCGTGTCGTGTCGAACGAGAAATTCGACACGTACTGACCATACACTACACTGCACACAGTGTTAAACACGCACTGACACGGCCATCGTATCGTGTCTAGACACGACGTAGACACAAAGTGTCAGGTCTAAACCCTAGCCCTAGACCTAGGATACACCCTAACACAAGCAAGACACGTATCCATGCGTGTGTCGTATCCATGAGGCTCTGTCCTCGCTGCACGAGACCGTACCCCGTACACGTTCAGTCCCTTGCTGCTCGGGGCTCACGTAGGACACGACACGACACGACACGTGGAGGGGTGACACTTGGTGGACACGAGGGGGCAATGTCTGCGAACATGCCCTCCATGTTTTGTGGCTTCTAGTGTTGTGTCGGACACAAATTCGTGTGTGCATCGAATTCACACTGACAGCACTCACGTGGAAATTGGGCTCTGATACGGGCTCAGACACGACACCGTACAACACTTGGACATGTTTCAGGCTGTAGGACACCTAGACCAACCCTAGGCGAACCTAGGGACACGACCACGAGACACATGGACACGTGTGTCGTGTCCTACACGCGTGTGCATCTCTGCATGACGCTGTGACACTGCACAGTGTACTGTACTTACCCGATTTGGTATTTTGACCACTGGACACGTCGTGTCGTATCGTGGTGGACTCCTATGGACACACACGACACGTACATGTGTGGGGACACGATTACCAACCCTTGGTTTTAGGTTTTAGTTGGGTTTATATCGATTTTGGGCGGTTACCTATGTGTTCAGTAATGAACAGTAATTCTTATTTTTTTTCAGTATTTTAAATGAATTTCAAACCAATTTTTGTGTGTATATATATGTATATTTGTGCATATATATATATTGTATTTATATATGTATATGTATATGAGTGTGTGGGTATATGTGTATGGGTATGTGAGTGTATATATGTATATATATAGGTATGTATAGGTCTATGTATATATGCACATATGTGTGTGTGTGTTGTGTGGCCCTATCTCAGAACTCCTGAGTTTAACCCCCCCTGCTGTGTACACACACACACTTTTCACACACACACACCACTGCCTAACACTCTCACCCTCTCATTCACTCTCTCTCTATATATCTATGTTATGATATATATATATATATATGTTACATATAGATTATTATATATATATATAGTGTATGATATATATATGTGATATATTTGGTTATATATGTATGTATATATATGTAGGTTATATATAGGTGAGAATATATGGTATTAGATATATATTGTATAGATGTATGGCTATAGACACCTATATGAGATACCTATACATGGTATCTAGTTACACTAGCCTATAGCCTATGGTTAGTGAGTTTGGAATTGACCAATAGGCTTAGTAAACCTAGGTTGACTAGCAAGTTGACCCTTGTTGACCATTGTTGACCAAAGTCAACTATAGGTCAACCTTGACCTAGAATTGACTTAGATGGATTTTAGATGACTTGATGACTTAAGTTTGACTAAACCCTAACTAATTGGATTAGGTTTGACCATATAGGTTATGTGGATAGTCCTAAGTAGATTAAGATATGTATGGGATTAAGTGAGATACTTAGAGTTGAGTCATGACTTGAGTTGGAGTATGGGATTAGCTTGATTATAGGATTAAGGTTGGTATTATATATATGTATTTATGTGTGATATACTTTGTATAGATAATTGGTTATACCTTAACATTGTGGTATAGTATCTTAGGTATCCTAAGACATGTTAGCCTATGTTTGGTTTTGAGTTAGCCTTATAGAGTTTGACTTAGATAGTTGACCATTGACCTAGTTACCTTGTTGACTAGTCTTTGTTTAACCAAAATTTTAGTTAGTCTAGACTTTGACCTAGTTTGTCCATATTGACTAGTAATTGACTATTCTGACCATTGTTGACTAAATTCTAGATAACTTGACTAGTTTGGCTAGAATGTTTGACCAAGAGGTGACTTTAACCTAGATTAGACTTGTTTAACCTTGTTTGACCTTGTATGACTTAGTTTAACTTCTTGTGACCTAGTATGACTTAATTTGACTTAGTTTGACTGAAGAGTTGACCAAGTTTGACTTTGACCTAGATTGGCTTAGAATTTATATAGATTGTATTGTAGATTTCATTTACCTTCATTTTGGACATGTCATAACTGTATTGCTCTATTTTAGGACATTGTGACCCAGGTACAGACATCTGATATTATACTACTCTTTTCAGAGTATTAGGCGAGTACATTCTCTGATAGTTCTCTCATTTATTTGTCAATTACTGTATTTCAGTTCTAGTTAGTTCTATGTGATTCTCTGTATCAACACGTATGGATATTTCTGGATTCATGTATTCGACACATACCTTACTTGCTGGCCTCTATTACTGGAGTCATTGGAATCATTCCGGAATCATTTATGGGATCATCATGTATTGGCCGGACTTATCTCGATTCTTTTGTCGATTTTGGATTCACTTGCTGGGCGGGGAATATTGAGTAAGACATGTAGACATACCGCAAATCCGGAATCTCCAACTGGAATCTACCGGAAGCATAGCCATCTCTTGCCTGATCAGTGAGAGATGTGCCTGATACCTACAGCCGTGTACATGTCGACCTCGGTATTTTAAAACATACTGTTAGATCATAGTTGGACTCACCCTGGATTCATTGATCACTGTTGGACTCATCTTGTACCATAAATTATCTGGTATCGGATTATATGGACTAGACTCACACTGGGATTACATTAGACTTATATTGTACTGTCTGGACTCATACATGTTATTCTAGTTCAGTTAGCTTTTATTTCAGTCTTCATTGCCATGATTCTTCTCTTGTTTTAGTTACCTTTCTTTTCTTGTATCATACTGTTTTTCTATGCCATTATTACCTGTATAAAACTGCCATGCTCATCAATAAAACTGTCTATAACTGTTTTATAGTTCTTTGTCATTTACTTGGATTTTCTAGATGAGTTGTACTCGTTCCTGTCCTGATTGGACCTGTTGAAAATATTACAGATGATAATCCTGAGGACACATGCCCTACTTACCATGGACCTGGCGAGGGATTAGCTACCTTTGGTCCCGACTCTCAGGAGTGATTCAGAAGATTAGCTAGTAGACTACTTTAGCTTTCATGTTTTGACTTTTGTTATTAAAGTTAAGATATTGAGTTTGCATTAAGTTTGTTTGAGACATTATTGTATTATTTTAGTAGTTAGTTGTTGTTGTCTTTAAATTCCTTTGGTATAACTTCTGTGTTATCATATCGTGTTTTAGACTGTGATTGAGTATATCATATCCTTTACTTGTCCTCCATTCGGAGCTGACATCTGGACAAGTTCATTATATACACTGCATGAGATTAGTTAGCAACCTAGGACAGCTTACTACCGCCGACACTGCGGCGTAGGCTGGACGTACCCACTTCTCGTGCCCCTATACAGGGTACGGGTCATGACAGACGGGTTCTCTGGATACAATCAGATTCGGATGAATCCTGGAGATGAAAAGCATACTTCTTTCTGCACTCCTCGCGGAGTCTACTGCTATACTGTAATGCCATTTGGTCACGAGAACGCTGGTACAACATACCAACGAGCTATGAGTACCATCTTTCGAGATCATCTGTGCAAGACTGTCGAATGCTACGTCGATGATATTGCTGTCAAAAGTCGTCTAAAGGAAGATCACATCCAAGACTTGAGAACTATCTTCAATATCATGCGCCAACATCAACTCAAAATGAATCCCACTAAGTCATTCTTGGGTGTCTCTAGTGGTAAATTTCTCGGCTTCGTCATTACCTCTAAGGGTATACACGTGGATCCCGAGAAGATCAAAGCCATTCAAGAGATGCGTCCTCCACGCAACCTAAAAGAGCTACGAGGATTCCAAGGTCGACTTGCGTACATCAGGAGATTCATTTCGAATCTGTCTGGACGCTGCAGACCATTCACGCAACTCATGAAGAAGGGTGTATCTTTCGTTTGGACCGAAGAATGTCAACGAGGATTTGACGACATAAAGCGGTATCTCATTAATCCACCAGTCTTGGTGCCACCAATCTCTGGCATACCATTCTTAATGTATGTCCGTACTATGGACCATTCATTGGGTGCTTTACTTGCCCATAAGAACAAAGAAGGCCATGAACAAGCTATCTATTACCTCAGTCGTACTATGATTGGTGCTGAACACCGTTATAGTCCGGTCGAAAAAGAATGCTTAGCTCTTATGTTCACTATTCAAAAGACTCGACATTACATCATTGGCTAAACTATTCATGTCATATCCTGAGTTAATCCTCTTCGGGTACTAATGAAAAAGTCTAGCACACTCAATTCTCGGCTGGCTACATGGGCCATTCTGCTAGCCCAATATGACATGATATATGTTCCTCAAAAGTCTGTCAAAGGTTAAGCATTGGCGGATTTCTTAGCAGCTCATCCTGTTCCAGAGACGTCCAAACTCTATGACAAAATTCCAGACGAGACATTGGAATCTAATACAATCTCCGAAGAATTTTCTACTTGGCGTCTATTCTTTGACGGTGCATCTAGGATTGGACCCAATGGTGCCATAGTCGCAGGAGTTAGAGTTGTCCTTATTTCTCCAGACGGGTCAGCTATTCAAAGAGCATACTCTCTAGATGAGCCTTGCTCCAACAACGTGGCAGAGTATAATGCTCTACTCATTGGCCTTCAGCTAGCCAAACAACTTGATGTCGAGTATCTTGAGGTCTATGGTGACTCTAAGTTGGTGGTTAACCAGGTTAGAGGAACCTATGAAGTTCGTCATCAAGACCTAGTGTCTTACTTTGAAGCGGCAATCAACATGGCTACATCATTCAAAGCCTTCTTCATTGAATATGTACGTCGAGCTTGCAATACTGAAGCCGACGCTTTGGTCAATCTTGCAGCCGTCTTAGCCATCCCTATCAAAAGACAGCAGGTGGTGGTTATCTCTAATCGGGAATTGTTCTGCATCGAAAACAATCGTAATATTGAGTTCAGTAATCTTACTGAAGTCAATGTTATCAGTGAAGATTGGAGAACTCCCTTCATCGACTTCGTAGTCCAAGACATACTCCCTGAAGATCCTAAGGAGGCTACGAGTATTCGTTGACGGTCTTTGCGATTCTACTACAATCAGACCACCTAGACTCTTTATCGACGAACTTATGACGGCTTACTCTTGCACTGTCTTGCTGGTGATGAAGTGAAGCAAGTATTGTCATGACCCGCACCCTAGAGTAAGGGCACGAGATGTGGGTACGTCCAGCCTACGCCGCAGTATCGGCGGTAGAACGCTGTCCTAGGTCAATCATCTAACAATATAAAGGTACCTGTACAGTTTATACACTCCGAATGGAGGTGACATCACAACATGCAGTCTCAATCACATCTAAGGTAGAAGAATGAAAGACAGATAGATAGATAGATAGTAACTCAAAGAGAACAATAGCATAGATGAAATAAGTCTAAGTGTCTAGGATACATAACATCCAGAATGTCAACTCCTAATACAATAAGTCTAAGAGTCTATACATCTCCACATATCAAAATACAACTCAGAATGTGAGACAAAATATAATGTAGAAAAGACTGTCTAGCTAACTGGTTTAGACTACTGGAGCAACATCTTCAGCTGCAGGTGGATCCTGCTGAGGGTCCTCAACACAAGTGTCATCTAGTCCTGCTCCATAATATGTAAGTCACCCATGCCACGTCCTCATCCTCTGTAATATTTTCAACAGGTCCAGTCAGGACAGGAACGAGCACAATACATCTCACACAGTTCATATCAGGTTAGGAAATACGATACAGGCAATAGAGTAAGATACAGAAAATGCTGAAAGGAAATATATGCTGTAAAAGAGATAGCTGTAATAAAATATCTACTGTATATAGAGAACTATAAGTGACTAGTGATATAGAATACAAGATAGGCATGTGAATGGCTAGAATTTATACATGATTACACTACTTTGGAATTATTCACATGTCCACTTCTACTCCCCCGTTTCCCCAATCAATACACAAGGATCTATACAAGTTACGTTATTATACATGATATCACATGGGGCCCATGAAAGGGTACACATGATAGTATACATGAGGGCTCTGTGAACATGAGAGTACATGATCACATGAGTGCACATGCATGATGGAAGCACATGAGTACATGATGAAAGTAAAACACACAAAACATGAAGTACCCGATGCTCCCGAGAGGTATAACATCTCATGTAAAGATCCATATAGTACCAATCCGTGTTACCAATGTGACAGCAACAAGTAAAGTAATCTAGAGCGAGAAGTAAAGCCTGAACAAGTATGAAACGGTCAGAGAATGTACTCGCCTGCTGTATGAATGCCTGTAGAGAATATGATGTCTGAGGAGAGGTGTCTGGCTCCTATTCAGAGCAACACAAGTCACAATGTGTTCTAAATAGTAAAAATGAAGTCTACTATGCATACTACATGATTCTAGGTCAATTTGGTCAAAAGTTAACTCTTGGTCAACTCTAAAGTCAAACTAGTCAAAGTTAGGTCAACACTAGTCAACTAGTTAGGGTTTTAGTCAAACTAGTCAAACTAGTTGGTTTAGGTCATTCCTAGTCAATTCTAGGTTAACTAGGTCAACTTGACCTAAGGTTGACTTTGGTCAACCCTTAGTCAACAAGGGTCAACAAGTTGGGTTTTGGGCCATTAGGGTTAGCCCCAAGCCATAGGCTAATAATCTTGGCCATAGGCTAGTCATAGGGTTTCCATATAACCTATAACTAGAAGTCATACATATATATATATATATATATATATATATATATATATATATATATATATATATATATATATATATATATATATATACACTATCTATCCACTATCCAATATCAATATCAATATAGGAATACTATATATGATACCATCACCCACACTCACATATTTATATACAATGACCTAATGTAAACTAATACAAACATATACATATATATCATCATATATATATATATATATACATATATATATATATACTTATATATATACTACATATATATATAGAGAGGGAAGAAAATGAGAGAGGGACATAGAGTGAGAGAGGGAGAACAGGACAGTGAGAGAGAGGGGGACTGAACAGTAAGGGAGAGGGGGTGGTTCCTGGTTTCCTGGAACCAAATCCAGCCCCCAAACACACACACACAGAGTACATATATACATATATATGTATATACACCACAACTACACAAACACACAACCAATTATCCCCAAAACTCACCCATACTCTCACATACATATATACTACGTATATACATACTAAAATACACTAATACAATGTATAAATCATATTAAAATTGGTTTTGAAATTCGAATTTACAAAACTGGAAAATCCTAAAACCTGGAAACAGTGCACTGTGCACTCGAAACTAGGATAACCCGATTTACACACACTAAAACGAGCAAGGCTCGATTCTAATGGTTGGTAACTGGTGCCCCATACATACCCTAGTGTCCTAGGTACACGAATTCATGTGTCAAAACACACAAAATCCCCACTCGGGTAAATTCCTAATACGCAACGCATGCACAGCGTCGTGCACGCGTTCCACACGCTCGTAGACACACCACGAGACACGACAAGTCTCGTGGTCGTGCACACGTGTACGCCACGAATAGGGCTACACGCCCGTGTCATCACGAGACACCCAAGTGTCGTGTCCATGCGACACGACACGCTCAAAGTCGCCCCGCGCGCATGTGCGCTGACAGCGCGTGTCCAGTACGAGTGAGATTTCTCACTCGACACGACACAACGCGACACGAGACTTTGGGGGCACGTTCGCAGACATTGCCCCCATGTCCGTGTCAAATATCACGTGTCCTAGGTACCTGTGCAGTGCGCACGAAGGATGGGGTAGCAGGGCATGTACGAGAGTCTCGTGCAGTAGGTTCGTGTCCAATTTGGACACGGACACAGCACAAAAACGTGCTCAGTCCACTGGGTATGTGACCTACATGTCTAGGGCTTCACAAAAGTGTAATTTGTTCTACATAAACACAAAAACAGGTCCTATGTGGCATTTCAACAAACAAGGGTTTCTAGCTTAGGATACGTGTCCGATACGGATACCTAACCGACTCTAATTTCCACCAAATTTTACCCACAGTTATGGTAGTCCTATATGAATGCATTAATGAAGAAAAAACAGGATTTTAACTATGTTTGAGGGAATTTACCTATTGGTGCAATCCAATGAAAATTAAAGAAGAGGGGGGGTATGTGTCCTTCAACTTAATGATGTCCAAAGCTCCCAAATTCTTGATTGCTAGCTTCCCTTAGCACCCTTGATGTTGTAGGGTCCCAATGCAAAAGACTAGAGTGAATTTGGATCAAGAATGATCAAGTTGTGGGTGTTTGAAGAAAATGAGATTTTTTTAGTATTTAAATTCATGTAAATTATTCATGAATGAATGGAATGGGATTAAATAGAAGTGTGGGCTGCTAGGGGGGTGCCCTTGGCCGGCCATGGTATGGGGGGGTGTCCTTGCCCTTCCTTCATGGCTAAGGCATGGACTTTGTGTAAAAGGGGTGAGATATTTGGAGTGATTTAAGGAAAATATCAATAAAGGTAAACTAGATATTTATACCACTTTAACCCTTAACCAAAAATCCATCCTAAAGCTTCTAGGTTAGTGGCTAACCTCTAGATTAGGGTAGGATAGGCTAGGGAATAATCATGGAACTTAACCATGATTAAATAATATTAAAAAATCACATAATCTCAAATAAAGTCTAGTAATTTACCAAAATACCCTTTTGGCCAAAAGTCACTAATTTGATGTTCTAAGCCTATGGCTAAGCTCACATAGTCATGGCAACTTCTAGGTTAAGGAAAACTAGGGTTTTCACTAAGTTATACTAACCAAAATCACAAAGTCATAAGTCATGACTTTGCATAACTTAGAAGATGGTTCTAAGTACACTAAAATCACCATAAATCATATCAAGCCCTATACACCATTAATAATTAATAAAAATAATAATTTTTCAAAAATCCTTAATTTCAGAAAATAGGGTGTTACAAGTATTGCATGAAGCTCACGACGGTGTCTGTGGAGCACATCAACCTGGTCCTAAACTACAGGATCGCATTCGATGTATGGGTTACTACTGGCCTTCTATGGTATCTGATGCCATCGAATACGCAAGGAAGTGTCGAGCTTGTCAAATCCACGCAGACTTCATTCATCAACCATCGGAGTTCCTTCATCCGACTGCTACTTCCTGGCCTTTTGAAGCTTGGGGCATGGACATCATAGGTCCCATCAATCCTCCTTCTTCTAGAGGACATCGGTTCATACTGGCAATAACCGACTACTTCTCCAAATGGGCTGAAGCTATACCATTGGCTGAAGTCAAGACCAGCAGCATCATCAACTTCGTCAAATACCATGTCATCTATAGATTTGGTGCCCCTCAAAGAATCATCCATGACAATGGACCTCAATTCATCAGCCAAAAGTTCACAAGGTTCTGTGACGATCACCGGATTGACAACGTCGCTTCGACAGCCTACAATCCTGCTGCTAATGGCTTAGCTGAAGCTTTTAACAAGACTATCATCAAGCTCCTCAAGAAGTTTGTATCTACTAACAAATAAAACTGGAGTAAAAAGCTTGGAGAATGTCTTTGGGCCTACCGTACTACGGTCCGCAATCCTACAGGTTGTACACCCTTCTCTTTGGTGTACGGCTGTGAAGCAGTTCTACCTCTAGAACTCCATATTTCGTCTTTGAGGATTGCTATCGCCAATGAACTCACGACAGAGAACAACGATCTTCTTCGACTTCAAGAATTAGAAGCGCTCGATGAGAAGCGGTTAATGGCTCAACAGTATATTGAGTTATACCAGGCCCGCATCTCAAAGACTTTCAATCGCAAAGTTAAGGTCAGAGCCTTTCATAAAGGAGAGCTCATTCTAACTGTCAGACGTCCTATGACTATGACTCACTCAAGCAAAGGCAAGTTCGATGCGAAGTGGGAAGGTCCATATATCGTGAGCAAAGTTTTCTCAAATGGAGCCTATCAACTCACAGAGCTAGACGGTCGAGTTGCAATGATGCCCATCAATGGCAAATTCCTCAAGAAATACTATGTATAAATGTAACAGAGTGATTGTAATTATCAGACAAGTTCATAAATAAAATTTAGTCTTATTTTATCTTGAATGATAGTACATAATATCAAGGAAGGTCAAGGAAGGTCACTATCATCCTTCTCAAAGTTAGGACGCGGGCCACCACCGTCCTTATCAAAAATATGATCTGCAAAAGAGTCGAGAACATTCCTGCTGGAACCCACCAGGAACTTGCAAGCAGCTATCCTCAGGGCTTCTTCTTCTTCGGTCTTCCCTGGTTCGAGAAGGAAGTCCAAGATGTCCTTTGGCAGTTTGGGGGCAGATGAACCTTTGCCCGCTGCTATCTGCTTTAATTGAGCCGGCTCGACTGGACGTTCTTCAGTACCCACTTTCACTTTCGGGGCGATCTCAGCCTTCTTGGATGCATCTCCAGACGACATCTTTATGTTGAAAAGTGAAAGTGACCATCCCATCTGATTTTCTATTCTATTTATAGACAGAGAGTCGTAAGACTATGAAGCAACACATTCATCCGACGGTTCATCCGTTCATTACTTTTATTTCGTTCATCATATCCCTTTGATGGTTCATCCGTTCATTAAACACATTCATCCGACGGTTCGTCCGTTCATTATCCGACGGTTCGTCCGTTCATTATCCGATGATTTACCCGTTCATTCCATCCATAATTATCCAACGGTTTACCCGTTTATTCATCATATTCATCTGACGGTTCACCCATTCATCATCCGACGGTTCGTCCGTTCACACATCCACTTGACGGTTCGCCCGTTCATTATCTGACGGCTCGTCCGTTCCCTACATTTCATCCGACGATTTATTTCGTTTATTTACCTTGACGAATCATCCAGTTCATTTTTAATCAGCAACTTGTCATCTTTGATTAAGTTGTCTATTGAAACAATGATATTCAATAAATTATATTTGCCACGTCCATATTACCTCTGAGCAGATATAATTGAATATGATTATTTTCCAGAATCATAAAATATATCATGTCTTGTACCTCTGAATATATTTTCTATCCCTATTATTTATATCTGAATAAGATATGCAACAAGTAATAGAGCCACAAAAACGTCTTTTTTATTGATCAAAAATAAAAGACATTACAAAGACACATATCATGAAAAAATAAGAAGATACAAAAGATCCTTCTACTCAGCCGGTGGTGTCATCAAATTGGTCATCTGCTGCTTCAAGATTTGTAGTCGCTCTTCACGAGATTCCATTACTCGTTTTCTAGCTTCTTCCATCCCAGATTTATCATCGAATGTTGGTAGGGTTACTAGTCTGCGAGTAACTTCAGCTTGGTGAGCTGCAGCATATTCATCTCTCTCTCGAGTCAGAACACCAAGTTGTTGAATTGTAGCTTGATGTTGAGTAGCTTCATCCTCCAGAGTTAATTGAGCAAGTTTCAATTCTTCCTGAAGACGGGCAATTATCGCTTGCAATTCAGCGACTCGTCTTTCTTTTTCTTCAGCAACAGATGCCACTGTTTCTACTTTGGAGTTGTACTCAGCGGACTTGGCAGTGAAAGTATCCAAGAGAATTTGGAAGTTAACTTTCTCAACCGCGGCCTCTTGAGACATCCGTTCAAATTCAGCTTTTTGTTGACACAAAGTCACAGTCAACCAAATATTGATAAAATTGACTAAATAATACTTGTGATAATTCAATATGACACACGACGACTACATCCAGTTCAAGCCAGACGACAGCTCATTTTTGCAGATGCGAGTCATTTTTCGAGTCTGTACTTTTATATTTTATTGACTCTAGAATGATTGTAAGCTGAGTTATGCTGGGCTCTTGAGACTCAACCCATAACCTATCTAAATCCATAAAGCACCACATCCAAAATCAGCCCACTGGACCCTTGGACCTATTCTGTGCTCTGGAGACAGAGTTCGGGCCGAACTCTGCCTCTACACAGAGTTCGGGCCGAACTCTGTCCCCTAAAAATCAGCACCCTAATTTTTAGGGCCAGCTGGTTGCTAGTTGTCCAACGGCCAAGTTTTTGAAAATTCCTACCAGAATTCTGGCCGAATTCTGCCTGTTAAAACCGTATAAATAGGCCAAGAATTCTTTCATTTTAAATCATCCAATCTTCTCTTCTCTTCTCTCTTAAGCTCAATATAAGCCATACCCTTCTTCATCTACTAGCCACAAGTTTCCTAAGTCTCGAGTGCTCAGCATCTCTCAGTTAGGAGTCTTGTACAAGAGTTCAAGAAGTAGCTTGGAAAATTCCAAGCATCGCCACTGCGATCCATTGTAAGAAGTTGACGTGCTCTTCTAAAGAAAAGGCACGGGGTTTAACTACTATTTCACCAATAGTGGATTTAATCCTGAGCTAGAGTTCTTCGGCCTTGACTAGTCCTCCACGAGGAAAACCAGGTTAAAATCGGCTGTGTTTGCGTATGCTCTCTTGCTCCTTATTTATTTTTCATATTTACTCCGATTAATTTTAGATTGTGAAAGAGTTGATTTTTAATTGGCTATTATTGCTATAACTCTATTCACCCCCCTCTAGAGTTGCCATCTGTTCTTCAATTGGTATCAGAGCTCTGTTCTCTTTACAAGGACTTACATCCTAGAGCTGATCCATGGCAACCACACAATCCTTGATTTCCAATCACGGTGAAGGACAGTCCACTCATAGGCCTCCCCTATTTGATGGAACTAACTACACGTATTAGAAAACAAGGATGAGCTTTTATCTCAAGTCGCTAAACTTTGACCTGTGGACTATCGTCACTGACGGTTACAAAAAGCCCGCCAGGATAGTTGTCAATGGTGATCTCGTTGAGAAAACACATGACAAATATTCTGATGAGGGGAAGAAACAGGCAAGTCTAGACGCGAGAGCTATTAATGCTTTATTCTGTGCTATAGACAGGAATGAGTTTAACAGGGTATCTACATGCACCACATCTCACGAAGTATGGAAACTTCTAGAAGTGACACATGAAGGAACCACCCAAGTCAAGGAATCAAAGAAAAGACGTCTCACTCAAGAATACGAGGCTTTCAAGATGAAGCCAAACGAGACGATCACGCAAATGTTCACAAGATTCCTCGACATCATCAACCCCCTGTCTTCGCTTAGCAAGCAATATTCAAATCACGAGAAGATTCGCAAGCTACTTAGGGGGCTACCAAAAATTTGGAACCCTAAGGTGACAGCCATCATAGAAGAAAATGATCTCACAACCATGTCCATGGAGACCTTGATGGGAAAGCTAATGACTCATGAGCTTGACCTCAAGGACTTCGAAGAGCCTGCTCCTAAGGCTAAGGAGATCGTACTCAAAGCTCACCGACGGAGGGCTGAACCCGAAGAGACAGATGACGGAACTCAGAAGATGATGATCAAGCTCTCATGGTCCGCAACTTCAAGAGATTTCTTCGCTTCAATCGAAGAAAGAAGGAACCACAAGAAGATGGAGAAGAAGAGCCAACCTGCTACGGTTGCAAGAAGACTGGATACGTCCGAAAAGACTGTCCATTCTTGAAGAAGAGCAACCGCTATGAGAAGCCATACAAGAAGACCTCCTCAAAGAAATACGCCAACACAAGCATTTGGCATGAAAGTGAAGCTAGTGACTCCGAGGAAGAAAAGAACTCACCTCAAGATACGGCTAATGTGTGCCTAATGGCGACGTCCGACAAGGTATCAAACGAAACTCTTGATGACTTCACTTTTGATGAACTTGGCGATGCTTTCACCGATTTATTTAGTGATCACAAAAAGGTCATTGGTAAATACAAACATGCCAAGGACAAAATCAAAAATCATGAAGTCGAAATACAAAGACTTTCTCTATTACTTGATAACATTAGAGACACTACACCCACGTATGTCACTAATGAGGTATCTAAGCTTAAAATAAGCTTACATGATGCCGAGGCACGCATTGAACAACAAACACAAGAAATCACAACACTCAACACGGAGCTTGCAGAAGAAAAGAGTAGACACAAGATTTTTATTACTAAGATGCATGGTTTGAATGCTAAGATTACTGAATTGCAAGCTGTCTCTAAGAAACTAGAGACTAAATTCGGAAAACAGGTTGCTCAACCTCAAACCTAATCATATGAGACACACACAAAGCATGACACCACTCATACTAGTCAACCACGTCATCCTCATGCTGCTCATAATCATGCTTACATGTACACACACTTTCACAAAGCACACAAACCACATGTACGTTGAAATAATTATCATATGTCACAAAATCATCATGCTACACATAGATACAATCATCACCATGTTGCACAAAGACACAATCAACATCACTCTATATATAGAAATCATCATGTCATGCCATATAGACAATATCATCATGCCATGCCATATAGACAATATCACCATGCCACTCCACATAGTCATCATCACCATACTGAATCTACATATCATCACTTTTCTCCTCATTACTCTGCTTATAGACATCATCAGCATGCTCCTAATGTAAATAGAAATGCTACATGTACTTATTGTTGTTTATATGGACACATTTTACCACAATATAGAATTAGAAGATTAGTAGATAGAAAGATATATGCATGGTTTCCAAAAACTAACTCTTCAGGACCCTCAAGAACTTGGGTACCAAAGGTCACATCTACTCTTGATGTAGGTGGACCTTCCCTCCTCAACTAAGAGAAGTGGATTCTCGATAGTGGATGCTCGCGGCATATGACGGGAGACGCAAATCTTTTCGCATCACTATCGATGAAAAGAGAAGGATATGTATCCTTCGGCAATAACCTAAAAGGTTATATTATAGGTAATGGTAATATTGGTCATCCTCCCTCTCCCGTAATAAAGGATGTCTGCCTAGTGATCGAGTTAAAGCATAACCTGCTCAGCATCAGTCATCTTGCTGACCATGGATATGACATTAACTTTGGACAAAACAATTGCCTTATTTATGATAGGTCAACAGGAGACATTGTTTTTGAAGGGGTAAGAGAGGATAATATTTATATTTACTATTTGTCTATAGATACTAACAATGCAGGTAGATGCCTATATGCTCATAAAGATGAACGGTTACTATGGCACCATCGTCTTGGTCATGCCAATATGGATACTATATCCAGGCTATCGACCAAGAAGCTAGTTAGAGGCTTGCCCGACATCACATTCAAAAAGGACACTGTATGTGCCGAATGTGAGTTAAATAAGGCAACCAAGTCATCTTTTCATTCCATAAACTCTGTAAGCACTACGAGACCCTTGCAACTACTTCATATGGATTTATTTGGCCCTAGTAGAGTAGCCAGTCTTGGTGGAAAACTCTATGCCTTTGTTATTGTTGATGACTTTTCAAGATTTACTTGGGTTTTCTTTCTTGCAAATAAAAGTGATGCTATTTCGGTTTTCAAGATTTTTGTTAAGAAAGTTCAAAACAAAAAAGTCTACATGATTACTCGTATCCGAAGTAATCATGTAACACCCAGTTTTTCAGAAGAGGGTAATTTTGAAATTTTGTAATTATAATTATTATTTGATGATATTTATTTCATATTATAATTTTTAGTGATTTTTAATTATTTTTAAACTATTTAAATTCATGACTTGTGATTTATGGTATTTTACTAAGTGAACAGTAGAGACTACCTACCCTAGAGCCTAGCCATGTGATTAGGGTATTTAGACATTTTTGGGGTTATTTGATTTTATTATAATTTATTTGAATTTATAGGAATTTTTAGAATTTATTTTGGAATTGTTTGAATGAGGGTTGACTAGGTTGACTTTGACTAGCAATGACCATGGTAGACCAACCTAGGAGCTAACCCTAGTTGAGTTTGGACTTGGTTAGGTTATGCAATCCTAGTTAGACTAGAGTTGACCTATGGTTTGATTATTTGACTCAAGTTAGGATTTAAGTCATAAGCCATGACTTGTGGTTGCACCTTAATCAATAACTTAGCCTTAAAAGCCCATAGGGCCACACCACTAGCTAAACCCTAACCCTAACAAGTCTTGGCCAGCCACTACACCCATTGGGAATCCCTCCCTATAAGTATCCTCTTAGAAATTAGGGCTAGCCTCTTAGGAAGAATAAAGTTTTGGAAGAGGTGAGCCTCCATCTTCAAAAATCCATAGTAATTCCATTTTATCTCCTTTTTCCCTCCACTCAATTACATTAGATCCTAATTTTCATTTTCTTGCTGTTTGTGGTATTCAACCTCAGCTTTGGGACAATTTGGAGAAGTTTGCTAACAAGAGGAACCCCCCATTTGAGGCTTTTCTTGCATTTTGACACCAATAGGTAAATCATTGTAAACACCATTAAAATTCTAGTTTCTTTCCAAGTAGACCTAGCCCTAAGTGTCCTGGTCATGTAGGTATGCCTAGACCTAGGTTTCGTGTCCAAAATGGACACGTATCAGCCTATAGACCTAGGTGTTTGATGAAGTGTCCCAAATGACATTTCGACCTAATTTTAGGATTCTATTTGAATAGGAAATTAGGCTTTACTCTCGCTTACGTATTTCTTGTCTCCTGATGTGGTTTTCGTGTCGTGTCGGGTCGTGGGGGACACACGGACACGCGGGTGCACGCGCGCGCGCAGGCAGTTACTTGTCTTGCTGCTCGGGGTCTATTGTGCGCTGTACACGCCACGTGGGCACGTATAATTTGACACGTGGGTGCGGGCACAGACTGACATGAGGCTCCCAAAGTTTTGTGGGTCCTCGTGTCGTGTCGGACACAGAATCGTGTTTGCACTGGTTGTGCACTGTGCGTGTATCAGTGCATTGTTTGTTTTCTGTTTTCATTTCAGTTTAAATGAATTAAATAGTGAATTTAATTGTCAATTTGATCCTAATAATGTTATAAGACCAATGATAAATTAATTTACATGTTTAGTTGGGTTATCAATGAGGTTTTGGATTCGAAATTGTTAAGGTTGTATTGGACTGATACGCAAGTTCTAAATTTGATATCCTGAGATTGATTTCATCTTTTAAAGTTGTTAATCCAACTCTAAACCTGTTTAATTGGTGTTAAATATCCATTATGATCCTAGACATAATTGTTGTTCATGATTGATTCATTTACATTCGAATTTGGCATTGGTGTGAGAATGGGATAGTTAGAACATGAGTTGATTTATTGATTAGACTGATACATGCATTCAATTTCTAAACCCCTGAGTTTGAATTCCATTTCAACTATTGATTAATGATTAAATGGTCATATGGGATCCTGGACATACGTATTAATACCTGCTAGATTGATTTTACATGTTAGATTTGGTTTGCACTTGGTAGTGGAATTCGAACCTGGGAATGAGACTGTTTTGAATGGGACTGATACACTAGTTAAATAGTTCATTTTCCTGTTAACCTGTAAAATTGATTTCCAATTCCTTTCCTTTAAAACTGCTTGTATTCACTGTGTTCCTTTCTTTAACTGTTTGATTCGAGTGTGATTTCCTGTTTTCTATTTTGAACATCACTGATTCTTGACACTGTTTCATTCCAAAAACCTGAGCATTGTACTATTTTTTTTCCTTCCTTTTCGAAACTTAACTGATTTGATTTTCCTTTCCATTTCAAGTTGCTGTAAACTAATTTGAATAAATATATTATTCCTTGGTCAATGATTCATGATTTGTTCTATTACTTTCGAATTAGACTTGATTTAGCATGGGATTTTGACATTGGTTGAGCTTGCAACTTGTATTCACAGATTCTTCCTTTTAAACTGAACTGTATATTAATGAATCAATTCCTTTCCTATTTGAATGTCTGAGTTTGGGATTTTAATTCCTATTTGAATGTTTCAATTAGCAAGTTTGAATGTATGGGTTTTATGGCTGAACACCCTTCATGTATGAACCAGAGAACAGAGTTGATGGCCTGAGTTTGGGGTTTTAGATAACTGATTGTTAGGTATATAAACCTGAGAACACTTGATTATCATATTGAAATCCTATTTCTTTTAATTCCAGTTTTAAGCTAATTTTGGCGATTGATTGCCATGTTTAATACATGTTAGTTCACTAATGAAATCTGAGAATGTGTGTGTGGGTTTATATAATAGTTATGTTAGGTTGTGTTTTAAGTTCAAGCTTGCTTTTGAATTGAATCTCAAGTCTGAGATTTCCCATGCATTGTTAACTGAGTTTTCATTCAAATAAAACCTGAGAATATGTGAAATGAGGTTTTTAGTCTGAACAGTCATGAAACAAACCTGAGAATAGTGTAGGATTATTATGATATGAATTCCTTTCCTTTTTACTGGGTTTATTTTGATATAAAACCTGAGATTTTGGGGGTTGGCTGTATGAACTGAGATTTACACATCACACATGAACACAAACTGACACTATTTCATATACACACAGCCACACTCTTCACATATATCATATTTCCTTTTCTTCTTCAATTGAATCTGGTTCCTTAACTGATTTTAGGTTATGTGTATCATGAACTTCATTGTTTGCATGAATGTTTTATTCATATTCTAACTGTCAATGCCCTGCTAGCCAACTGATTTCCTTGTCACTGTTTCATTCCTCATAACTGAAATCTAAAAATGGGATGTGGGGACTGTTGAAATGGTATTTATGTGTATGTATGAGTTGTGAAATGTTTTGATTCAATGTTTACATCTGGGAATCAATTATGGGACTGTTCTTAACTGAGATGGGAGTTTTTTCTATCTAAAAATCTGAGTTGAATTATTAGAATCCTGAGTTCTATGGACTGAAATCAGTGGGGTGGGGATGTGCACACCAAGTTCACTATCTCACATGCTATACACTCTCACGAATTGACACAAGCTTTCACCCTTGAACACTCTATAGCTCACACCCTCTCATGACACACACACACAAGTCCACATATCATGTTCACTCTAACACACACCTATTACACAATCACACACTCACACCCTAACACCATTGCCATGTTCACTCTCTCACTTCACTAGTACACACACACCCATGCACTTGGACATATCTTGTGTCCCCCTCTCTATATACATATGTATATTTGTATGTATTACATATAATGTTGTGTGGTTCACACATGTGGCCTATATGTGATTTTCCTACTAGTTTATATGAATAGTAGTATGTGT
This sequence comes from Iris pallida, assembly GCA_029216955.1. Classification (NCBI taxonomy): domain Eukaryota; kingdom Viridiplantae; phylum Streptophyta; class Magnoliopsida; order Asparagales; family Iridaceae; genus Iris; species Iris pallida. Next base: position 2,421,635 of record JANAVB010007398.1, read on the forward strand.
ATTATTAAATATAAGTATAGTCTTGTAGATGTGATTAGGGTTATATGATATATATATATATTTTAGCCTATGGCCTATGTGAGTGTCTGTGAGTTAGTGTAGAGTCTAGTTCAGACTTGTTTAGTCTTATTAGACCTAGAATGGACTAGTTAGACTAGTATAGACTAGTTTGACTTAGCTTGACCATAGTTAACCTAGTTTGACTTCTAGAGTTGACCAAAGTTGACCAAGAGTTGACTTTGGCCTAGATTGACCTAGAATCATGTAGAATGCATAGTAGGACTTCATTATATCATTTTAGACTTGTTGTAACTTGTGCTGTTCTGATTAGGAGCCAGACACCTCTCCTCGGACAGTACATTTACTTCAGACATTCAGATACGAGGCGAGTACATTCTCTGATCATTTCATATCCTGCTTAGAATTATTTCCTGCAGTAGATTACTTTACTTGTACTATCACGTTGGTCATACGGATTAGTACTATACGGATCCCTTCTTGAGATGTTATCCTTAGGGAGCATCGGGTACTCTACGTTTTGTGCGTTTCACTTACATAGCGTACCATATGCTTCTTTGGTTCTTTGATTACTTGTGACATATACCCTTATGATCACAGAGTCTCCTAGAATCTCTTATCCTATTTACTGGGTGTCCTAGAATCTCCTAGAATCCCTATTTTTGGGACTACTATGTACCACCCTTCGGGGGCTTACCACCCTTCGGGGGCTATTACATAGAATCATAACATAACCTGTTTGGATCCTTGTGTACTGATTGGGATACGGGGGAGTAGAAGTAGACATGTGAATAATACCCAAGTAGTATCTTATCAGAATCTCTTCCATAGTGTCTTATGAGAATCTCCTATGCCATTTACATGTCTATATTGTACTCTGACTCACTAGCCACATGTTAGTTCTTTATTTATAGTAGATATTTCTATTACAGCTTTCTCTCTCTGTTTATATACTGCACTTCTTTCAGTACTTGTATCTTACTTTACTGCATGATTATATCTTCTAACCTGCTATGAACTGTTGAGATGTACTGTACTCGCTCCTGTCCTGACTGGACCTGTTGAAAATATTACAGAGGACAAGGATGAGGCCTGGGAGGATGCCTTCCATGGGACAGCTCTAGCTGAGGACATCACCCCACTGCCTAGACTAGTTTAGTTAGGCCTTATCTTATTTTCTTGTTGTCTTGAGACTGTTTAGCTAGATTTTACTTCTGTTCAGAGATGTTGAGTTGTATATATTCTTTCTTATTGAGTAGCTGAGATATGTACTCTGGATATTTGCTGGGATATTATCTTAGACTTTTCTATCTTCAGTATTTCTTTGAGTTCTATATCATATCGTGTTTCTTCCTCCTTAGTTGTGATTGAGTTCATTTACTGCTTAGTATTATATTGCTAGATATATGTTGACCTAGGACCGCGTTCTACCGCCGACACTACGGCGTAGGCTGGGCATTGTTACGTTCTTGTACCCTCACAGTGGGTGCGGGTCGTGACACGTTTTTAGTGGTAGCCCATGCAGGTCAAGTTTATGTAGTGGTATTCGAACTAGAGTATCACTACAGCCTGCAGTAGGATTAGGATATATATTTTGAAGGTACTCAATCACAGTTAGGATTCCTTGAAAGATTCCTGGGACGACCCTTGAGAATCTTATTTAAACTTCAATTTAAATCATTTTCTTTGCTTTGTTGCTCTCACTCCTTGATTATTGAATTTAATTTTGTTGGATCGTTGTTGATTTGATTTTCCTATCGAGATGAATTTTTATGGCCTGAGTTACGATATTTTTCTGATAACATATGTCGACGGGAATGCAGGGATGGTAAAATGTCTACTTGGTTATGGAACCTAGAGTTTATCGCAGCTATATTAGCTGGCGTGGCGGAAACATAGAGACCTGACTTCGGATGTACGTATCTTGGTTATGAGATTTGGAATTCCTCGCAGCTATACTAGTCGGCATAGCGAGAATTCCAGACGACATGATTATAGAGGTGCATGACCCTGTTATGGACTCTACCGTTTATCGCAGCCTTGCTTACTAGCGTGGCGAGGATTCTGATATCATGATTTTTGGACAGACGCATATGATTATCAGATTGTATCTAGAAAAGGTTCTTAAATATATTGTCTCTATCTTCATTCCAGTTATTATAAATTGTTTCCATCATCAAATAATTTAGGAGTAGAGATGTTTTAGCTTTTAGAGCTTATGCATATGTAGTTCTTTCTTAGTGTGACGATTTGATGACTTGTGTTTAGGCCATTGTCTTAGGAATGATAGTATAGCCTGGTTTTAAATAGTGATTCTTGTAGCTAGTTCTCATTTGTTGATATTTACTAGTTTTTCAGCCTTGATGATTGATTTATATTTTATTTCCTTTTCTTTTTCTTTCAGTATGGCACACATGACCCGAGCCCGTCGCCTGAGAGCAGCTGCAGCTACTGAGAGTGTGCCTCCACCTCCTACTATTCAGGAGGTAGTTATCCCTCTATCTGATCAGGGGGTGGTGGCACCTCCTGCCATTGAAGAGATGGTGGTAGCCTCGCCAGAGAGTCTTCCTTCATCTCCTGTCGTTCAGGAGAGAGCTGCGGATTTACCTGAGACCGAGAGCCCTTTCCTACCCTCTGTACTCCATGCTGTACCACCTGGAGGTTTGCTACTTGACGCAGCCCAGGTGTTTACTTTTTTCCAAGAAAAGTTGTTGGAGTCACAGAGAGTTCATGAGGAGGCCATGAGGGAGAAAATCCAGAGGTTGCTACGTCAGCGGGACTCTGTCCTTCTAGGAGGAGAGCCTAGCTCCAAGAGGGCGAGGAGCAGTACCCAGTCCTACCCAGAGTTTGAGGAGTACCCATTTATCCAGCCTATATCATCATACCCAGCCCAGTCTCCTGTCCAGCAAAGGCCAGCTGAGCCAGAGCCTATCTGTACCTACTGCAAGAAGTCTGGACACAAGTGGAGCAACTGTAGAAAGAGACTAGGATTGTGCCTATTCTGTGGTTCCGCTGCACACTGGGTGCAACACTACCCTGATATACCTGCCCCAACCAGGGCCCTGCTTCCAGGAGGGAGTTCTGGTTCTCAGACCTAGCTGGAGGTGAGTTTTGACCTAACCTTAGTTTTTCTTTTGAGAATTTTGATGCATCCCTTGCTTGTATATTTTGATACCTTGTGATTGCCTAGTACTGTAGCATGGTTGGTATAACTAGATGAGACCCAGGACTGATATTGTATTCCATGACCCCATAGGTTACACTTTCCAACTGTATGTTTAAGATAGATTTCTGAGACTTTGATTGTTGGGGGCTTAACCTAGAAAGGGTGTGATCATCTTAATTTCGAGGACGAAATTTTTATAAGGTGGGTAGGATTGTAACACCCAGTTTTTCAGAAGAGGGTAATTTTGAAATTTGTAATTATAATTATTATTTGATGATATTTATTTCATATTATGATTTTTAGTGATTTTTAATTATTTTTAAACTATTTAAATTCATGACTTATGATTTATGGTGTTTTGCTAAGTGAACAGTAGAGACTGCCTACCCTAGAGCCTAGCCATGTGATTAGGGTATTTAGACATTTTTGGGGTTATTTGATTTTATTATAATTTATTTAAATTTATAGGAATTTTTAGAATTTATTTTGGAATTGTTTGAATGAGGGTTGACTAGGTTGACTTTGACTAGCAATGACCATGGTAGACCAACCTAGGAGCTAACCCTAGTTGAGTTTGGATTTGGTTAGGTTATGCAACCCTAGTTAGACTAGAGTTGACCTATGGTTTGATTATTTGACTCAAGTTAGGATTTAAGTCATAAGCCATGACTTGTGGTTGCACCTTAATCAATAACTTAGCCTTAAAAGCCCATAGGCCCACACCACTAGCTAAACCCTAACCCTAACAAGTCTTGGCCAGCCAATACACCCATTGGGAATCCCTCCCTATAAGTATCCTCTTAGAAATTAGGGCTAGCCTCTTAGGAAGAATAAAGTTTTGGAAGAGGTGAGCCTCCATCTTCAAAAATCCATAGTAATTCCATTTTATCTCCTTTTTCCCTCCAATCAATTGCATTAGATTCTAATTTTCGTTTTCTTGCTGTTTGTGGTGTTCAACCTCAGCTTTGGGACAATTTGGAGAAGTTTGCTAACAAGAGGAACCCCCCATTTGAGGCTTTTCTTGTATTTTGACACCAATAGGTAAATCATTGTAAACACCATTAAAATTCTAGTTTTTTCCATGTAGACCTAGCCTAAGTGTCCTGGTCCTGTAGGTATGCCTAGACCTAGGTATCGTGTCCTAAATGGACACGTATCAGCCTATAGACCTAGGTGTTTGATGAAATGTCCCAAAGGACATTTCGACCTAATTTTAGGATTCTATTTGAATAGGAAATTAGGCTTTACTCTCGCTTACGTGTTTCTTGTCTCCTGATGTGGTTTTTGTGTCGTGTCGGGTCGCAGGGGACACACGGACACGCGGGTGCACGCGCGCGTGCGCAGGCAGTTCCTCGTCCTGCTGCTCGGGGTCTATTGTGCGCTGTACACGCCACATGGGCGCATATAATTTGACACGTGGGTGCGGGCACAGACTGACACGAGGCTCTCAAAGTTTTACGGGTCCTCGTGTCGTGTCGGACACGGAATCGTGTGTGCACTGGTTGTACACTGTGCGTATATCAGTGCATTATTTGTTTTTTATTTTTATTTCAGTTTAAATGAATTAAATAGTGAATTTAATTGTCAATTTGATCCTAATATAAGACCTATGATAAATTAATTTACATGTTTAGTTGGGTTATCAATGAGGTTTTGGATTCGAAATTGTTAAGGTTGTATTGGACTGATACGCAAGTTCTAAATTTGATATCCTGAGATTGATTTCATCTTTTAAAGCTGTTAATCCAACTCTAAACCTGTTTAATTGGTGTTAAATAGACATTATGATCCTAGACATAATTGTTGTTCATGATTGATTCATTTACATTCGAATTTGGCATTGGTGTGAGAATGGGATAGTTAGAACATGAGTTGATTCATTGATTAGACTGATACATGCATTCAATTTCTAAACCCCTGAGTTTGAATTCCATTTCAACTGTTGATTAATGATTAAATGGTCATATTGGATCCTGGACATACGTATTAATACCTGCTAGATTGATTTTTACATGTTAGATTTGGTTTGCACTTTGTAGTGGAATTCGAACCTGGGAATGAGACTGTTTTGAATGGGACTGATACACTAGTTAAATAGTTCATTTTCCTGTTAACCTGTAAAATTGATTTCTAATTCCTTTCCTTTAAAACTGCTTGTATTCACTGTGTTCCTTCCTTTAACTGTTTTATTCGAGTGTGATTTCCTGTTTTCTATTTTGAACATCACTGATTCTTGACACTGTTTCATTCCAAAAACCTGAGCATTGCACTATTTTTTTCCTTCCTTTTCGAAACTTAACTGATTTGATTTTCCTTTCCATTTCAAGTTGCTGTAAACTAATTTGAATGAATATATTATTCCTTGGTCAATGATTCATGATTTGTTCTATTACTTTCGAATTAGACTTGATTTAGCATGGGATTTTGACATTGGTTGAGCTTGCAACTTGTATTCACAGATTCTTCCTTTTAAACTGAACTGTATATTAATGAATCAATTCCTTTCCTATTTGAATGTCTGAGTTTGGGATTTTAATTCCTATTTGAATGTTTCAATTAGCAAGTTTGAATGTATGGGTTTTATGGCTGAACACCCTTCATGTATGAACCAGAGAACAGAGTTGATGGCCTGAGTTTGGGGTTTTAGATAATTGATTGTTAGGTATATAAACCTGAGAACACTTGATTATCATATTGAAATCCTATTTGTTTTAATTCCAGTTTTAAGCTAATTTTGGTGATTGATTGCCATGTTTAATACATGTTAGTTCACTAATAAAATCTAAGAATGTGTGTGTGGGTTTATATAATAGTTATGTTAGGTTGTGTTTTAAGTTCAAGCTTGCTTTTGAACTGAATCTCAAGTCTGAGATTTCCCATGCATTGTTAACTGAGTTTTCATTCAAATAAAACCTGAGAATATGTGAAATGAGGTTTTAAGTCTGAACAGTCATGAAACAAACCTGAGAATAGTGTAGGATTATTATGATATGAATTCCTTTCTTTTTTACTGGGTTTGTTTTGATATAAAACCTGAGATTTTGGGGGTTGGTTGTATGAACTATGATTTACACATCACACATGAACACAAATTGACATTGTTTCATATACACACAGCCACACTCTTCACATATATCACATTTCCTTTCCTTCTTCAATTGAATCTAGTTCCTTAACAGATTTCAGGATATGTGTATCATGAAATTCATTGTTTGCATGAATGTTTTATTCATATTCTAACTGTCAATGCCCTGCTAGCCAACTGATTTCCTTGTCACTGTTTCATTCCTCATAACTGAAATCTGAAAATGGGATGTGGAGACTGTTGAAATGGTATTTATGTGTATGTATGAGTTGTGAAATGTTTTGATTCAATGTTTACATCTGGGAATCAATTATGGGACTGTTCTTAACTGAGATGGGAGTTTTTCCTATCTAAAAATTTGAGTTGAATTATTAGAATCCTGAGTTCTATGGACTGAAATCAGTGGGGTGGGGGCTGTGCACACCAAGTTCACTACCTCACATGTTATACACTCTCACTAATTGACACAAGCTTTCACCCTTGAACACTCTATAGCTCACACCCTCTCATGACACACACACACAAGTCCACATATCATGTTCACTCTAACACACACCTATTACACAGTCACACACTCACACCCTAACACCATTGCCATGTTCACTCTCTCACTTCACTAGTACACACACACCCATGCACTTGGACATATCTTGTGTCCCCCTCTCTATATACATATGTATATTTGTATGTATTATATATAATGTTGTGTGGTTCACACATGTGGCCTATATGTAATTTTCCTACTAGTTTATATGAATAGTAATATGTGTATTATTAAATATAAGTATAGTCTTGTAGATGTGATTAGGGTTATATGATATATATATTTTAGCCTATGGCCTATGTGAGTGTCTGTGAGCTAGTGTAGAGTCTAGTTCAGACTTGTTTAGTCTTATTAGACCTAGAATGGACTAGTTAGACTAGTATAGACTAGTTTGACTTAGCTTGACCATAGTTGACCTAGTTTGACTTCTAGAGTTGACCAAAGTTGACCAAGAGTTGACTTTGGCCTAGATTGACCTAGAATCATGTAGAATGCATAGTAGGACTTCATTATATCATTTTAGACTTGTTGTGACTTGTGCTGTTCTGATTAGGAGCCAGACACCTCTCCTCGGACAGTACATTTACTTCAGACAATCAGATACGAGGCGAGTACATTCTCTGATCATTTTATATCCTGCTTAGAATTATTTTCTGCAGTAGATTACTTTACTTGTACTTTCACGTTGGTCACACGGATTAGTACTATACGGATCCCTTCTTGAGATGTTATCCTTAGGGAGCATCGGGTACTCTACGTTCTGTGCGTTTCACTTACATAGCGTACCATATGCTTCTTTGGTTCTTTGATTACTTGTGACATATACCCTTATGATCACAGAGTCTCCTAGAATCTCTTATCCCATTTACTGGTGTCCTAGAATCTCCTAGAATCCCCATTTTTGGGACTACTATGTACCACCCTTCGGGGGCTTACCACCCTTCGGGGGCTATTACATAGAATCATAACATAACCTGTTTGAATCCTTGTGTACTGATTGGGGTACGGGGGAGTAGAAGTAGACATGTGAATAATACCCAAGTAGTATCTTATCAGAATCTCTTCCATAGTGTCTTATCAGAATCTTCTATGCCATTTACATGTCTATATTGTACTCTGACTCACTAGCCACATGTTAGATCTTTATTTATAGTAAATATTTCTATTACAGCTTTCTCTCTCTGTTTACATATTGTACTTCTTTCAGTACTTGTATCTTACTTTACTGCATGATTATATCTTCTAACCTGCTATGAACTGTTGAGATGTACTGTACTCGCTCCTGTCCTGACTGGACCTGTTGAAAATATTACAGAGTACGAGGAGGAGGCCTGGGAGGATGCCTTCCACGGGACAGCTCTAGCTGAGGACATCACCCACTGCCTAGACTAGTTTAGTTAGGCCTTATCTTATTTTCATGTTGTCTTGAGACTGTTTAGCTAGATTTTACTTCTGTTCAGAGATGTTGAGTTGTATATATTCTTTCTTATTCAGTAGCCGAGATATGTTCTCTGGATATTTGCTGGGATATTATCTTAGACTTTTCTATCTTCAGTATTTTCTTGAGTTCTATATCATATCGTGTTTCTTCCTCCTTAGTTGTGATTGAGTTCATTTACTGCTTAGTATTATATTGCTAGATGTATGTTGACCTAGGACAGCGTTCTACCGCCGACACTGCGGCGTAGGCTGGGCGTTGTTACATTCTCGTACCCTCACAGTGGGTACGGGTCGTGACAGATCATGGAGGCGAGTTCAAAAATTCTGATTTTAAAAAGTTTTGTGATTCAAATGGTTTTGATCATGAGTTTTCTTGTCCAAGAACTCCTCAACAAAATGGTGTTGTGGAGCGGAAGAATAGGACTCTTGGCGATATGGCTAGAGTCATGTTGAACAAGTTTTCACTTCCGAAATACTTTTGGGTTGAAGCTGTCAGTACAGCATGCCACATTTTAAATAGGGTGATTATTCGTCCTATTACGAAGAAAATACCCTATGAGCTTTGGTTTGGGAGAACCCCAAATGTTTCTTATTTTTGAGTTTTTGGCTGTAGATGTTTTATCCTTAACACCAAAGACAACTTAGGCAAATTTGATGCCAAAGCTGACGATGGTATTTTCCTTGGCTATGTTGCCAAGAGTAAGGGATATAGAGTTTTTAACAAACGCTCATTAATTGTAGAAGAGTCTACAAATATGACTTTTGATGAAGATAACAGTGCAGCAGCTACTCTTGATGATGATGTTGAGCCATCAACGTCTACTCCAATGAACACCACAACCGAAACCAATTCTCTGGAGAGCTTGCCAAATAAATTCTCTTTCAAGCCATCACATCCAGAAAACTTGGTGATTGGTGAGGTTTCACGTGGAGTAACTACTAGATCATCATTAAGAGACTCTATTGCTAGCACTGCCTTTATTTCACAAATTGAGCCGAAAAACATTTTAGAAGCTTTCAATGATGAATTTTGGATTTCTGCTATGCAAGAGGAACTCAACCAATTCGAGAGGAGCCAAGTATGGGAACTCGTTCCTAGACCGACTAATCACTCGATTATTGGTACCAAATGGGTTTTTAGAAACAAAGTGAATGAAGATGGTTCTGTCACACGCAACAAAGCTCATCTAGTAGCTCAAGGATACAACCAAGAGGAAGGTATCGACTACGATGAGACGTATGCTCCTTTTGCTAGATTAGAATCCATTCGGATGCTTTGTGCATTTGCAAATTTTCAAAATTTCAAATTATTTCAATTGGATGTTAAAAGTGCTTTCTTGAATGGTTTTATTAAGGATGAAGTTTATGTAAAATAACCCCCTAGCTTTGAAAATCACAAATTTCCCGACCACGTGTTCAAGCTAAAGAAAGTGTTGTATGGCCTTAAACAAGCCCCTAGAGCTTGGTATGAACGGCTAAGCAATTTCTTGCTTGAGAAAGGTTTTTCAAAAGGGAAAATTGACACTACACTTTTCATAAAATCTTTCAAAGACACTATTCTTTTAATACAAATATATGTAGATGATATTATATTTGGTTCCACTGATGAAACTCTTTGTCAAGATTTTGCCAAGTGTATACAGACCGAGTTTGAGATGAGCATGATGGGGGAGCTCAACTACTTTCTTGGGCTGTAAGTCAAACAAATGTCAAATGGAACCTTCGTCTGTCAGTCGAAGTATACAAAGGACATGCTGAAGAAATTCGACCTTGACAACGTCAAACCAATCAGCACTCCTATGGCTACTTCAACCAAACTTGAACCAGTTGATAGTGGCAAACCCGTAGATCAATGTAAGTATCGAGGTATGATAGGTAGTCTACTTTATCTTACTGCAAGTCCCCCTGATATTATGTTTAGCGTTTGCCTGTGTGCTAGATATCAAGCAAATCCTAAGGAATCACACATGACCACGGTTAAGCGTATCTTTCGATACCTTAAGGGTACGGTTACAGTGGGCCTATGGTATCCCAAGTCAAAATCATTTGACCTCATTGGTTACTCCGATGCTGACTTCGCCGGATGCAAGGTCGACCGTAAAAGTACGAGCGGTACGTGTTATTTATTAGGAAAAGCTTTAGTCTCTTGGTTTAGCAAGAAGCAGAATTCTGTCGCACTATCCACAATAGAAGCTGAATACATCGTAGCTGGGCGTTGTTGTGCACAAATTCTGTGGATGAAGCAAACCCTTGAAGACTATAATTTATCTTTCATGCATATTCCAATCTTTTGTGACAACACTAGTGCTATAAATCTGACTAAGAACCCCATTTGTCACTCACGCACGAAGCATATTGAAATTCTTCATCACTTTTTGCGTTATCATCAGCAAAATGGCACGATTAACTTAGAATTTATTGAGACTGATCATCAGTTAGAAGACTTCTTCACAAAACCATTATCCGAAGAGCGCTTCAATTTTCTTTGTCGTGAACTTGGAATCTTAGATGAAGCTGTTGTAAATTAAGATAAACCTGCATAAATATCGAGTATATCTTGATTCTATTATGATGAACATGCTATGGGTACAAGCCGAAAGGGTCCTTCTGACAACAAGGCGTAAAAGCCTAAGCGACACGGTGCACTAGTCCTCAGGACTACCGCTAGCTGGGATCCGGCCCCTGCAGCTAACCCATGGCAGCTTCAAAATATTGAATTATGATATAATTCCTTGTTTATTATATGGTTCATTTTCATTTATCACATGCTGAAATACTATGATTTCAATTTCATATTGCTGCTTCAAACTCACTTTTTGTTATTCTTTTGTTTACTATTTGGGTCTTTCCTTTCTTTATACTCATATCTTATATTGGTTTGTCTATTACTTAACCAATATTTTTCCTGTTTCTGCCTGATTCCTGTTCTGTGACCAGGACCCAGAATTTGGGCCGAACTCTGCTCCTACCAGAGTTCGGGCCAAATTCGTCCCGACTGTTCCAGAACCGGGAACAGCCCCAGCCGTTGATCAAAATGTTGATCCAATGGTCATTAATTGACCCGACAAAGAGAAACCCTTCCCCTATATTCGGTTTCTCTTCCCTCTCCTTCCTTCTTACCACCTTTCCACCTTCTCAAACACAATTCTCTCAAAACCCTAACCATACTTTCTCCTCTTTTGTGCTCCATTCTTCCCCAAACTCAAGGAGAAGGCTTATTTTTTAATTCTCTTCCATAGTTCATCACTAGTTTGAGGTATAATTCCTTACTTTTCTATATCTCAATTTCTTTCATTATCTATTGTGTTATGGCTCCTCGTCTGTTCAACCGCGGAAAGAGACTTCGGACAGAGGGAGCATCCTCGTCGAATGCTCCTCCACGCATTGAACCGCCCGTTGCACCACCCGTTGCACCACCCGTTGCACCGGCCATTGAACAACAAATCCATCCGTTGTTCAATGCTCCACGTCCCAATGATCCAAACACTTACGATGACCGAATTTTTGTATCACTAGACGCCTCAAACGATTGGTTTAGTAATTTTTGAACACGTCCAATATTTGCGGGACACCCCATCAACTTCACTATATTCTCACAATATGATGCTCTATTTCTTGACCTTTGTCTTGATGAACTCGTTACCTCAAATTCGGTCATTTATCGTAGTGCCATTCAAATGTTTTACTGCAACTTGACCCATGATGACACTCATATTTATTCACGAGTTGCGGGAATTGATATATCCTTTGATGATTTTGAATTGGCCGAATATCTTGAGCTTCAAGAGCCTAATTCTTGGGAAAAGCTTGTAGAAGCTAGATCCTTTATCTTTTCCGAAGGGATTTCACTAGAAAGCTTCAAGGATGACCCGTGTTGCCCTAACACACGTCCTCGTAAGCTTTTGGCAAAATTCCTCAACCCTTATTTCTATGAGCTTCAGCGGATCATTTTCAACACCATTCTACCCAAAGCGGGTTCTACCGATGAAGTCACTTATTTTGAGATCTCAGTATTGTACCATCTCCACTTCTATGTTCCCTTTAACCTTCCATGCACAATGATGGATTGGATGATCAACTATAGGAAGAAACCATGATCTTTGGTTTATGCATTATACCTTACTATGATCTTTCGTGCGTTCCATGTACCCCTTGATGAGTGTCGATTCTTACCTGCCCCTGCCTTTCTCTCTAAGGCAAGGAGGCTTTAGGCGGCCATTGGCTCACCAGTAGTGTCTGAGCATTCTGATGATGAGCCAGATGCCCCTCCTCTCGGACAGGATCCTCCTCCTCATCCGGCCACTCTTGAGTCTCTTCAGGCCATGCTCCGAGATCGTTTCACTTTGGAGGACGATCGATGGACTCAGCTGGATTATCGGACTACTTTGCAGATGAGTGCTATCAGCAACTCGCTGCATGATATTCGGTATTCCATGTCTCGCCATCCTACCATGCCCATTCCTATGGAGCAAGACCCAGATCGTGAGGGATTTCGTATTGATGACCCTTGGGTTCGTCGCTACATGGATCCCGATGCGGCATTTGTGGACCCACGTTGCTCCTTTTCTGATCCATCGGACGGCGCCGGGCCATCTCATGCTCGATGATGGATATGGACTACTTTTGATGATGCTACTGAGGATCTTCGATTATGGTTTATGCATTTTGATTTAGTTACTTTTATGTACTTGATTTGTAGTAGACTTATTATGAGTTGTGCTTTTGAGACTTTGGCAGTACTATTTTCAGTTTCTATGTTATTATGACTCTTGGTTATTATCTTAGTTTATATGCAGTTTCTTCTCTTTTTGGTGTGTTTGCCAGTTATTATTTATATATCTCATATTGCTAAATGCCAAAAGGGGGAGATATGTGTTATTCTGTTCTGTTTGGTTTATATGTGCTTTTGGAAGAATATTATTAACAGGCCAACAAGATTCATAGCATTATTTATGGGGGAGCTATTCTTAAGCTCGGCACTAATTATGGGGGAGCTATGTCGTTATATGTATCCAGTTATGGATATTGAATATACAATTATTATTTTGTCAATTATTAATATGGGGAAGATTGTTGACACAAAATCACAGTCAACCAAATATTGATAACATTGACTAAATAATACTTGTGATAATTCAATACGACACACGACGACTACATCTAGTTCAAGCCAGACGATAGCTCATTTTTGCAGATGCGAGTCATTTTTCGAGTCTGTACTTTTATATTTTATTGAGTCTAGAATGATTGTAAGCTGAGTTATGCTAGGCTCTTGAGACTCAACCCATAACCTATCCAAATCCATAAAGGTCCACATCCAAAATCAGCCCACTGGACCCTTGGACCCATTCTGTGCTCTGGATACAGAGTTCAGGCCGAACTCTGCCTCCACACAGAGTTCGGGCCGAACTCTGTCCCCTAAAAATCAGCACCCTAATTTTTAGGGCTGGCTGGTTGCTAGTTGTCCAACGGCCAAATTTTTGAAAATTTCTACCAGAATTCTGGCCGAATTCTGCCTGTTAAAACCCTATAAATAGGCTAAGAATTCTCTCATTTTAAATCATCCAATCTTCTCTTCTCTTCTCTCTTAAGCTCAATATAAGCCATACCCTTCTTCATCTACTAGCCACAAGTTTCCTAAGTCTCGAGTGCTCAGCATCTCTCAGTTAGGAGTCTTGTGCAAGAGTTCAAGAAGTAGCTTGGAAAATTTTAAGCATCGCCACTGCGATCCATTGTAAGAAGTTGACGTGCTCTTCTGAAGAAAAGGCACGGGGTGTAACTACTAAATCACAAATAGTAGATTTAATCCTGAGCTAGAGTTCTCAGGCCTGGACTAGTCCTCCACGAGAGAAACCAGGTTAAAATCGGTTGTGTTTGCGTATGCTCTCTTGCTCCTTATTTATTTTCCGCATTTACTCTGATTAATTTTAGATTGTGAAAGAGTTAATTTTTAATTGGCTATTATTGCTATAACTTTATTCACCCCCCTCTAGAGTTGCCATCTGTTCTTCACTTTCACCAGGAGCTCTACCTCTCCCTTTCTTAGCTCTTTATAGCTCTTAACTGAAGTCTCCAACTCATCTAATATATGCTCAAGGAAAGTAGCATGAGCTTCATCCCCTTGGCTGCGGATGGCATTAATCAAGTAAGAGGTTGGACCTCTAACTGTAGAGAAATCAGCTTCTTCCTTCTCTATCACCCTATCTATTAAGGGTCCCAACGAGTTAAAGAAAAAGCTGGTAAAAGAGCTGATGACAAATTGGTTGGTGGCCAAAGCACCCGGAGTAGCAGCGACTCCTGTTGATGATGAAGCAGTAGGACGTTCAGCCACTTGGACGGGTGGCTCTTTAAATAAGGGTGCTAAAGTAGAGCTGGTGGCTCCTCCAAGTTGTTCCTCTGCAAAAATAGATAAACTTTATCATTTTGTCTGTCGTTTACAGCTATTGAAAAGATCAAAAGTAAAAGCAATCTTACCATGACTTGTCCCAGTCACAAGACTTTCATCTGCTGGCCCAGATTCCTGTCCAGCAGAAGTAGCTTCAGACATTACTGTCTGGCTACTGCCTGCCTCAGAGCCACCTGACAAATGATGACTGCTGCTAGCTATCGTCGTTACAGGTACTATATCCAAGCACACCGGAAGAGCTGTCACCCTCATTTCCCGTATTTCCCGTATTTTATATTTATACTCGTATCTGGATTGTGGCATGCATTTTATTTTTCTCAACTTATGGAATTTTGGTATTTCTCGTATTCTTGGGTTTTTGACATGGCTCGGTTTTAATTGGTTTGGGTTGGTTTGGTTTGGTTTATTATGAGCATTGGATCACCTTAACCTATGCTACACCCTCAACCCACCACAACTCCCCCACTTTATAACACCACCAACCACTCTCTCTTTTCATTACTTCCTCCATAAATTTTTTTTTCTTCTTCTTCTCCTTCCTCTACACAACACTCGCAACCCTAGGCAAGTGCACCTTGCCACTTCATGAGAGCCCTATTTTTTTGGTTCATTTGCTAGATTAGGACATGGTGATCAACATTAGGACTTGCTATTTTGTGATTTGGAGCTTCCTTTGTTCTAGATCTAGGTTTAGCTATTTTCGGATTTTGTATGGTTTGATCTACTTTAGTTGGATTTTATGGGTTTTTGATGCTTCCATGTGGAAGAGCATTCAGTTTCACCCAAGTTGGAGCTTTGGAAATCCGGATTTGGAGTTCGGATGGCCAAGTTGTGAGCTTTTGAAGCTTTGGGTTCAGCCATGGTGTTCTTGCTGTCTGGAGAAGACAGTGAGCAGTGTGTGCAGAGCTATTTAGCTTACGCACCCTGAGCTACGTGCGCTCTTTTGCGCTGCGTACACAGACTTGGGTACGCTTCCTGTTGGAAGCGTGTCTCCTTGAGCGTGCGTGACTTTTCACTTACGCAGCTCCCTTGAGCGTGCGTGACTTTTCACGCACACTGACTCCTTGAGCGTGCGTAACTTTTCACGTACGCAGCTCCCTTGAGCGTGCGTGACTTTTCACGTACGCAGCTACCTTGAGCGTGCGTGACTTTTCACGTACGCAGCTCCCTTGAGCGTGCGTAACTTTTTACGTACGCTGTTCCTCTTGAGCGTGCCTTGGTACGCAGACTTGAGTGTGCCTTGGTACGCAGACTTGAGTGTGCCTTGGTACGCAGACTTGAGTGAGCCTTGCGTGCGTGTTTTTGTGCGTACGCAGCTTCCCTGCGTGCGTACTTGTGCACGTATGCTGCCCCTTGACCCCTTGCTTAATCCATTGGCTCTTGGAATTTTGGTTTTTATTTCTTTAAGCTTGGCTTTTCTATAGTCCTGTATCTTGATATTTTATTAGATATTTTATGCCCATTTTATATCCTTATGCCTTTTGTCATGAACTTGATTTTACTTAATATGTTTGGAATGACTATTGTACATGGCATGGTATGACAAGGGACTAGCATAACACGGCAGTGACCCGTAGTGGTGCACTCCTGACATGACCAACCTGACATGATAGTGGCCCGTCGTGGCGCACTCCTGACAAGTACCCTGACATGATTTATCTTAATGCTGTTGCGACAGCTAGCTTAACTTGACTTACCTTGACACCGTGGGTAGTTCTTCTTGCTTACTTGTTAAATCCACTTGTCCTGTCTTGCATCATGTCTAGGATGGGACTCCTGAGTACCACGGTCCGGAGCACCTACTAAAATAGATTAAGGTTAATAACTAGAATAACTCAGTAGTCATGAAGAGATGACACAGCTACAGGCAATCCCGTTACCTGGGCGCTCTTGGGATCTGTAGCCTACCGTCGAGTAGGGCACATTTCCAGCACACCGTCGCGTGTTGCACCCTCTAAGTCACCTAAGGGTACATTTGTCTCCCGGGCGATGTACCCACCTGAATTCAACCCCTAATTTTCGACCTGGGTAACCTGGATGGTCTGCAGGACTTGTGGCTGTGCAACAATCTCACTGCATCTTGTTAATAATTAGGCCTGTGATAACCCTAGTTAGTTAAAGTAGTAAGCCGTAGTATCTGCTTGGCCGTGATTGATTGAATGAGGTATAACCAGTCTAGCCATGTCTTGATCCAGTGCAAGATTGCTTCCAGTCTTGATTTCTTACTTTATTATCTTGCCGATAAATGGTGGGAAACCAAGTTCTGTTCAGGTGAAGGGTTACAATCCCGGTCCTTGTTTGGTTTACGGGTTGTAACCTGGTTATCAGAATAGTTCCATGGTTATCTCGTCGTATATCATCCTGACATGTTTTCGTAAATTCTAGTTTTAATATTAGATTTTCTTGTGCTGATTGCTGGCTTTTGTTCTTATTTCGTGGCCCCCTTGTGGCACTTACTCTTTCTGGGGTTGACCCAGCTGGTTTTGTGTGGCCAGATTTCGGAGCAGCTCCCGAGGGTCTACCAAGCTTCCAGCCCGATGGTGGCGACTAGAAGGAACCCGGGCTACGAGTGGGTTTTCTATTTTGTTTCGCTCACTCTATTGTAAAGTTATTCTTTTGAGGCGTTTAGCCGACGAGCACCTGTTAGCTCGATGCACTTTACTTACTGTCTGCCTACGGGCTATAAACATGATTAACAAATCCTAGGGTTGATCATGTATGACTTAACTCTTGCTAGTCCTAGCATTTTGTACGACTAGCTTCATGATCAGTTGATATATAATATTTGGGACGCCTTTTATTGTACATTTGGTGGTCAAACATCTTGTAATTATATTACTTGCTTGAGATTGAGACAATAGGCTTGACCTTAAGAGACTGTTGGCTTGTAGTAAACCCTCATATCTAGACAGCCGTGACCGTATAGTTGAGATGTATTCTATTTTAATATACGTAGCTGGCTATGTCTGCCCCCGCTCTCCAGTATTCTGGTTCTGGGGCGTGACATGGTTTAAGTGGTGGCCCATGCAGGTCTTGTCAATCAAAAAATGTGAGGGTTTACCGAATAGATGTCTCAATCAGTATTCGCCTTTGATCTCCGCCCGTATTTTCAAATCCCTGAAATTCTTGCCCCGATTACATGCTTGTATCGTTGATCTGTCCTGGTCCTTCCTTATTGTTTCTCTGTGTCGTTTTCCTCAGCGGCACTGTACCTGACCCTGCCGATCAGCGAAGAGGAGCACCTCCCGTGGACCAGCAGCAACCTGGAGATCAAGCCTAGCATTCCGGAGTCGCCTCCAGAGTGATACCTACTGGAGGAGAGTCACCAGTTCGGCCCGTCCAGCCCACAGACCCAGATGATGGTACCTTAGTAGGCCTCATCAGAACCTTGATAGCTTTCCAGGATCGTCGAAGTGACGCCCTGCACCAGACAGTTCAAGATGCCTTGACCCGAGGCGGATATCCAGGGAACCAGACGGCTAACAGCTTCAAGCGATTGAACCCTCCTTTCTTCGACGGCACCGAGGATGCGATTGCCGCGGATACATGGCTTCAGGATACCGAGGTGATTCTGGAGGCAGCTAGGACACCCGAGAATGAGAAGGTGGCGGTGGTACGCCTGCAGTTGTTGGACTTGGCTCGCAGTTGGTGGGCAGCACAAGCCATGGGATTAGTGGTACCCATTGCTTGGGCAATGTTTAGAGAGAGATTCCAGACGAAGTATTTCGATGCTGTGGCTCGGTACGACCTGCAGACCAGATTTACCAACTTGAAGCAAGGAGACAGAACAGTTGATAGTTATGCATCGAAGTTTTCTAGGTTCAGTAGGTTTGTCCCCACCTTGGTGGCGACCGAGTTTGATAGGGCCCAGCGGTTCCAGCAGGGACTGCATTTGGAGATCTTGTTGGCGGTTGAGCAGTTCGAGCACCAGACGTTCGATGCAGTCTTGAGAGCAGCTAGGAGGCATGAGTACACCTCCCAGAGGATCGTAGATAGGATTGGAGGTAGGAAGCGGTCCCACAGTCAGATGCACCAATTATCAGCTCCAGCCCCGGCAGCTATGGGATTGACCATTGGAACTCCGAGGCGGGCGGCCTCAGTAACGTCGGTTCAGCATTCGACCCTGACGTACCCGCAGCAGCAGAAGCAGAAGCAGACTTCCGCAATAGGATGTTCTCATTACGAGAAGCCAGGGCATGTGGTGGCAGATTGTCACAGGGCGCAAGGATTGTGCCTGGCTTGTAGAGCAGCAGATCATAGGATAGGGGCTTGCCCGAATAGGGATGGTTCATCAGCATCCAACCCTTCTAGCTCTTCGGTGAGAGGACCGGCCCCAGTACCAGTTCAGCAGCAGCAGTATCAGTCTTCGAGGCCCTTGTCGTCTCAGTCTCAGGCATTCCAGCAACAGCACCCCCAGCAGTATGTACAAGCCCAAGCTCAGACCCAGAATAGGCAGAGAGGTTTCCAGCAGAGGGGACCAGCAGCCAGAGGACAAGGTCAGGCCATGATGATGGCTATGGAAGAAGAAGTTACACCAGGTGAGGTTGTGGCAGGTACTATTCTCGTCAACTCCTCTCCAGCGTCTGTATTATTTGATTCTGGTACATCGCATTCATTTATGTCTGCACGATTCGCAACACGGATAGGATTGGGGCCCGAGTCATTATCAGTGAGGCTCAATATACTTACTGGTAGTGGCCTTGTGGGAGTAGATCGAGTGTTTTTCTCGTGTCAGATTATAGTTAGCGGTAGGGAGTTCCCCGCTAGATTTATAGAGTTTCCTATGGCAGACTATGATGTAGTCCTAGGCATGGATTGGTTGAGGAACCAGTATGCTAGGATAGACTGCCATAATGGCAGAGTTGTCTTTAGTATCCCCGGCGAGCCAGAGTTTTCGTTTTCTAGAGGCGCAGTGGAGCCATCTCCCCCAGCATTGCGGATGGCAGTAGCAGCAGTACAGTTACCCCGGATAGTTGAAGAGTTTTCAGATGTCTTTCCAGAGGAGCTTCCAGGGATGTCGCCAGAGCGGGAGATTGAGTTCACTGTAGACTTGATTCCCGGGACAGCACCAGTATCAAAGCGAGTCTACAAGATGGCGCCTTCAGAGTTGGAGATTTTGTATAAGATGATTGAAGAACTGAGGACCAAGGGATTCATCCGTGCAAGTGGATCGCCTTAGGGAGCCCCGATGCTTCTTGTGAAAAAGAAGGATGGTACGTCAAGGCTATGTGTTGATTATCGTACCTTGAATTCGGTGACAATCAAGAACAGATACCCTCTTCCGAGGGGCTTCAGTGTTCTCGAAGATCGACTTACGGTCGGGATACCACTAGATCAGAGTCAGAGAGCAGGACATCCCGAAGACAGCATTCAGATCGAGGTATGGACTTTGGGAGTTCCTAGTTATGCCCTTTGGAGCGACCAATGTGCCGACCGTATTTATGGACCTCATGAATCGCATTTTCATGCCTTACTTGGATCAGTTTGTGATCGTGTTCCTAGATGACATCCTGGTTTACAGCAAGAGTGAAGCAGAGCATGAGCAGCATCTCAGAGTCGTCCTCCAGACGCTTAGGGAGCATCAGTTGTACGCCAAGTTCAGTAAATGCGAGTTCTGGCTCGATCGTATTTCATACTTGGGTCACATCATTACCCGAGGAGGAGTGGAAGTGGATCCCCAGAAGATTGTGGCTATCGAGTCATGGCCGGTACCCAGCTCAGTGGCAGAGGTTCGCAGCTTCCTTGGATTGGCCGGCTACTACCGGCGGTTCGTTTTAGATTTTACAAGGATTTCAGCGTCGATGACCCAGTTGACCCGCAAGGATGTGCCGTTTGTTTGGACAGCAGAGTGTCAGGAATCATTTGAGAAGTTGAAGCGAGGTTTGATAACGGCTCCCATTCTCACCCTTCCAGATGGGACCGGAGGATTCACAGTTTATTGCGACGCTTCGGGCAGAGGATTGGGGTGTATCTTGATGCAGCATGGGAAGGTAATATCTTATGCGTCACGTCAACTACGTGATCATGAGAAGAATTACCCGACTCACGACTTGGAATTGGCGACGGTAGTGTTTGCCTTGAAGTTGTGGAGGTACTACTTATACGGAGATAGAGTGGAGATCTATACTGATCATAAGAGCCTGAAGTATTTTCACCCAGAAGGACCTTAATATGCGGCAGAGAAGATGGCTCGAGCTACTGGTGGACTATGATGTGGATTTGCAGTATCATCCCGGGAAGGCCAACGTTGTAGCAGATGCATTGAGCAGGAGAGCCGGAGTTTATCTCCTGACGGTGCAACCAAATTTATTGGCAGATCTTCAGAAGATGGGAATTGAAGTGGTTTTTCCAACCAGCGTGGCATTGATGGCCAGCCTACAGGTTCAGTCCAGCATAGTTGAGAGAATTCGGGTGGCGCAGTCAACAGATTCCAAGATCCAGCGACTCAGAGCAGAGTGTGAAGCAGGAAAAGGCCAGAGTTATGTATCCATGAAGATGGTACACTTTGGCACGGCACTCGTCTTTGTGTACCCAGTGGAGATATCAGACAGAAAGTCATGGCAGAAGCCCACAGTTCGCAATATTCTATTCATCCGGGCGGTAGATATACCGGGATATTCGTCAACATTTCCGGTGGAATGGCATGAAGAGGGAGATAGCCCGGTTTGTCTCTCGGTGTTTGGTTTGCCAACAGGTTAAAGCTGAACATCAGAGGACCGCTGGACTTCTTCAATCCTTACCGATCCCAGAAGGGAAATGGAAACATATAACCATGGATTTCGTGACCGGATTGCCCAGATCTCCGGCCGGTAGAGATGCTATTTGGGTAATTGTGGACAGGCTTACCAAGGTGGCACACTTTCTTCCATTCAGAGTTGGACAGTCAACGGCACAGTTAGCAGAGATGTATCTCAGACAGATTGTCAGGCTTCACGGTGTGCCAGTCAGCATCACCTCGGACAGGGATTCAAGGTTTACATCACACTTTTGGCGTAGCTTGCAAGAGAGTTTGGGAACCCGTCTCCAGTTCAGCTCAGCTTATCACCCGCAAACGGATGGTCAATCAGAGCGAACAATCCAGACCCTTGAAGATATGTTGAGATCCTGTACCCTTGACTTCGGTGGTTCTTGGGAGAATCATCTGCACCTGGTGGAATTCTCGTACAACAACAGTTATCAGGCCAGTATCCAGATGGCACCCTTCGAGGCTCTTTATGGTAGGAAGTGTAGATCCCCGCTAGCATGGGACGATGTCGGAGAGAGGCAGATGCTCGGACCCGAATTGATTTCCCAGACGGTTGAAGTGGTCAGGAAGGTCAGAGATCACCTCCGAGTTGCCCAGGATAGCCAGCGCCACTGGGCCGATGCTCATCGGCGACCCTTAGAATTTGCTGTCGGCGACCATGTATTCCTTAGGATCTCGCCTAACCGTGGCGTCATTCACTTTGGCGTGCGGGGAAATTTTAGTCCTAGGTATATAGGGCCGTTCGATATTCTAGAGCGAGTAAGAGATGTATCCTATCGTCTCGCTCTTCCGCCGTCGCTAAGTGAGGTGCATGATGTATTCCATGTGTCCCAATTACGACGGTATATTTCGGACCCGAGCCACATCCTAGACCATTCGGAATTGGTTGTTGGTACCAACCTTTCGTATGAGGAGAGGCCCGTGTCTATATTGGACCGGAGGGAGAAGATACTCAAGAATAAGACTATTAAATTAGTCTGTGTTGCTTGGGGTCATCACTCTCTAGGTGAGTCAACGTGGGAGCGTGAGGACGACATCCGATCGCGATATCCCTACCTGTTTGACTCATGAGGTATAATATCTTTCTTATGCCTTACGTTTTCCCTTCCTTGCTTGCATTGTATGATTGCATGATTGAACTGCTTAGTGTAACTTGCTTGTGCTTAATGTAGCTTGTCGTGACAATCTCTAGCTCCTTGATTAAATTCCAAGGACGAAATTCTTTTAAGGTGGGTAGAGCTGTCACCCTCATTTCCCATATTTCCCGTATTTTGTATTTATACTCGTATCTGGATTGTGGCATGTATTTTATTTTTCTCAACTTGTGGAATTTTGGTATTTCTCGTATTCTTGGGTTTTTGACATGGCTCGGTTTTAATTGGTTTGGGTTGGTTTGGTTTGGTTTATTATGAGCATTGGATCACCTTAACCTATGCTACACCCTCAACCCACCACAACTCCCCTATTTTATAACACCACCAACCACTCTCTCTCTTCATTACTTCCTCCATAAATTTTCTTCTTCTTCTTCTTCTCCTTCCTCTACACAACACTCCCAACCCTAGGCAAGTGCACCTTGCCACTTCATGAGAGCCCTATTTTCTTGGTTCATTTGCTAGATTAGGACATGGTGATCAACATTAGGACTTGCTATTTTGTGATTTGGAGCTTCCTTTGTTCTAGATCTAGGTTTAGCTATTTTTGGATTTTGTATGGTTTGATCTACTTTAGTTGGATTTTATGGGTTTTTGATGCTTCCATGTGGAAGAGCATTCAGTTTCACCCAAGTTGGAGCTTTGGAAATCCGGATTTGGAGTTCGGATGGCCAAGTTGTGAGCTTTTGAAGCTTTGGGTTCAGCCATGGTGTTCTTGCTGTCTGGAGAAGACAGTGAGCAGTGTGTGCAGAGCTGTTTAGCTTACGCACCCTGAGCTACGCGCGCCCTTTAGCGCTGCGTACGCAGACTTGGGTACGCTTCCTGTTGGAAGCGTGTCTCCTTGAGCGTGCGTGACTTTTTACGTACGCAGCTTCCTTGAGCGTGCGTGACTTTTCACGCACACTGACTCCTTGAGCGTGCATGACTTTTCACGTACGCAGCTCCCTTGAGCGTGCGTGACTTTTCACGTACGTAGCTACCTTGAGCGTGCGTGACTTTTGACGTACGCAGCTCCCTTGAGCGTGCGTGACTTTTCGCGTACGCTGCTCCTCTTGAGCGTGCCTTGGTATGCAGACTTGAGTGTGCCTTGGTACGCAGACTTGAGTGTGTCTTGGTACGCAGACTTGAGTGAGCCTTGCGTGCGTGTTTTTGTGCGTACGCAGCTTCCCTACGTGCGTACCTGTGCACGTATGCTGCCCCTTGACCCCTTGCTTAATCCATTGGCTCTTGGAATTTTGGTTTTTATTTCTTTAAGCTTGGCTTTTCTATAGTCCTGTATCTTGATATTTTATTAGATATTTTATGCCCATTTTATATCCTTATGCCTTTTGTCATGAACTTGATTTTACTTAATATGTTTGGAATGACTATTGTACATGGCATGGTATGACAAGGGACTAGCATAACACGGCAGTGACCCGTAGTGGTGCACTCCTGACATGACCAACCTGACATAATAGTGGCCCGTCGTGGCGCACTCCTGACAAGTACCCTGACATGATTTATCTTAATGCTGTTGCGACAGCTAGCTTAACTTGACTTACCTTGACACCGTGGGTAGTTCTTCTTGCTTGCTTGTTAAATCCACTTGTCCTGTCTTGCATCATGTCTAGGATGGGACTCCTGAGTACCACGGTCTGGAGCACCTACTAAAATGGATTAAGGTTAATAACTAGAATAACTCAGTAGTCATGAAGAGATGACACAGCTACAGGCAATCCCGTTACCTGGGCGCTCTTGGGATCTGTAGCCTGCCGTCGAGTAGGGCACATTTCCAGCACACCGTCGCGTGTTGCACCCTCTAAGTCACCTAAGGGTACATTTGTCTCCCGGGCGATGTACCCACCTGAATTCAACCCCTAATTTTCGACCTGGGTAACCTGGATGGTCTGCAGGACTTGTGGCTGTGCAACAATCTCACTGCATCTTGTTAGTAATTAGGCCTGTGATAACCCTAGTTAGTTAAAGTAGTAAGCCGTAGTATCTGCTTGGCCGTGATTGATTGAATGAGGTATAACCAGTCTAGCCATGTCTTGATCCAGTGCAAGATTGCTTCCAGTCTTGATTTCTTACTTTATTATCTTGCCGATAAATGGTGGGAAACCAAGTTCTGTTCAGGTGAAGGGTTACAACCCCGGTCCTTGTTTGGTTTACGGGTTGTAACCTGGTTATCGGAATAGTTCCATGGTCATCTCGTCGTATATCATCCTGACATGTTTTCGTAAATTCTAGTTTTAATATTAGATTTTCTTGTGCTGATTGCTGGCTTTTGTTCTTATTTCGTGGCCCCCTTGTGGCACTTGCTCTTTCTGGGGTTGACCCAGCTGGTTTTGTGTGGCCAGATTTCGGAGCAGCTTCCGAGGGTCTACCAAGCTTCCAGCCCGATGGTGGCGACTAGAAGGAACCCGGGCTACGAGTGGATTTTCTATTTTGTTTCGCTCACTCTATTGTAAAGTTATTCTTTTGAGGCGTTTAGCCGACAAGCACCTGTTAGCTCGATGCACTTTACTTACTGTCTGTCTACGGGCTGTAAACATGATTAACAAATCCTAGGGTTGATCATGTATGACTTAACTCTTGCTAGTCCTAGCATTTTGTACGACTAGCTTCATGATCAGCTGATATGTAATATTTGGGACGCCTTTTATTGTATATTTGGTGGTCAAACATCTTGTAATTATATTACTTGCTTGAGATTGAGACAATAGGCTTGACCTTAAGAGACTGTTGGCTTGTAGTAAACCCTCATATCTAGACAGCCGTGACCGTATAGTTGAGATGTATTCTATTTCAATATACGTAGCTGGCTATGTCTGCCCCCGCTCTCCAGTATTCTGGTTCTAGGGCGTGACAAGAGCTGAAGAAGATTCGATCTCTGCATGGATCAAAGATAGAGATGTCAGCTATTAATCTATGAAAAGAAGATTGATAATTTCATTTTATACCTTTGGGATCAACAGTAGGGGTTTCCTCCAGGGCCACTTCCTCATTTGTAATCTTTTCGGAAGATATCTGCACCTCAACTTCCTTTTCAGGATCCAAGGTGTCATCAGCTGCTTCGGGAGATATATGGACTTCAACGTCCTCTTCAGGATTCTGTGTCTCATCAACAGCCTCTGATGATGTACTCTCCTCACTATCCTCAGGAGCTTCTTCGCTGGCAGTAGCAGCGGCATGATCAGCATCTTCTTGATAACCGAAGTCACAATCATTTAATGCCTCGATCATTAGATGATCCTCCTCTTCGTGGGCTTTTCCTGGTGTGACAGGAAGCTGAGTCGTTTCTACCGCTGGCGAAGGAGATCGTAAAGCTTTATCTTCCCTAGGCTCTGCAGCCTCATCTCTCTGTGCAACCTCTTCTCTCTGTTCAGTCTCCTCTCTCCGCTCTGGACTAGGTTCAGAGGCAGGAGTAGAAGATGACATAGTAATCCCAGCAGCAGCATTCACCACCACCGAGGACGGGATCACCTTCTTTCTCTTTCTAATAGCCTGCTTCTTTCGATGAAGAGGCCTTTCTGGGCTCTCCACATCCACCACATCAACCGTCTTTTGAATAGAAGTCGGCGTGGTTGCCTCTTCTCGTTGAATTGACTCGGTCATCTACCGAGATTGTGATCTA
Source organism: Iris pallida (assembly GCA_029216955.1). NCBI lineage: Eukaryota > Viridiplantae > Streptophyta > Magnoliopsida > Asparagales > Iridaceae > Iris > Iris pallida. Next base: position 2,447,812 of record JANAVB010007398.1, read on the forward strand.
GTAATACCTTTCTCTGTTGATCCAGGATAAGTTTCTTCTTTGCAGCTGGGGAAGAAGGTTCATCAATCCTTCTTTTTCTCTCTCTGACCGGAGATTTAACAACTTTTGGAGAAATTCTCAGCGGTTGATTTACTTCCTCAGGGAAGTTTGCTTCCCTGGAAGCTTCCAATGGATCATCTACCGGTTCATGTTGTTCATCATTTGCTGGAGCTAGTGTAGCAGTGGCTCCTTTCTTCAGATGTGTCGCTGTTGTGAAGCTATCAATAAGACTAAAGTTCTCAGCAAATGTGTTTACTGCTGTATAAAAGAGCGAATATGTATATAACATTCTTGGGCCATTATCGTTCTTGTTTGGCATCGAGAACACTGTCCTAGTGTCCCGAGCGTTGTAGTAGGCCCATGCTCTCGCACCATCAATTTTGTACCCCTTTCCTTGTAGGCAAGTGTTTGCCATTGATTGTAAAAGAACAGAACAATTATCGGAGGACTGAACTTAGACTCACAATACAAACTCGCTCGTACAAAGAAAGCCTAGGGACGAAAACCTAGGTACAGCAGACTAAGTACGATTGTTTATTTTTGATTCTGGGCGGTGACGATAGAGGCTCGGGAAAGCGACGGCCGTTCTGCCTTACTCCTTGGACGATCGGTATGCAGCCTTGGCTCGGGGAAGATCTGCTCGACGTTGACGAAGAAAGGCTCTTCTTACTCTCCTCGGGTTGCTCTCCTAGCTTCTCTCTCTCTGTGAGTATCAAGAAAAGGGGGAGTTCTCTCTGTGTATATCTCTCTCTTCTTCTCTTTTTTTTTATTCTTTTATTGCCGACCTTTTTTACATGGGAATGATGCTGGCTATTTATAAGAGTGAGGTTGGATCATTAGGGTTTGCTGATGATTATCTGTTTAGAATGTCGGCGCTCCTTCATTCTATCTGGGCCCTTGATCCTGATCATAATGAATCTCGGCCACTAATGCGGATAGCACCAAATTTTATGAGCAGTTAATGCTGACTGCTTTAAATCTTCGTGATTGATTATGCCAATATTTGATTGCTCGCCACGTGTCCTATTGGCTTGATGATGAATGATATGCCCTGATCTCGGCAATTATGATGATGATGTCGAATATTCTCGTTGGGATTCTGTTGCATCTTCAGTGCCACGTTTTTTTAATTGAAGATCCTGCCAGGGCCGCATAGGGTGACCAACACTTGAACCGCAGGGGGATACTCCTCGTGAGCCGCATGAGTCAATGCCTCATCGAGCCGCAGGGGACGAACTTTCCGTGAGCCGCATATGCATAGTTTCTGTAGGCCGCATGAATTAGCGTGGTGTTGAGCCGCATAGACCGGGCTATGGGTGGACCGCATATGGCAGATTTTTGTTAATCATATTAGAATGATTCCTCAATGAGCCGCATGAAGCTGTTCTCTATCCGAGCCGCATGAGATTTTTGCCACGCGGTCAATCTAGGATTTTTTGTCAGATCGGGTCAGAGATTTTCTTCTTTTCCCGAAGAGTCTGTTATTATGGCAGAGCCACTATGATACTTTATGTCAGAGACAGCCGTCGAGTCGTGTCAGAGCATTAAATGAGGCCATTACTCCAGTGGCCAACTGTGGGGGGGGTCACACGTGTCGTCGATTGAGCCGCATATTCCTGCTGAACCGCATTCATCCCCGAGCCGCATGAGTCTGAGGGTCTTCTTTTGGGCCGCATAGGGCAACTCCAGTATGAGCCGCATAGACTTGCTACCCAAAACCGCATGGGCCATTTATGCCTTTATTCTAATATTTTCCATGCTTCTACAAGACCCCCTTCAAAGTTTTCAATTTGTAAAATTGAAACACTTTGAATAAGAAGCATGGCCCCGTTCATACCGCATAGGATGTTCTGTTTACCTGAGATTCCTGGCCGCATAGATTCTTCTGGCCGCATAGGCTCTTTGCCACGCGCCCTGACCACGTGAGCAAATCTTCATTAATTGCCTTCGATTTGATTTGATGCCGCCTTTTGGGGGAGGATCCCAAGGGTCGGTTTTGCCTTGACCGAAGCGTTCTCGTCTTTATTTTGGAGGCGGCGCGTAATCCGAGGCGTCTTTCTACTTTATGGATCGCCTATAAATAGGAGTTTTTCAGCTCTTGGGGATTTCTTTACCTCCTTTCTTTGCTTGAATTCCTTGTTGCCAACTTCGCTCTTCGTTTTCCTTCTTCATCCATCGACCATGGCTCCCAAGAGATCTGCTGCATCGAAGGCCGCGAAGGGCAAGGCAGTTGCTGCTACGGCGACTGCGGCGACGAATGTAGTCGCTCCTCCGCCGGCTGCTGTAGGCGCTGTCCATCCTGATGTTCACCCGTCCATCGCTGGTAAGGGGGTCACTCCGAAAAACCCTAGCTGCTGCCATGGCTCTGTTGCATACTTTATGCACAAGCCACATATACGAGATGTATCGATGTGACCGCATAAGCACTTTGCCCATTATGGCCGCATGAGCTTGTCACATTCGATCAGTACCGCATGTGTGTTTTCGACTTGGGCCGCATAAGCGTTGCTCACTTTTGAACCGCATGAACTTGATGGTTTGTAGCCGCAGCGGTTTGTATGGGTCGGGCTTAGCCGCATGAATCTATAAACCCTTCTGAATCTGAGTTGTACGGACTTGGTTAATTCAGAGTCGCATGGGGCTATGACGCGCAGAGCCGCATGGACCTATCTGCTGATGAGCCGCATGAGGCTGTGGCAACCTGAGCCGCATAGACTTCAGTAATCTTTTCCAATACTTCTGTTTTCTTTGTTTGTCTTCTGACCTTGTTTCTTTTATCTTTTTCTATTGAATCTGCCCGTGAATCCTGCGGGGGAACTTTTGGTCGGTTCGCGTCAGTTTGCCTCGGGCGTTCATCGGGATGACTTAGTTCGTCAAGTGTCCGAACAGCTACTTGTTGATGAACCTTTGGAACGACTAAATGTCATCAGGGTTCAATCCTTTCAGTTCCTTGTTGATATGATAAGCTCTGGGCAGTCTGACGGGAAGTATCTGAAACCGGTCTTCCTCTTTGGGGATGCGTTGGTTGTAGAAAACTCCCGAGTGTTGGATGTTTCGGAGAGTTGGGATTTTGACCTGGACGGGATACCGATTCACATCCCTATTATGAAGCGCCATTTCCCTTTTGAGTGGTTCAATATGATCGTTCTGGATAGGCAGATGTCGGACACCCTCACTCCAACCAGACCGGGGATGTTTGTTGGTAATATCCGTTATAACAGAGCCACTGGGTCAGTACGCGCAGTCAAAGATCCAGCCAGTCGGTCCGTGATGGGGTTAGTTCCAGGTACCTTCATCAACACCCCTGGTCCTAACTTTTCATTCTTCCAGGCTGATACCTTCCTGAGTCAGCTAGCTCGCAAAGGGTCCTATCCTATTGGTAGGTTGGTCCTGCCGAGCTGGGTACACCCCATTCCTCCGTGGGCTAATCTGTCCTCATGGATCCTACGAAAGTATAAAGAGTTTTTGCGGGGAGTCAACCTTTATGAAGCTATACGGGGTACCAGCCACGGGTTGCCCGTTAATAAGCCACTGTTCATGGCCCTTTTGGAGATGTACAATCATCGAACAGGGACCTTTTTTACCCCTGTTGGAGAATTAGGGCTCGCTCTTCACGAGATGTATGCTGTCTCCAAGCTCCCCTGGGGGGATGAACCCTTCGAAGTATATACGCCGACGAATGAGGAGCTCCAAAATTTGGATCAGCGATTCTCCGGCTTCGTCACCGTGTATCAAGAATTATTATGCCATCATAGCACCTGTCACCGGACGACTATCCACAAAAATGATAGCTCGGAGGGGGACTCTCCCCATACTAAATCTTGGGTTGCATACCTTTTCAAATTTAGCGCGGCTGGCCGAGTTACTTCCCGAGATCGTTTAACTCCTAAAGAAGTGGAGGTCTTGATGTCGACTGCCCGGAGGTCGAAGTCTCAAAGTGACAGGTTCGGGAGCCAGATTAACTCCTTTAGCTACTTTCGTTATGGCACTCGACGGTTGTCCGAGAAGGCACTCTTGGCCAGATTTTTAATGGTGTGGCTGCGCAATTGCGTGGTCTCAGGAGGGGCAGGCTCTATTGAGAGGATCAGTCGCCACTTCATTCTTCCTGCCGTGAAGTTGGCCTTTGGGGTCAGGCTGGCACTCCTTCCTGCCATGGTGTGCAGTATTCAACATGGTCTTCGCGCCTTCTCGTCCAAGGTCATTGCTCGTGACGTGGCAATGGATTTTGAACGTGTAGAATTGCCTTACCATTACTTACTGGGATGGCTATTGCTGCATTATCAATCCTTGATGAGACCCGGGACGGGAGATGGCGTTATAGGTGATGACGCGTTTCTTTTCAAGTATCACCACCAGCCTTGGGAATGTAGTACCATGCCGGCGTGTCGGAGGATGCTGGCGAGGGTGGATGGGTACAATTTCTTCGTATCCGTTCCTTGTTTCACTGATCAAGAGGTGAGGAGTGTTCATGTTGATGGGGTCGGACCTCCTCATTTCTTGCCTGAAAAGATGCGTTTCTGGCTGCGCAACATTCGCCCGGCGCATCTAGTTTACCGGAATCGTACCACTGTGTATTTGGAGCCCTACTTGCCTAGTAGGTTTGCCCGTCAATTTGGGTATAGTCAGCTATTCCTCGGGTGCCCCAGTTCTCATCTGGGATTTGAAGGCAGCATTCTTGACGGTATCAGAGCATGGAGCTACTATGACACCTGTCATACTCGGACTAGCTTCTTGGTCCCTGCCGCAAATGTGGCGGATGAAGTCCTGCATATGGCAGCCCTGTATCATGTCACGGCGAATCCTCCTCCCCTCGATTTTGACTTGAGGACTAGCTTTATTGTGGGCACTCGCCTAGCGGAGAAGGCTATGACGTCGAGAGCAAAGAAGAAAAGGACGAATAGGGTTCCCTCGCCTGATTCCGAATCCTTTGACACAATTGAGGAAAATAATGAACGGGACGGCGAAGACTCCTTTTCTTCGGGTGATGGGATAATGGCGGGTCAGCCTCCCGTTATGGCGGCTGAGATGGCGATGGAACAACCGTCGGCCGTATTTGACGAAGCAGTGGACCCGTTACCGTCTACGTCGGAGGAGGTACGGGTAGATCTATCGCCCGCCATGCCTGGTCCCTCGCGTAAGCGAGGCAGGCATGAGCCTACCGGCGGAGAAGTAACTTTTTCTGTAAAGAGAGTGGCTGTCGGTCCCCGTAGGCTGCTTATTACGGAGAAGGGTGAGGGTGTAGACGATGTTCCGGAGGTAAGTCCAAGCCGGAGTTCTATCTTTATTGTAGCTTTCTTTTCTCTCGGGGATATGACTTGGTCATTTTTTCTTTGTAGGTGTCTAACGAACCAGGCTCTCCTGAACCATCTGCTGCTTCAGTAGTTGATCCGGCCCTTGCCGTTTTGAATAGCGATATGTGTGCCGCGGTCCTCTCTGCGGGGGCTCTCTCAGCGGCGACTAAGGACTCCCAAGCTGCTGAGGCCCCAGCCCAGGGTGACGAGATTTCTGAATTTCAACGAGATGACACCATCCTTGGTACATCCCCTCCCGAGGATGCAAGGGCAGATGAGTCTTTTATTCCTGACTCGGAGGCTGTTGGTGAAGAGGTTGTGATGGCTGTAGGCGAACCTCAGCCTCCACATTCCTCCACTGGTAAGCTGAGCCACATATTGACCACCGAGGGGGCTTATTTGCTCTATCAACATATCCTTCGGGTCAAGTCGATTCATGGTTGCCTTGGCCCTGCAGGTCCTGACCTTTTACCTCCCGTCGCGGATGTTCTCGGGGAGAGTTCGGTCGGCCATTATCCGGACGAAAGGAATGTTTCTTCTCCTCTTTCTCATGTTGAAGAGCCTCCTGCCGTCTCCGGGCAGACGGGGAAGGAGTTGGCAATGGTTTTCGCCTCGTCTTTCGCTGTTGACACGGCTCCGGAAGTCGACTTCTCGACCTTGTCGAGCATCCAAATCCTGCGGGCTGCTGAAGAGGAGTTGGCCGTTGTTCAAGCGTCTTTCCGTGCGAAGTTGGTTTCTCTTGTGGCAGGAGCGGCAGATTCCGTCGCGTCTTCTTCCGTGCTACCAGCCACACTTCCGCTGACACCGGTTTCCTCGGAGGCTCTAGACGAGGTGACGCAGGATGTGGTTGACAGCTTTTATCGCCACTTAGGGAGGGATATAAACGCTGCCGTGGAATGGGGGGTCCCTTTTTCTCTGTCTCTACGGGGAGCTCGGGGCCAAATTGACACTCTGAAGGGTCTTCTTGGCGGGCTGGGGTTACCAGCGTTCCTGGAGCCTAAGCTGACAGAGGCTGACCAGCTTATGACCCAACTGCTGGCAGTACGGCAGGCTGGTTTGCCTGCTGCGATCGAACGAGAGCGGGGCTTCCTAGTTGCTGCTCGGGACAGGATCAAGCTTGCTCAAGAAACTGTCGGGCCGGCTGTGCAGGGGGATCTTGACAAGTTCTCCGTCTCCTATGACCGACTGGGTCGTCAGAGTCAGGCTTGTAGGGCCCGGAAAGAATCTGCCTCTCGTGGAATAGCTGACACGAAGGAGCGGATTCTCGCACTCCAGAAGGAGTTGGCCTTCTTAGAGTCAGAGCGGGAGGCTGCTCATGTAGAACAGGAGTCGATTGCTCGGGAGGCCGAGCGGATTTCTCGAACTTCTGCCAACCTGGAGCGATCTTTTAAGAAGTTTGAGGACAACTGGCAGGCCCACGTTCATCTGGAGGACCCGGCGGTGTTGAACCAGGAAGCTAAGCGTCGAGCCAAACAGAGGTTTGAGCGGTCGGTCGCCTTGATAAAGGACCGCCTCACGGTGTTATGTGCCCCGGAACAGTGATCCGCCATTTGTCTTCTTCTACTTCTTTTTTTTTTCTTTCATATGTGTATATTTTTATTTGCAAGGGATGTGATCCCCACTGATGTAGCTCTTTTGAATTTTGAGATAAATGAGCATGTTTCAACTCATCTTCTCTTTTGTGGTGTTCATGGAATTGGACTTGCTGGGGGATTATTTGTGGACTTGTTACCCTGGGCGTACCTTGGTTTTAGGTACGGATAACAAGTTTGATCAGGATGTCCGGGACAGCCACGACAAAAGGGTCATGGATGTTCTCGGTACTGGGGAAAGGAATGACGTAGAGCAGCTGGGCTCCCGGGGCATGGTAAGATGGTGGATTTATGCTAAGAAGCTTAGCAAGGGATATTTGTGGACCTATTATCCTTGGCGTACCCTGGTTCAGGATACGGATAATGGAATGAAAGGAAACCAATCACATTTGCTCAGAGGTTATGATGACATGGCAAACGTGAAGGTTTTATCGTGAAATCTTCCTGCTCAGCGGTAATGAGAACATGGCAGGAGAGACTTTACGGAAGCTATTTGTGGTCAACAGAGGACATTTGTGGTCAACAGAGGACGTTTGTGGTCAACAGAGGACATTTGTGGTCAACAGAGGACATTTGTGGTCAACAGAGGACATTTGTGGACCTATTATCCTTGTTGCACTCCGGTTATGGGTACGGATAATAGGTTGAAAGGGAACCAACATACTTGCTCAGAGGTAATGTGGACATGGCAAATATGGTGATTTCTTCGACGGAGCCTTCCCACTCAGAGGTAATGAGGACATGGCAGGAGTGGGCTCAATGAAGAAGGGGTGCATAGAACTACTCAGAGGTAGGAGGACATGGAATTTCTATGCGAGGGGGCGGTTTGTTTTTGGTGGAAGTAAAAACGACTCAGAGGTAATGAGGACATGGTCGTTTCGGAAATTAGTGGATCGATTACCCTTTTTGTGCACTGGGAGCGCGGGTAGTAGATCATGAGGGAGGATCTCTTTCAGGAAGAAAGTTCAGAGGTATGATTATACGTGACTTACTATCTGAGAGAGTGACCGTAATATAAGTACATAATTAGGATTTTCTAGAATATTGAGGAGATGAGAGTTCAGTGGCACCAGCGGGTGCATGGCTCGGTAATCTGAAATGTTGTGGATGTGGGTTCAGTGGTATCAATGGATACATGACTCGATAATTTGGAAAATGGTGGGTGCGAGTTCAGGGGTACTAAGAGGGTACATGACTCGATAATCAGGAGAATGTTGTCTAAACATAGTATTTCTTTAGAAACTTGCCGTTGACGGGCAACATAAGCAAGTCCCCATTCTGCTTGGCGAGGCGGTAGGCGCCGTTGGAGAACACGGCCTCGATGACAAATGGACCTTCCCATTTTGGCTAGAACTTGCCTGCGGTCTTGTGAGTCATGACCATTGGTCTCCGGACTGCCAGAACGAGATCGCCCACTTGGAATGTTCTGATTTTGACCTTCTTGTTGAAGGCTCCTGAGATACGTGCTTGGTATAGCTCGATCCTTTGCTGGGCTAGGAGGCGCTTTTCGTCTAAGGCCTCCAACTCTTGTAATCGGCGTCGATAGTTATCATCCGTTGTCAATTGATAAGTGAGGGCGACGCGGAGTGAGGGAATCTGAGTTTCCAGTGGGAGGACTGCCTCACTCCCGTATACTAAAGAGAATGGTGTATTCCCAGTAGCTGTTCGAACCGTGGTACGATAAGCCCATAAGCATTCGCCGAGCTTCTCGTTCCAGTCGCGTTTGTTGGAGGAGACAAACTTTTTGAGGAGTTTGATGATTATTTTATTGACTGCCTCTGCCAACCCGTTTGCTGCCGGGTTATATGGTGTCGAAGCGACATTCTGAATGCGGTGTTTGTCGTAGAATCGATAGAATGCATGGCTTGCAAACTGCGGACCATTATCATGGATGATCCTCCACGCCAGTCCGAAGCGGTAGATGACGTGATGCTTAAGGAAGCTGATCACGTTTGAAGTCTTAACTTCTGCGAGTAGGACAGCTTCCGCCCATTTGGAGAAGTAATCGGTGATCGCAAGTATGAAGCGATGTCCTCGGGAGGAAGGTGGGATGATTGGACCAATGATATCCATTCCCCATGCTTCGAATGGCCAGGATGCCACCGTTGGATGTAGAAACTCGGATGGTTGGTGAATGAAGTCCGCGTGGACTTGGCAAGCCTTGCATTTTCTGGCATAGTCTATTGCGTCTGCCACCATCGTGGGCCAGTAGTAGCCCATACGGCGAAGGCGGTCCTGTAGCTTAGGGCCAGGCTGATGGGCCCCACAGACACCGTCGTGAGCTTCTCGTACAGCTTCTTTGGCTTCTGCGTTTGACAAGCACCGGAGTAATAATCCGTTGTAGGATCGTCGGTACAGCATCTTTGTCTCTGTGTCGTAGAAGAATCTGAGAGAACGCCGTCTGATGGAGGTAGCTTCCCTTGGATTCTCCGGGAGGATATCGTATACGACGAAGTCAATGAACGGTTGTCTCCAGTCTGGTGTTTCGTCGACCGTCTGGGCGGAATAGCTCGCAACGAATTGAATATTGTTCTTGGGACAGACCAGTTCGTGGCCTATCACCTCAACCGAGTGATACGCTTGGTTCGGCACTGCTAAGGAAGCGGCAAGGCCTGCTAGGGCATCGGCTTCGATATTTTGAAGTCTGGGGACGTGTTCGATGAAGAATCCCTCGAATGAGGAGATAATGTTGATTGCTATTTGGTGGTAGGGGATCATGTCTTCATGGCGGACTTCGTACGACCCCCGAATCTGATTGACGATTAATTGTGAATCGCCGTATGCTTCGAGATATTCTACACCCAGCTCCTTTGCGAGTTGGAGGCCAATGACCAAAGCGTTGTACTCGGCCACATTGTTGGAACAGGGTTCCGTGAGAGAGTAGGCGCGATTGATCACTAGCCCGGTAGGAGAGATCAATATTACTCCGACCCCGACGACGATATTTTCCTTGGGTCCGGTTCTTGAAGCGCCATCGAAGAACATCCTCCATATGTTGTCGTGGGTGGTTGTATTAGAATCGGCGACCTCATCTGGGATTTCCTCGTATATTCTGAATGACCCCGATCCTGGCTGGGCCGCCAAAAAGTCTGCCAGAGCTTGGCCTTTGACAGCCTTCTGTGGGACGAAGATCATATGATATGGGGATAGCAGTATTGTCCATGTAGCGAGGCGAGAGCTGAGCGCCCCTGGTTTAGTCATGAGGACCCTGAGGGGATTTACCCGTGAGATCACATGTATGGTTTGTCCTGTAATATAATGCCGCATCTTTTGAATGTTCGTGTCCTGTGTCGTTATTTTGTGCCAGCAGGGCACCGAGGGAGTGTTCCATTGCTCGTACATAGAGCAAGAATGGTTTTCCAGGGACCGGGGCCACCAGGACTGGAGGATTTGACAAATATTCTTTGATGTCGTCGAAAGCGCGTTGGCATTCTTCGTCCCATACGAATAAGACTCCCTTCTTCATGAGGTGTGTGAACGGCCGGCATCGTCCGGAGAGATTGGAAATGAACCTTCTGATATAGGCTAGCCTCCCTTGAAGGCCTCTAAGTTCGCGGAGATTTTTTGGGGGACCCATCTCCATTATTGCCTTGGTTTTCTCAGGGTCTATATGGATACCCCGTGCAGTGATGATGAAACCTAAGAACTTCCCGCTGGATACGCCCAAGAACGACTTTGTAGGGTTCATCTTCAGGTTGTGGGCTCGCATCAGGTCGAATACCGTTCTCAGATCTTGCAGATGATCCTCCTTGCGGCGACTCTTGACAGCGATGTCGTCGATGTAGCATTCCACTGTTTTGCGCAAATGTTCTCTGAAAATGATACTCATAGCCCGCTGATATGTGGCACCAGCGTTCTTTAGACCGAATGGCATGACTGTGTAACAGTATCTGCCGATCGGTGTTCTAAATGATGTGTGCTTCTCATCGTCGGGGGATATCTTGATTTGATTGTATCCCGAGAATCCATCCATGAATGACATACGTTCGAAGCCGCATGTGTTGTCAATCATGATGTCCGTGATCGGGAGGGGGAATTCGTCTTTCGGACATGCCTCATTTAGATTACGGAAGTCGATGCAGATTCGGATCTTTCCGTTTTTCTTAAGGATCGGGACTATATTGGTGACCCAGTCAGGGTGTTGCTCCTCACGGATGAAGCTGCTGGCTATCAGCTTGTTGACTTCGGCTTCGATCGCGTCCATGACGCCCGGGCGGAAGCGTCGTTGCTGCTGCTTGACTGGCTTTGCATCCGGCCGTATATTGAGTTTATGGAGAGCAATATCGGGATCTAATCCCGGCATGTCTTCGTAACTCCATGCAAATACGTCAATGTATTCTCTGATGAGTCCCAGCAGTGATTCTCGTTCCTCGTCTGTTAGGCTTTTACTGACGAAGATTGGCTTTGGAGAGGATTCGGTGCCGAGGTTGACCTGCATAACTTCATCTTCCGTAGGAGGTTCTCTTAGCTCGAACCGCTTTTCCCATTGTGCATCTAACTGTTGGGCCCACGGCTCAAGCTCGAGGATTTCAGGAATGTCCTCGTCTTCTTCGTAAGCGTCGGCAAATGCCATGTTGACTGATAGGACTTGTCTGAATATGTCTCCAATGCTTGTGTCTGAGTCGGAAGTTGGTGACCCGGTTGAGTGTAACTGCCAATCACATTCTTCATCTGAACTCTCTGGAGTCGTTGTGGGAGTTACATACCCTAGTCCACATCGAGTTTTGCTATAGTAGTCCCGTGGTTTACCAGACGGTACTGGGGGCTTCAAAGGTAGTCGCCGTCCGGTACCGTAATTCAAACCTGGTGTAGTTTCTAGATCATATCCTTGTTTCTGCATGAGGTATTTGGACTGGGGACTATAAAGGTATAGAGGCAATCTCCCGGCATCTGACCCAAGATCGACTTCTTTTATGGTGAAGGGGTACGGATCGTCTTTCCGGCCGAAGATAATCGGGTGGTCCCCTCCCTCGACTATTCGGTAAGCGTCTTCTGCCGGAGTAAGCTGGATTGTGGTATATACATTTGTCACTTGTGTGTGTAGGTGAGTGCCTATACCGTGGTCCATAGCATACATTGTACATAGCTTGTTGAGCTCGATGTAATTCAAAGATAGCCCTTTATTGATAAAATAAGGTATCTTCTCGAGAGGGATTACATCATCCGCGGAAGGGGTATCGGAGTGGGCAGCCACATACTTGGCTAATTCTGGTTCTTCTTCGGCCACCTCCTGTATAAATGAAGACTGGGAGAGCGACCTAGTCAGCTTGATCTTCAGAGGCTCGACCGGCGGAGCAGGTCGTGGAGTTGTTGGTAGACTAGCAACCCCTAGCTTGGCATCTGACGTGGGGCGAGGAGTGGCTGGTTCGCTGGAAGTGTCAGACCTCGCGTCGGGGTGACGGCCCTTTTTAGGAAGACGTATCGTGAGCGGTCTGTCGGAGGGATTGAGTTTCTCCGCTTGGAGCTGACCGACTCTCGGTAGTCTGATGGTAAAAGGCCCTGGCGTGGGTCTCGGCACTTGGCCAGACCTCGACAGTCGGATTCTCATCTGCTCTTCTTGCACCGATAAACTGATTGCGTCCTTATGCAGAGTAGCCGTAAGGGGTACAGAACTGTCCGGTTTGCGAGCCTGGAGGTGGATCGTCAGGGGTTCTTCTGATCCTGTGGTTGTCTTGGTGGGGGCTTGCACCTCCTCTTTGACCAGATGCTTCTTTGATTTTTCATACAGACAGGAGTCTGAGTAATAAGATTCGACCCCCTTGAAGGGATCGATATCAGCAAACTCTGTCTTCACGAAGCCGTGCTTATCGACATATTTGAAGCACTGATGTAGCGTGGAAGGCACGATCATGTAATCGTGTATCCAAGGCCGCCCCAGAAGGATATTGTAAGAAGTGTCGGCATCTATGACGTAGCAGGTGACTTCTGATTGGAGATCGCCAATCTGACATTTCAAGCGAATCTTCCCTATTGGGTAGCTCCTGCCCGAATTGAAACCGCTAATGGCGGTGCTTGTAGGCGTCAGGCGATGCATTAGAATGCGAAGATAATATAGCAGACCCTTCGGAATGATGCTTATGAAGGACCCAGGATCAATGTGCATTCGGTCCACCTTTACGTCGCCGATGTATCCAGTGTAGTACAATGGGCGGTCGTGCAGGTTAGTTTTGATGAGCATATCCTGCGGAGAGAAGACGATATTGGGCATTGCACCTGTACACGCACTATCTTGGAGCTCTGTAGGCTGATTATCTCCCGTGAGGTTGACCTGAGCCAAGTATGCGTCGGCATTTTGGAGCGCCTCACTTAGAGCCGTGCGGACATCCTTTGAGAGCCTCAGGAGTTCATATAAGGACAATTTGGCTGGTGTATTAGCCAATTGCGCCAAGATGTCGAAGTTGTAGGGCCTCTCCAGCCCCTGAGGTGTCTCCTTTCGGAGGGATTTGTCGAAGCGAGTCTCCTTCGGCCTAGGCTTGTCGGTCGTCGAAGGCTGAGCCGGTCCCGGAGTATCAGCGTTTGTGGGCTGCTGATCATTAGTCGGATTCTCGGCCACTGGTTGGGCTTGTGCTCCAGATCGAGTAGTGACGGCTGAGACTTCCTCCTCCTCTGCCGAGGCGATGTGGCATGATCTGACCTTTCCACTTTTCTTTTTAGAAGGTAAAGTGGGCTGAGTCACCTCGTGGACTAGGTCCGGATGGACCCACATGATTTCCCCTCGTGATGTGGTGAGGGGTACTAGGCCGGGAGTTTGATCACGGGTAGGCGGAAGATTAGTGATTTCCATCGTTGCCAGAGGGATGGGTATGACACCGTCTTGAGTCTCTGTTGGAGGGAAATTACCGAATTGTACGGACACCATGTTGGCTGCTACGGTTACCTCCTCGAAGTCGATAGCCAGAGCGTTCGAATCGATGAGGTTCTGGATATACCGTTTCAGTTGGTAGCAGTCGTGTGTAGCATGGTGGACGTAGCGGTGGTAATGGCAGAACTTTGGATTTTCTAAATCAGCAGGCCGAGGTTCCCGCCTTGGTGGAGGAAGCTGAATTCTATCTCCTTGTATAAGCATGTCCAAGATAGGCTTGACGTGGCCGTCTTCGAAAGAATAAGTGATTTGAGGCCATTGTTTGTCTGCTGGCTGTGGCTCGGGCTTCTGGGCTGTATCGGTCACCATGGCCTGCTTGCCTTTGTTGTCCCGGTTGTTGGAGGGGCTACCCCCATTGTCGTTGCTGGCGTTGGGACGCTTCCCCTTGTTCTCTCCCTCTGAGATATGCAACCCCAGTTGGCGAGCTTTCTTCAATCGTTCCTCGGCACTTGTAGCGCTGATGATAAAGGCCTTCCAGTCCTTGAATTGACTTTCGCCCATCCAGAGACTAATTGTTGGGAGTAGTCTCTTTTGGCAAATTTCAATCAAGGAAGAGTCCGGGTTGCCAGATGGTAACTTCATTGCGGTTTGACGAAACCGCTCAATGTAATTCCTTGTCAGCTCTTTCTCTCCTTGGACGACGTCCATGAGGGTAGACATCGTGACGTCCTGCCCTACCTCATAGAACCTCTCCAAGAACAAGCGCTTGAAGCCAGCGAAGGAGTGGATGCAATTATCTGGCAGGTTGCAGTACCAATCGAAGGCGACTCCTTCCAGTGCCCCAATGAATAACCATGTGAGGATGGCGTCATCATGGGGCAGATGGTCGGTAGTGACCTCAAAATAAGTGATGTACCGGCTTGCTGAAGTCTTACCATCATATGGGTTGATATTGAACGGCTTATATCTTGGGGGAAAGGGCACATCCCTCCATTCAGCTGGGTATGGTTGCCGTATTCTGAGGTCTTGAGAATTTTCTCGGGCGTGGAACATCGCTCGAAGCTCCTGAACCTCTCTCCTTACTTCTCGGGCCTCATCTGTCGCGGTAGGGGCCGTTATCTCGGGAGCATTATTGCCCGGGTTTGGTGCCGCTGAATTTGAATCTATGTTGTTCGCGGGACCCGTACTTGTCTGGCCAGGTGTCACTCCCTGCAGAGTAAGAAGTGCCGCTTTGATCTCGTCTACAGACTTGACCAAGGCATGCAATATGGCCTCCAACGTGTCGATGCGCTGGCGATCGCTGGAACCGCCTTGATTGCTGTCTGTCATGAATACCGTCTTCACATGAGGAGTGACGGAGGGAGTGGTGGAGGATGTACCCTCCGAGTCCTACCCATGCGTCGAAAAATCATCTGGATATGTGGGGATGTTCTCTTCAGGTTCGGACTCGAAAGGAACACTATCCCCAGCTTCGGAGCTTGCTTCGTCTAGAGAATCATGGATGTCCTCGGGGACATCAGCATATATTGTACCCGATGGGAGGGTTATTTCTTGGGGTTCGTCTCCTTGAAACATTGGATTATTGTGGATGTTCGGAGGAGTACTACCTCCAGCTCCTACAACCCCCAGGGTCGGGGACGATGAGCCTCCTGTTGCAGCAGATTTTGTCTTCGAACGGGTGTGTTGGTATACTCCAGTGGATGGCAACCGTTTAGCCGACAATTTCTTGGCTGTAGTGGCCGATATCTTTGGACTGGAGATGCTTGTCTTCTTCCCTCTCCCCTCCACGGGGACTTTCCGTGCGGAATTGCAGGAGGCAACAGGAGGTGCCTCATCTTCCGAGCTCGGATGTTGTAATCTTTGGAAGACGGATGGCCGATCTTCCGTTACTGCCGTGTTGTTGCAACAGCAGTTGACGATAATCTGGGTGCAGTGATGTCCCTGTGAGGACTCTCTGCACGCTGAGGCTCCTTCTATTTCCTTGCGTTTGTGGAGGATAGCTTCATGCAGGTCAGAGGAACCACTTTGTCCGTTTGCCGCCGGGGACTGGACTCGAGTGGTTTTATACAACTTCCCGTCAGAGGCCCGCGTGATACTCAGCGGGACGCCCCGATAGTCAGAGGTTGGGGCAGCTGTCTGGACTTGATGAGCCCGTGCTGCCCTAGACTTTTTCTTTTTAGCACTTGTGGGTACGTAATAGGAAGAGTCCACATTAGGTATCACAGAGTCTGGATTTTCATCCAGAAAGTGATCAGAGTTAGGACCGCATGAGAGTCGGTCGAAAACTGATCGAGAGAAGCGCGGTAGAGATGCTATGCGGCTAGCGTTGGGTGCCGTGCAGGCTATCTGCATGCGACTGTCTTCTGTTGTGGGACGAGTTCTTATGCGGTTAGGAGTCACGGCCGTGCAGGTTGTCCGTATGCGGTTGGCATCTGTGGCCGCATGGGTTTTCTGCAAGCGGTTGACTTTACTAGCCGCATGAATCTCATCCATGCGGTTGGGAACTGTAGCTGCATAAGTTATGCGGCTGACAGAAGTGGCCGCATGAGTTTTCTTCATGTGGTTGATGGTTGTGGCCGCATGGATTTTCTTTCTGCGGCTAATACCCCTCAGCGGTTCAGGTTGAGCAGAGACCCTCTTTGCCCCTGCAAGTCCAGCATCATAGTGTTTTCTTCTGCCGGACTTGGGGACAGCAGAGGTGTCTGCGATCTGAAGTGGGGCCGCAGAAGAATCTTTCTCGCCGTCTTGAGCGACCGAGGGTATCCCATCGAGGGCTTGGGGAGGAGCAAATGACTTTGGCCTCCACTCTTTGCGAGCCTTCGTGGTGCGGGTGCGTTTCTGGATCGGGCCAGCGCTGCCTTCAGAGAGCATCTCTTCGAATGCCTGTTGGTCGAAGCGGACGACCATCCTCTCTTGTGTGGAGCCAAGTTTGGCTGCATCCGATTGCGTCACCAACTCCTCAGCCGTGGAGAAGTTAGTCCCCAGCAGAGTCGCCATCGTGTTTGCCATTGATTGTAAAAGAACAGAACAATTATCGGAGGACTGAACTTAGACTCACAATACAAACTCGCTCGTACAAAGAAAGCCTAGGGACGAAAACCTAGGTACAGCAGACTAAGTACGATTGTTTATTTTTGATTCTGGGGGGTGACGATAGAGGCTCGGGAAAGCGACGGCCGCTCTGCCTTACTCCTTGGACGATCGGTATGCAGCCTTGGCTCGGGGATAAATAGAGAGCAAAAGAGCATACGCAAACACAGCAATTTTAACCTGGTTTCCCTCGTGGAGGACTAGTCCAGGCCTGAGAACTCTAGCTCAGGATTAAATCCACTATTTGTGAAATAGTAGTTTACAACCCGTGCCTTTACTTCAGAAGAGCACGTCAACTTCTAACAGAGGATCGCAGTGGCGATTTGCTTGGAATTGTCCAAGCGACTTCTTCGACTCTTGCACAAGAATCCTAACTGAGAGATGCTGAGCACTCGAGACTTAGGAGGCTTGTGGCTAGTAGATGGGAAGGATATGGCTTATTTGAGCTTATAAGAGAGAAAAGAAGAGAAGATTGGATGGATTGGAATGAGAGAATTCATGCCCTATTTATAGTATTTTTATAGGCAGAATTCGGCCAGAATTCGGGTAGAAAAATTCAAATATTTGGCCGTTGGACAACTAGCTACCAGCTAACCCTAAAATTAGGGTTCCTGATTTCTAGGGGACAGAGTTCGGCCCGAACTCTGTGTGGAGGCAGAGTTCGGCCCGAACTCTGTCTCCAGAGCACAGAGTGGTTCAAAGGGGACCATTTGGGAATTTTTGGTTTGGTGGAGCTTTGGGATTTTTGGGTAGGCTATAGTCTAAGTTTCAAGAGCTCAGCATGACTCAGATTACATTAGTCTAGACTCAAAGAAAGTGTAAAATACAGACTCGAATCAACTGAGACACGGAAGCTGAGCTATCTTCTGTCTTGAGCTTAATGCAGACATCGTGTGTCGTATTGAATTATTACAGATATTATTTAGTCAATATTGTCAATATTTGGTTGACTGTAACTTTGTGTCAACAATCTCCCCCATATTGATAATTGACAAAATAATATATGTATATTCAACATTCATACCTGGACACAGTTGATCATAGCAACATAGCTCCCCCATAATTGATGCCGAGCTAGAAATAAGAGCTCCCCCGTGATCAGTGAACGGTGCTGAGCTAGAAGAAATAGCTCTCCCGTAAATAATGCATTGAACCTGTATAATATCTCTAAAAAGCACAAACAAGCACAGATATACGAAAGCGAAAGATATGATACCAAATATATCCAGCCAGAATATACATAGTTGTTCCCCTTTTGGCATTTAGCAATATAGACTGCAGAGGAACATGGAAACGCAGTAGACAATAATAGGAATGCAACCACACCAAGCAGAGAAGAAACAGTATATAAATAAACAAAATGAGGCACTAGCATAAAATATAAAACTACGATAAGCATAAAGTGCATAACCAAATGTCAAACACACAACCAGAGTTTTAGAACATCCAAGTACATAAAAACTAAATAACTAGAAAGCAAAATGCATCATCATCAGCAGCAGCGGCAGATAGTAGCCAATCTCCATCACGGAGCACGAGATGGTCCAGGAGTGTCTGAGTGACCAGGGAAGGAGCGACGGGGAACCACAAAAGCATCATCTGGATCCATGTAACGCATGACCCACGGATCATCAATGCGATGGCCCGCACGTGCTGGATCCTGCTCCATGGGAATGTGTAGATGACGAGACAGGGAATACCATATATCATGCAGAGAGTTGCCGAGGGCACTCATCTGCAGAGTAGTACGATAGTCCAGCTGTGTCCAGCGATCGTCCTCAAGAACAAAACGATCCCGGAGCATAGTCTGAATAGACTCAAGAGTGGCAGGTGGAGGAGGTACATCCTGACCGAGTGGAGGGGAGTCAGGCTCCTCATCATCAGAATGCTCAGAAGCCTCAGGAGAGGCGACGACTGCCTGAGTACGTCGTGCCTTGGACAGGAAAGCAGGAGCAGGCAAGAACTGACAGTCATGAATAGGAATAATGAACGCACGAAAAACCATAGGAAGATATAAAGGATAAACCAATGCTCTTGGTTTCTTCCTACAATTTATCATCCAGTCCATCATTGTCCTAGGAAGATTGAAGGGGATACGATAATGAAGGTGATACAAAGCAGATATCTCAAAGTAGGTAACTTCATCAGTGGAGCCGGCTTTTGGCAAGATCGTGTTAAAAATGATTCGATGAAGTTCATAGAAATATGGGTTGAGGTGCTTGGCCATAAGTTTGCGAGGACTTATGTTAGGAGCACATAATTCCTCTTTGAAACCTTCAAGAGAAGTATCGCCAACAAATTGAAATTGACGAGCTTCCACAAGTTTATCCCAAGCATCGAGATTAAGAAGATCAAGAAAATCCCCCAACTCAGAATCATTGAAAGCAATGTCAATACCGGCAACCCGGGAATAGATGTGGGTTACATCGAAAGTTAAATTGCAATAAAACATTTGGATGGCGCTACGGTAAATGACAAAGTTTGAGGTAACTAACTCATCCAAACATAGATCACGAAACAATGATTCATATTGAGAAAAGATTGTAAAATTTATCGGATGTCCCCCGAACACCGAACGAGTCCGAAAGTCGCTAAACCACGCATTAGACGCGTCTAGCGACACAAATAATCGTTCGTCATATGTATTCGGATCATGGGGACAAGGCAGGTTGAACAACGGATGAATGGGTTGTTGTTCAACTACTTGCTCAATTGGAGGAGGAGGATTCGAAGAGGAAGCTCCCTCAGTTCGAGTCCTTTTCCTACGATTGGGCAAGCGAGGAGCCATTTGCAAGAAAATAGATAACTTGAAATGGAGAGAAAGAAGGGGATATACCTGAAATCAACAACAAACAGTGGAAGAGAATGATGATAAACCCCTTTCCCTTGATTTTGAGAAGGAATGGAGCACACTAGATAGAAAACTAGGGTTAGGGTTTGTAGGAGAAAGTATGGAGAGGTGGAGAAGAAGGAAAGAATGAAGGAGAGAGATGAAAACCCGAAAATAAAGAGAGGGTTTTCTTTGGTCGGAGGGAATCTGAACCGTACAATCTAAAAAGATCAAACGGCGGAGGCTGTCCCCGACGTTGGAACAATGGGACCGAACTCGGCCCGAACTCTGGTAGGGGCAGAGTTTGGCCCGAGTTCTGGGTTCATGTCCCAGAACATAAGTCAGGCCAAAAAAATAGAGAGAATGGTTAAGTGGTGAAAAAGAGTTAGAAATGAGGATAAAAGCTTGATGAAATCAATCAGATAGATAGAGAGGTAGACTAATATCAGAATGAACTTAGAAATTAGTAAATAGGCAATAATAAATCAAAACAAACCATATAATAAACAAGGAAATATAATATAATTCAATAGTTTGAATTTGCCATGGGTTAGCTGCAGGGGCCGGATCCCAGCTAGCGGTAGTCCTGAGGACTAGTGCACCGTGTCGCTTAGGCTTTTACGCCTTGTTGTCAGAAGGACCCTTTCGGCTTGTACCCATACCAAATTCATCGTAAAAGAATCATACTATACTCGATATTTACGCAGGTGAGTTTCAATTTATGACCGCTTCATCTAAAATTCCAAGTTCACGACAAAGGAAATTGAAGCGCTCTTCGGATAAAGGCTTAGTAAAGAAGTCTGCTAGCTGATGATCAGTGTCAATAAATTCTAAGTTAATCGTGCCGTTTTGCTGATGATCACGCAAAAAGTGGTGTCTAATCTCAATGTGTTTAGTGCGTGAGTGGCAGACAGGGTTCTTAGTCAAATTAATGGCACTAGTGTTGTCACAGAATATAGGAATATGCATGAAAGATAACTTATAGTCTTCAAGGGTTTGCTTCATCCACAGAATTTGTGCACAACAACGCCCAGCTGCTATGTATTCAGCTTCTGTTGTGGATAGTGCGACAGAGTTCTGCTTCTTGCTAAACCAGGAGACTAAAGCCTTTCCTAATAAATGACACATGCCGCTCGTACTTTTACGGTCGACCTTGCATCCAGCGAAGTCAGCATCAGAGTAACCAATAAGGTCAAATGATGTGGACTTGGGATACCATAGGCCCACTGTAACCGTACCCTTAAGGTATCGAAAGATACGCTTAACCGCGGTCATGTGTGATTCCTTAGGATTAGCTTGATATCTAGCACATAGGCAAACACTAAACATGATATCGGGACGACTAGCAGTTAAATAAAGTAAGCTGCCTATCATACCTCGATACTTACGTTGATCAACAGGTTTACCGCTCTCATCTGGTTCGAGTTTGGTTGAAGTAGCCATTGGAGTGCTGATTGGTTTGACGTTGTCAAGATCGAACTTCTTCAGCATGTCCTTGGTAAACTTCGATTGACAGATGAAAGTTCCATTAGCCATTTGTTTCACTTGCAGGCCAAGAAAGTAGTTGAGCTCTCCCATCATGCTCATCTCAAATTTCGTCTGCATACACTTGGCAAATTCTTGACAGAGGGTTTCATCAGTAGAGCAAAAAATGATATCATCAACATAGATTTGAATCAACAGAATAGTGTCTTTAAAAGATTTTATAAACAGTGTAGTGTCAATTTTTCCTTTTGAAAAACCTTTCTCAAGTAAGAAGCTACTTAGCCTTTCATACCAAGCTCTGGGGGCTTGTTTGAGGTCATAAAGCGCTTTCTTTAGCTTGAACACGTGGTCGGGAAATTTGTGATTTTCAAAGCCAGGAGGTTGTTTCACATAAACTTCCTCCTTAATAAAACCATTCAAGAAAGCACTTTTCACATCCATTTGAAATAATTTAAAGTTTTGAAAATTAGCAAAAGCACAAAGCATCCGAATGGATTCTAGTCTAGCAACAGGAGCATACGTCTCATCGTAGTCGATACCTTCCTCGTGGTTGTATGCTTGAGCTACTAGACGAGCTTTGTTATGTGTGACTGAACCATCTTCATTTACTTTGTTTCTAAAAACCCATTTAGTACCAATTATCGAGTGATTAACTGGTTTAGGAACGAGTTCCCATACTTGGCTTCTCTCGAATTGGTTGAGTTCTTCTTGCATAGCAGAAATCCAAAATTCATCATTAAAAGCTTCAGAAATGTTTTTAGGCTCTACTTGTGAAATGAAGGCAGTGCTAGCAACGGAGTCTCTTAGTGATGATCTAGTAGTTACTCCACGTGAAACTTCTCCTATAACTAAATTTTCTAGATGAGAAGGTTTGAAAGAGAATTTCTTAGGCAAACCCTCCAGAGAATCAGTTTCGGTTGAAGTATTCATTGGAGTAGAAGTTGATGGCTCAATGTCATCATCAAGAGTACTTACTGCACTGTTATCTTCATCAAAAGTCACATTTGTTGACTCTTCCACAATAAGTGAGCGTTTATTAAAAACTCTATATCCCTTACTCTTGGCGGCATAACCAAGAAAGATACCATCGTCAGCTTTGGCATCAAATTTGCCTAAGTAGTCTTTGGTGTTAAGGATAAAACATCTACAACCAAAAACTTTAAAATAAAAAACATTGGGGGTTCTTCCAAACCAAACCTCATAGGGTGTTTTCTTCGTAATAGGACGAATCAGCACCCTATTCAAAATATGGCATGTTGTACTGACAGCTTCTGCCCAAAAGTATTTCAGAAGTGAAAATTTATTCAACATGACTCTGGCCATATCGCCGAGAGTTCTATTCTTCCGCTCCACAACACCATTTTGTTGAGGAGTTCTAGGACAAAAAAATTCATGATCAAAACCATTTGCATTACAAAAATTTTCAAAATCATAATTTACGAATTCGCCTCCATGATCACTTCGGATTCGAGTAATCATGTAGCCTTTTTCGTTTTGAACTTTCTTTACAAAAACTTTGAAAACAGAAATAGCATCGCTCTTATTAGCGAGAAAGAAAACCCAAGTAAATTTCGAAAAATCATCAACAATAACAAATGCATAAAGTTTGCCACCAAGGCTAGCTATTCTACTAGGACCAAATAAATCCATATGAAGTAGTTGCAAGGGTCTAGTGGTACTTACAGAGTTGATGGAATGAAATGAGGATTTAGTTGCCTTGTTTAGTTCACATTCAGCACATACTGTATCCTTTTTGAATGTGATGTCAGGCAATCCTCTCACTAGCTTCTTGGTTGATAGCCTGGATATAGCATCCATGTTGGCATGACCAAGACGCTGGTGCCAAAGTAGTCGTTCGTCTTTGTGGGCATATAGACATCTACCTGCATTGTTAGTATTTATAGAAAGATAGAAAATATATATGTTGTCCTCTCTTTTCCCTTCAAAAGCAATGTCTCCTGTTGACCTATCATAGATGTAGCAACTGTTTTGTCCAAAGTTAATATCATATCCATGATCAGCAAGATGACTAATGCTGAGCAGGTTATGCTTTAACTCGGTCACTAGGCAGACATCCTTTATTACAGGAGAAAGAGGATGACCAATGATACCATTACCTATTATGTGCCCTTTGAGATTGTTACCGAAGGATACATATCCTTCTCTCTTCATCGATAGTGATGCAAAAAGATTTGCATCTCCCATCATATGTCGTGAGCATCCACTATCGAGAATCCACTTACTTTCAGTTGAGGAGGGAAGGTCCACCTACATCAAGAGTAGATGTGACCTTTGGTACCCGAGTTCTTGAGGGTCCTGAAAAGTTAGTCTTTGGAAACCAAGCATATATCTTTTTATCTACAAGTCTTCTAACTTTTCACTGTGGTGAGATGTGTCCATATGATCCACAGTAAGTACAGAAAGCTTTCTTATTTATACTAGGAGCATGAGAATAATATCTATAAGCAACAGGATGAGGATGGACATGATGTGAAGAGTTATCATGGTGATGATGATTATGCATAGAATGAGTGGCATGGTGATGGTGTCTATGAGGAATATCATGATGGTATTGTCTATGATGTGTGACATGCTGATATTGTCTATATGGCATGGCATGACGATTTTGTCTATATGGCATATGATGATCTTGTCTATATGGCATTGCATGATGATCTTGTCTATATGGCATGGCATGATGATTCCTATGTGTGGAGTGATGTTGATTGTGTCTTTGTGCATGATGATTGTGTACTGAGTGAGAATTATTCTTACGTGCACGTGGTTTGTGAAAGTTTGTGTATATAAATGCATGGTTATGTGCTGCATGAGAATGACGTGGTTGACTAGCATGAGTGGTGTTGTGCCCATGTGATTGGGTTTGAGGTTGAACAACCTATTTACCCAATTTGGTTTCTAATCTTTTAGAAACAGCTTGCAGTTCATCAACCTTAATATTTAAGCCATATATCTTAGTCATGGAAATCTTGTGTCTACTCTTTTCTTCAGCAGGCAACGTGTTGAGTGTAGTGATTTCTTGAGTTTGTTACTCAATACGTGCTTCAGCATCATGTAAGCCTAATTTAAGCTTGGATACTTCATCAGTGTCATTAGTGGGTGTCGTGTTTCTAACATTATCAAGAAGTAAAGAAATTCTTTGTATCTCATCTTCAAGACTTTTGATTTTGTCCTTGGCATGTTTGTATTTACCGATGACCTTTTTGTGATCATCGAGTAAATCAGTGAAAGCATCGCCAAGTTCATCAAAAGAGAAGTCATCTAGAGTTTCGTTAGATACCTTGTTGGAAGTTGCCATTAGGCACACATTTGTTGTATCTTGAGGAGAGTCCTTTTCTTCCTCGGAGTCACTCGCTTCACTTTCATGCCAAATGCCTATGTTGGCATATTTCTTTGATGAGTTCTTTTTGTATGGCTTCTCATAGCGGTTGCTCTTCTTTAGGAATGGGCAGTCTTTTCGGACATGTCCAGTCTTTTTGCAACCATAACAAGTTGGCTCTTCTTCATCGTCTTCTTGTGATTCCTTCTTCCTTCGATTAAAGCGAAAGAATTTCCTGAAGTTGCGAACCATGAGAGCTTGGTCTTCATCATCCGAGTTATCTTCTTCGGTCTCATCGTGATTAGCCCTTCGCTGATGAGCTTTGAGTGCGATCTCCCTGGTCTTCGGAGCAGGCTCTTCGAAGTCCTTGAGGTCAAGCTCGTGAGTCATGAGCTTACCCATCAAGGTCTCCATAGACATTGTTGTGAGATCGTTTCCTTCTATGATGGCAGTCACCTTAGGGTTCCAAATCTTTGGTAACCCTCTGAGCAACTTACGAATCTTCTCGTGGTTTGAGTACTGCTTTCCAAGCGAGGATAGAGGATTGATAATGTCGAGGAATCTTGTGAACATTTGAGTGATCGTCTCATTTGGCTTCATCTTGAAGGCTTCGTATTCTTGAGTGAGACGGCTTATTTTGGATTCCTTGACCTGTGTGGTTCCTTCATGCGTCACTTCTAGAAGTCTCCATACTTCATGAGCAGTGGTGCATATAGAGACCCTGTTGAACTCATTCCTATCTATAGCACAGAATAAAGCATTAATAGCCCTAGCATCAAGACTTGCCTGTTTCTTCTCCTCGATAGAATATTTGTCGTGTGGTTTCTCAATGAGGTCACCATCGACAACTATCCTGGCGGGCTTTTTGTAACCGTCAGTGACGACAGTCCACAGGTCAAAGTCTAGAGACTTAAGATAGAAGCTCATCCTTGTTTTTCAATATGTGTAGTTTATCCCATCAAATAGGAGAGGCCTATGAGTGGACTGACCTTCACCATGATTGGAAATCAAGGATTGTGTGGTTGCCATGGATCAGCTCTTAGGATGTTAGTCCTTGTAAAGAGAACAGAGCTCTGATACCAATTGAAGAACAGTTTGGCAACTCTAGAGGGGGGTGAATAGAGTTTATATAGAAAAATAGCCAATTAAAAATAACTCTTTCACCAATAATAAATAATCAGAGTAAAGTGCGGAAAATAAATAGAGAGCAAAAGAGCATACGCAAACACAACGATTTTAACCAGGTTTCCCTCGTGGAGGACTAGTCCAGGCCTGAGAACTCTAGCTCAGGATTAAATCCACTATTTGTGAAATAGTAGTTTACAACCCGTGCCTTTACTTCAGAAGAGCACGTCAACTTCTAACAGAGGATCGCAGTGGCGATTTGCTTGGAATTATCCAAGCGACTTCTTCGACTCTTGCACAAGAATCCTAACTGAGAGATGCTGTGCACTCGAGACTTAGGAGGCTTGTGGCTAGTAGATGGGAAGGATATGGCTTATTTGAGCTTATAAGAGAGAAGAGAAGAGAAGATTGGATGGATTGGAATGAGAGAATTCATGCCCTATTTATAGTGTTTTTATAGGCAGAATTCGGCCAGAATTCGTGTAGAAAAATTCAAATATTTGGCCGTTGAACAACTAGCTACCAGCTAACCCTAAAATTAGGGTTCCTAATTTCTAGGGGTCAGAGTTCGGCCCGAACTCTGTGTGGAGGCAGAGTTCGGCCCGAACTCTGTCTCCAGAGCACAGAGTGGTTCAAAGGGGAC
Organism: Iris pallida; assembly: GCA_029216955.1. Lineage (NCBI taxonomy): Eukaryota > Viridiplantae > Streptophyta > Magnoliopsida > Asparagales > Iridaceae > Iris > Iris pallida. The sequence goes on from JANAVB010007398.1 coordinate 2,474,046, forward strand.
CATTTGGGAATTTCTGGTTTGGTGGAGCTTTGGGATTTTTGGGTAGGCTATAGTCTAAGTTTCAAGAGCTCAGCATGACTCAGATTACATTAGTCTAGACTCAAAAAAAGTGTAAAATACAGACTCGAATCAACTGAGACACGGAAGCTGAGCTATCTTCTGTCTTGAGCTTAATGCAGACGTCGTGTGTCGTATTGAATTATTACAGATATTATTTAGTCAATATTGTCAATATTTGGTTGACTGTGACTTTGTGTCAACAGATCCGAACTGCCTGCAACTCCCGACTGGTCAGCGGTCTTCCTCGTAATGACCATCCTGCAACAAAAGAAAACATCGTGATTGATAAAAACCTATCCTACTAGAAAATGTAAATGTTTTATAAAATATCCATATATACCCGATGTACCCAATTTCCTATGCTGTAATTCAAGTTTCCCTAGTTTAAATCAAGTCCCCCAATAGTACTCTAATACCTAGGTACTATTAGGATAGACCTTCATGGGCCACCACTAAAAACATGTCATGACCCGCTCCCGAATAATCGGACACGAGTCGGACACACCCAGCCTTCATCGTTGGACACGATGTAGTAAGTTGTACAGCATCTATAAATGTATTCCAGAAATAAAAGTACATGTCTCAGAATTTATTACATTCCAGCAATGAAAGTAAGTCTACTAGTCTCTAAATACAAGAAAAATATAAAGTGCTAAGGTAGAGCTCTAGGCTTTTGCAGCCTTTAAGTCAAGATCAACTCCAGCTGGCTCTACTGCCTCTATTGGCTCTCGGCCATAATATGTGTCGCACAGAGCCTCCAACTCACCTACAACATATTCGAGTCAGGAGTACAGGAAAATGAAATACAGGAATGTACAGGAAAGTAGTACAGTAAATGAAGTACAGGAAAATAGAGTACAGGAAATATTGTACAGGAAAATAAAGTACATAAAATGTAAAGTACAGGAAAATATAATGTACAGGGATGAATCTATAATCCTGAAGTACAAGACATGCTAAGTGCACAATATTTGAAATACATCTAGTCCATATGACCGGCTGGGGTGAGTACAGGAGCATGTACATGAGTACATGAATATGGTACGGCTTAGGGCCCGCGTGCACGATGCGAGGCCTAAGCTATCTACATGAATATAGTAACCGGGGTTCGGTCACATGGCTAGTGTATTTTCCCACCCGACACGAGTAAGTACAAGATCAGGAATATAGGAGTACAGGGTACAGGATATCGTGTCATGACATGTCACAAGAAAAAGTACAAGATATGTAAATGCACAAGACCATAGAAAAGTGCTTGCCTTGCTCCGGGAAACTACGGGTAAAGATCGTAGCTAGATGTCCTCCTGTTATGATATTTTACAAGTTGATTAATATTCTACTCTTATGACAATCAATTATACCTTTACTACCATTAATTTTATTCACCATCTATAAAAGTATACTAAGACTTACAACATGAATTTGGAAATATTAACTGGAAGGATAGCCTAGTAACCATATAGTTTAACTTTATTAATTATTCAAGTATTACTGTTTTACCTAGCTTAAAACTTAAAATCTTATAATTCTACAACACCCAACTTCTCAAATTAGTTTTATTACAAAGTCTACTCTTGCCATTACTCACTCTATTAATCCCAAAACAAGATATTCTAACAAAAATTCTCACAGTCTAAACTTCTAAAGAAACTTAGTCATCAACATTCAATCTCAGCAATCAATCTATTGCTCAGCCCAAAACTCAGAAACAACATTCTAACCAGGTCCAAACACACGACAAAATTATTCACAGTAAATATAATTAACTTCTCAAAAACTCATTCAACTAACAATTATATTGTGTCCTGCATCCTGGACACGCCACCAGTCTTCGGACATAATTATAGGTCCCGATGCTCGACAAACTAACCACGATGCCAAGCCTACTGCTTATCCGCTATCATTCAATTCAACTTACACAAGGAAGAAAATAAGAATAAGAGTAAGAATTTAATTACAATAAAAACAGAATAGAAGATCATGAATCAACACAAAATAGCAGTAGCTCCTGTATTGACACAATCGATACACGAACTAATCACTGCCACCATGTTCAGAAGCACCCATCGACTTGTAACGTTTCCCAGGTCCATCTGCTCAAGGCACTGATGCTCCGAAGTAGATACGACTCATCGAGTCGTATCAAACTTGACACACACCACCACGACTCCAGCGGATACGAACACAAAGCAATATGAATACTGGACACAAAATACAACCGATATTACCCCTTTCCAAAAGCGACTAAATAGAGTAACATAATTGGAAGAATTACCTAAAGGACTTCTCAAAACAAAATTGTGAGTCCGGGACTTCGACACAACCGATCTCAGTACTGCATCCATTCAACAAGAATTTTTGCAAAAATTAGAAAGAAATCAGGGGACAATTTAGAAAGATCTCAACTAAGATTCAAATACTAATACCTCAACAATTCTTTCTCCAACCCGAAATCAATCAGAGTGAAAAGAGTTGATCACGACAACACTAACGAAAATTAGAGGAATAAAACATTCGATTACAACATCATTCTAAGAGTATACTTAAGAATCAAGAGTTAATTAGCTCACCAGTCCAAATTGATGCTCGGACAGATTGTTCATTACTTCGAGAGGGATATTGGATCACTCTTGATCTGAAATTTCCAGATCGAGAATAATCGATCATACTAAAATAAAAAAGGAAACAAAGCACAGAGAAATTGAAAACTCACCTTCCCGAGATCGACAGGAACACAAGGATGTCAAGATTGAACCGCTCGATCTAAAATTTAGATCAAAATCATCAGATCTCTCGATCCCGAGAAGAAGCAAAAGAATAAAGAAGGTCGAGTGAAACTCACCACCCTTACTCTCGAAGTTCACTAGGAAGAACGTGACTCGCCGGAGCAATTTTTACTGCCGACGATGACCACCGGAGAAACTGGACGCCGTCGCTGCCACTCCTCGTCGCGTCGGTCCAACCTTCAGGCGTCGGTGGAAGTCACCGCCATGGCCACCATCTTCCTTCCGATCGCCATCACCATCGCTTGGGAAAATTAGGGTTGGCTCGGTCGATAGTTGAAAAGAATTAGGGAAAAATGTGAAGGAGGAGTGGTACAGCACACTCTCTCTCTCTTCCTCACTCGGTTTTAAAAGAAGAGAAAGGGATTTTTTTCATAAAAACCCCTCCGCTCTAAAACATTCTATAATAAGCCCCTCTTGTTATAGGTTTTATGCAAAAAGACCCCTTGCCTTTTCACTATTTCAGGAAATTAAAGAAAAACAGTTAGAATATTTATAAATGAGTGGGGACCACTAAGTTTGTTACAACAAATATTCAAATTTGAAAATCTACTCCTAAAATCATTTCCCTTCAAAAATATAGATCACCAAATTTTATTATTTAAAACTAAACTTATTATTATTAGAAAAATTATTTTAAATTTTTAAAATTAGGAAAAGTGGAGTTACAACTCTTAGTAATTTTATACTTGGATTTCTTATTTTTGCATATTCATATTTTCGTTCCTTCATTCTTATTAATCTATCATTATTTTCAACCTCATATCAGCTTGATTTCCATTCTGGCCCTAGAATCCAGAATTCGGGCCGAACTCTGCCTAACAAAGAGCTCGGGCCGAATTCGGTCTGGTCATTCCAGAACCTCAAGCGGGCTCAGCCGCTGATCTGAAATTGATCCAATGGTCCTGATTTCTTTCGACCATTCGAACCCCTAACATTATAACCGGGTTCTTCCTCTCTCTCTCTCTCTCTCTCTCTCCTCCATTGTCTCCTCCAAAACTCCTCCAAACACTTCTTCTTCAAACCCTAACCCTAGTTCTCTCATTCTAGTACATATTTCTTCTTCAAATTCAAGGAGAGGGTCTCTTGCATCATTCTCTTCCATCCCTCATCATCCTTTTGAGGTATAATTTTACTCTTCTCTCCATCTAAATTTCATTATTTTCTTCATTACATATGGCTCCCAAGTTGTTTAATAGAGGAAAGAGGTTTCGAACCGAGGGTGCATCCTGTTCGAATCCTTCTCCTCATGATGAACAACCGGTTGAACAACCTATTCTGGTTAACCAACCTATTCAACAACCAATTCACCCATTGTTCAATCCACCTCATCCTATTGACCCAAACACATTTGATTGTCGAATATTTGTATCATTGGAAGTCTTAAACGAGTGGTTCAATGATTTTCGATCTCGTCCCGTGTGTGCGGGTCATTCTATTAACTTTACCATATTTTCTCGGTATGACTCCCTCTTTCATGATTTGTGTCTTGATGAACTTGTCACCACTAATTCACTTATCTATTTAAATGCCATTCAAATATTTTATTTTAATCTTACTCATGATGATACACGTTTATATTCACGTGTTGCCAGCATTGACATATTATTTGATGACTTTGATCTTGTGAAATATCTTGAAATTCCGGAGCCTAACTCATGGAAGAAACTTGTTGATGCTCGCAAGTTTCAATTCCCCAATGGGTTGTCCCTAGAAAGCTTCAAGGACGATTTGTGTACACCAAATACACGTCCACGCAACCTTCTTGCCAAATTTCTAAACCCTTACTTCTATGAGCTTCATCGCGTTGTCTTTTCCACGATCCTACCCAAAGTGGGATCGATCGATGAGGTTTTATATTTTAAGATTTTTGCTATGTATCACCTATACTTTTATGTCCCATTCAATCTTCCACGTACCATGATGGACTGGATGATCAATGCTAGGAAGAGGCCACGTTCTTTGGTCTATGCTCTCTATATTCCTATGGTTTTTCGTGTTTTTCTTGTTCCGCTTGATGAGTGTCAGTTCCTTCCTCCCCCTACCTTTCTATCTAAGGCACGGTGGCTTCAGGCAACGTCGGTTCTCCTGCTGAGTTCGAGCACTCTGATGCTCAGGATGACGCACCTGGTCTTGGACAGCCTGTGCCCCCTCCACCTGCTACTCTTGAGTCGATTCAGACTATGCTTCACGATCGATTCATGTTAGAGGATGATTACTGGACCCAGCTTGACTACCGTACCACCCTGCAGATGAGTGCCATCAGCAACTCACTGCATGACGTTCTGTACTTATGTCTCGGCATCCTTCTATGCCTATCCCTATGGAGAGGGACCCTGCTCGCGACGGATACTGTATCGATGACCCTTGGGTTATACGCTATCTGGATCCGAATACGGCTTTCGTGGATCCTCGTTGTTCTTTCACTGATCCATCTGACGACGCTGGACCTTCACGAGCTCTATGATGGATGTGGTCTCCTACTTGCTACTACTGCTGAGGATCTTATGTTTTAGTTTTTATTCCATATTGATTTCTAGTTTATGTAGTTATTTTTTATTGTATTAGACCTCCTTATTATCTGTGACTCTTGAGACACTTGATGCAGTTTATTATTACTTTGGTGTGCTTGCCAGTTATTTTCATTTACACATTCTCTGGTTGTTTATGTTTGATAAATGACAAAAGGGAAAGAATTATTTGATATTCATATCATATCATATCATATTGTCTGTGCTTTTGAAAAAGGTTGTATTTAATAGGACAAAAGGAAAGTTGGCTTACAACGAAGGAACGTTTTCGGGGGAGCTATTGCTAGCTCTGTACTGATTACGGGGGAGCTACTACTTTTATAAATGCATCCAGGTATGAACATTGAATATACAAATATCATTTTGTCAATTATCAATATGGGGGAGATTATTGACACAAAATCATAGTCAACCAAATATTGATAAAATTGACAATATGATACTTGTCATAATTCAATATGACACATCAAGATCAAACTTAGTACACGACGAACGTCGGCTCTATACTACAGTTTATTCAGTTTTCGAGTCTGTATTTTTACTTTTATTGAGTCTAGATAAATGTAAACTGAGTCGCACTGGGTAGTTTGGGCCTATACCTATCTCCAAACCACCACTACCAAAATATGTCGATTTAGCGACGGTCAGATCCATCACCCATCCGTCGGCAATCAATATTAGCGACCGATTACTGACGAATCTTGGTCAAAATAATTCTTCGGCAATCAGCTCGCCACTAATAAACTCCGTCGCTAAGTAGTCGTCAAGCGACGGAATAGCGACGACTTTTCGTCGTCACAATACGATGCATTAGCGACAACTTTCCGACGATCTTTCGTCGATTTCAAGTATTAAATACTGAACTGTATAGACGCTAGCGACGGAACGGTCCGTCGGTAAACCGTCGTAGCAGCGTATCAGAGTGTATCGTTCAGTCGCTATTCCGTCGATCGCCGTCGCTAACAAAGGACGGATTAGCGACGGAATCCTAACGGATAATCCGTCGACCATGTTCTAGAAATGCTTGGCATTTCCAGAACCATGACGACAGATATGTCGTCGCGACTCCGTCGCTCATCCGTCGACGTAGCGACTGAATAGTGGCGGATAATCCGTCGCCAAGGTTCTGGAAATGTCATGCATTTCCAGAACCTTGGCGACAGCTTTCCGTCGCTATTTCGTCGAACTAGGTATTTCCAGAACCTTAGCGACAGACTGTCCGACACGAATCCGTCGACCACCCGTCGCTAACTGGAAACAGTTTCAAATCTCCAGGTAGCGACGAATATTCCGTCGAAAGTTAGTCGAAAACTAGAAACATCCGTCGCTAAGCGGTCACTAGTCCGTCGCTAACTGAGATTATTTTGAAAAAAAATACAGAGCTTTCCCTGTTCACACAAATATGCATAAACCAAACCAATATATAACGGACACCAATTATCCAACAATCACATAGACCAAATATATAATGCACACCAATTATCCAATAATCACAGACCAAATATATAATGTACACCAATATAAAATTATCACAAATATTTTGAAATCATAAACTAATATATGTCGTTAACAAATATTACAAATTTTCTTAATTACAATACTTTAAGGAGGAGGAGGAGTTCGATTGCCCGATGGTGGTAATCCCTGCTGCGACCGACGAATATACTGCTCCACTAGGTACGACGGCAAGTCGTCGCAAACACTGCTTGAAAGTCGGCGTAGCTGCTCTGGCGACATGAGATCAAGGAGTGTCGTCACAGTCGAAGACGGTACCAGAGGGGCAGCAGGGTTGAAAAAAAGATGATCGACGAAAGAAGTACCGGAAGCAGCAGTCGACAGATCAGCACCAGTAGAAGACGGACCGATACCATCAGCAGACGGACCGGCAGCAGCAGACGGAGGCGGAAAGTACATGGCAATTTGCTCCCGCAAGGACGATACTGCCTCGTGCAGCTGCGTAAGCTGCGACCTAACATCATCGTCTGCCGGGGCCGCGGGAGGAGGCGGTGTCGGTAGAAATCTCTGAGTAGCCATGTGCAACGGCCCTAAGGAGCCGACTCCATACAGGTGCCCTTTCTTAAAGCCTCCGACGGTATCTACGAACAAGTCATTGCGAGCGACCAAAGAAGAGGGCGTCCGGGCGGGCGTCGTTTCATCGACATCCTCGGTCTCAGTTAACTGAGCCCGACTAAGGGCCTCACGATAAGCAGCCTATCAAATGAATGTATTTTTATTATAAGATTTATCTAAGTTGTAATCTAAATCCTATGTTTCACTAAGCTAAGTGTGAATCCTAAGTTTATCTAAGTTATAGTCCGAATACTTTTAATTATAACGTAAATCTCATAAACATAAGTACTTACATCAGTCTCCTTGGCCCTCTCGTCGATGAAGTTCCCGTCCTTCCGTCTCTTGTGCGTATGCTGGAAGACGTCGTGCATGGTTACCGATTTTGGCGTCCTTCCCTCCTTCACCGCCCGTTGGGTCTACATACAAAATTTTCGTAGAACTTAATTAACTCCGTATATTAATAATACCTAATTCGATAGTGAAATAAATTTATGGTATCTTACCAGATCTGCAAGCGTCGCTGCGTGGGGCCTTGATCCCCCCGTATGAAGCCCTGCGGCCCGTCGGTTCGCCTTCGCCTTCTCCGATTTCTCCTTGCACGCAGGAGTATTCATCATATCTAAGACATCCTTATAATAGTCCTGCCGGATCCAATTCGGCCTCGTCTGCCCCATTTTTAGGTCATGAATCATATTCCGTATCTTCTTTGAGACAGCGCTTTTGTAGTTCATGCGGATCACGTCCTCGCGATGGGGGGGCCACAAGTACGTCGTCTAACATACAAATTCAATTATCACATAATTTAAAAAATGATTGATTAAAAAGTAACTAATAATTAACTAGAAGATATTGATATATACTCTCAACTCGTTGAGCCAGACGTACTTCAAGATTGGGGGCACCGACGAAAAGTTAAGGTAGGGACCATGGAAGTTAGCCCTGATAATTTCTCCAAGAGCCCTGGCAACATTAAACGAAAAAATCTACAAAGAAGAAACGACTGGTTTATTAACTTGAATAAATGAAAGAAATTTAATAAATTATCTTTAATTTACTTACGAGGTCCCCGCGGGCCATAGCTCTCGTCGAAACTCGTCTCTCGGCCTCTCTGGTGTCGTCGAAGGATCCGCGGGTCCGCGCATGTACACCCTAGTAACCGGATGGAACCGAGTATGGGGGTACTCTAAGGCCCACTGTGCAGTAACTGGGGGATCCACTGGTGGATCCGCTGGTGGATCCGCCGGTGGGTCCGATAGCGGAACGGATCCGCTAGCAGATCCAGACTCATGCCTCGATGAAGTAGTCAATCGACAGCGGGATGCATCTGTGCTCGGGGTACTCTTTGGGTCGGGCTCGCTGGATGGAGTCATATCCCGGGAAGATAGAATGCGACCACGACCACCAGTACCACTACGACTACGACCATGACTTCCACCACCGCCAGCACCAGCACCACGACCACCACGAGAACCATGACCACGGCCAGCCATCATGACCTGTAAGTAGAACACATAAACATAATTAACAATATAAAAGTGTTAATGAATATAAAATTCTAAACTAAAATATACATACCACCAGTAGGGAGACGAGTGCCGCCGCGATGAAAAAGACTAGGAGTGTCACCTATAATAAGTAAATAATCGAACGAAAAAACATGAATTCACGTAATTGCTTTTATGAGGTCAAACTTAATTCACATAATTGGAAGTGTTTTTAATATACAACAATATTTAACCTAATCTTCATCTTCGTTCTCATCCTCGGCCTCGTCTTCATCATCATCCTCCTCCTCATCTTCATCCTCATCCTTATCTTCATCGTCGATTTCATCTGTATCCTCATCTCCATCAAATTTGTCTTCTTCTTCCTTTTTTTCTTCTTCTTCTTCTTCTTCTTCTTCTTCTTCTTCTTCTTCTTCTTCTGTCTCAATATTTGGGACAAGATGCCTCTTTCTTCTCTGGTTGACAGCTAAGTCTTGTGTATCAACCTCTTCCTCCCCTCTATTTTTCTCAACAATATCTTCAACATCCATTGTATCCGAGTGTTGTCCCAAGTATTGGGACTTTTCGATCTGGTCCTCTTGGTATGTTGGGTCTCCAAAGTTGAATGTATTTCTAGATTTAATCTTGCATACTGTCCACCATTCAAATCGATCTCTACGACGCCTTGGGTAGCTTATATAGTAGACTTGAACAACCTGATTTGCTATCGTAAATGTATCGGACCCTCTATACCTCCTGTGATGATTTATATCGACAAATCCAAATTGTTTATCGATTCTCCAACCGATATTTGGTGTCATATCGAACCACTCACATTTGAACATCACAATATGCATATCATATGGGCCAGTATATTTTAAATCTACAATATTCTGAAGCACTCCATAATAGTCAAAGTCCGGTTCGTCGTCATAGATGGTACCTCTTATGCAAACACCGGAATCCTTGGTATTGATGCCGTCATTGATAAATTCGACATTTATAGCATTCTGAGTTGCCTTAAACCTGAAGCCATTAACGACATAGCCTGGCAAAGTCTTTGTTTGCCTCTTTGATCCCAATGTCAGATAACGAACACTCTCATTAGTGAGTGTTGTTTCAGGCAATAAAACCTGTAAATAAATATTTATAATTTAAATATTTTAGATTATATATTTCTAATCTTAGTTACTTACGTATTTTATAAGAATATATAAAATCAACCTCAATTATAATCTCAGTTACTTAAGTATTTGCGAAACCATGACGGAAATATACAATCAACCTCTCTTTGAAGTCCCTCATCGGTAATATCGGGTGTCCTCATTTTGACTTCATCTCTAAATATACTATTAGAGAAAATAAGAATATATAAGTATAGTCACTTACTTCATCAAATTCGAGATTATAACGAGTGCAAGTGTACAGACTTACTTCTCCAAATCTCTCACTTCTTGTATGTCACAGTTTAACAAGACATATCGGTGAGCGACATCATACTCGTCGTCAGTCAACCACCGTTTTTTACTAGCCCCAATAGGCTTGTCCCTTACATTGAATATACCTCCATCCTCAACGTTCTCGTCAATCCTTTGAGGTCTATTTTGATTTGTCTTAACATGAGTATCGAAATAAATGGAGCAGAAGTTTGACACCTCTTCGATAAGATATGCTTCGCATATCGAAGCCTCTATATGAGCCTTGTTGTCAACTTTCTTCTTTAGATGGTGTAGGTATCTAGAGAGACAAATTATCTTGATAATTAAGAATAAATTTTAAAATCTACTAAAATTCAACTTAAATTATATCGATTTTTATGTACCTTTCAAATGGGTACATCCATCGATAATGAACAGATGCACCGACATGGGCTTCGTATGCTAGATGAATCGGTAGATGCTCCATGCTGTCGAAGAAGCCAGGAGGAAATATTTTCTCCAACTTGCAAATTGTTAAGATAATCTTCTCCTCAAGTTCAACCATGTGTTGTACAGTCAACTTAGTTGAACAAATATCCCTAAAGAATATTGATAGTTCGGCCAACAGAACCCATACAGCAGAAGGCAACAACTCTTTCAAAGCAATGGGAAGTAATCTTTCTATAAACACGTGGCAGTCATGACTCTTCATTCGCGTTAGCTTGCGTTCATTGATATCAACGCATCTAGACAAATTCGACACATAGCCGTCGAGAAATCTTAAAGTAGATATCCACTTGCAGATTATTAATCTATCTTCCTTGCTCAATGTGTATTGTGCTATCGGCTTAGTTATTTGTCCACCAGCTCCCCTTTGTATCAAGTTCAGATAAGGACACTTGCATATCTCGGCAATGTCTTGTCTTGCTTTTGGATTGTCCTTCGTCTTTCATTTAATATCCATGACGGTATTGAAGACATTATCGAACACATTCTTTTCGATATGCATAACATCAAGATTATGCCTTATAAGATTATCTTTCCAATAAGGCAAGTCCCAGAAGATACTCCGTTTGGTCCAGTTATGGGTTTGTCCGAACCCATCGACACGATTGTTTATTGGATCTTTCATTACAGCGGGCAAGTCGACATCTTCCAAATATCGTATCGCGACAATCTGGCAGACGAATGACAAAATTCTTGTTTTCCAAATCTGAACGCGTCCTTGTTCTTTCTCCAAGGATGACTCGCGGGCAGAAATTAACGATGACAATCAAAGAAAGAAGTTTTTCCTCCATGCTTAAGGCGAAACGCCTTACTATTTTGCATGCATATCGGACAAGACATGGTGCCGTGAGTACTCCATCCCGACAGCATACCGTATGCGGGAAAATCATTGATTGTCCACATCAGTGAAGCTCTCATCTGAAAGTTCTGTTTCCTGGAAATATCATAGGTCGCGACGCCGATCTCCCACAGCTATTTCAGCTCATCCACCAACGACTGTAAATATATATATCGATATTCTTCGTTGAATTTTTGGGACCCGGTATGATAGCTGTCAAGAACATATAAGGAGTCTTCATACACATCCATGGTGGCAGATTATAAGGGGTCAGAATGGCCGACCAGCAGGAGTATTGAGATCCCGACAGCCCGAAAGGGGCGAAGCCATCAGAACATAGGCCCATGCGTACATTTCTAGGCTCTGCAGCAAAATCTGGATGACAAAAATCAAAATATTTCCATGCCTCTCCATCCCAAGGATGTGATAATTCTCCATCGTCCTTTGTGTGTTCTTCGTTGTGCCACGTCATGTGTTCTGCTGTATTCTGAGACATACACATCCTCTGCAAGCGCTTCGTGATCGACAAGTAATGCATATACTTGTAAGGACGTTATTTTCTAGTTGACTTTCCTTTTTCCCTGACTGGCTTGTAACGATCCGTATTACAGAAGCTGCAACTTTCTATATCCTCGTTCTTCTTGTAGTACAACATGCATCCGTTGCGACAACAATCTATCTTCTCGTACCCCAGTCCCAGTAGTCGGACCATCATCTTCGACTTGTAGAAGTTTTTTAGAAGCTCCTTTGATTCCTTCGGTAACACCTCCTTGATTAGTTGTATAATCCGATCATAGCAAGTTTGTGGCAAGTTAAAATCAGATTTTATGTTCAACAACCGCATCGTCACTGACAGTACGGAATGTGGCTCACAACCAGGATATAAAGAAGTTCAGCATCCTGAAACATATCATAGAACTCCTTCGCCTCGAAATTAGGATCCTCCGGATCAAAATTAGGTCCTGCCGCATCGTACACCATATCTCGTGCAAGGTTCTGCATGTCTCCATAATCAACAGAGCATTCGTCGTCTTCGACGACAAAATTCGTTGCAGCATTATCATCAAAAGCATAAGTAGCAGCATTCACAACCTGTCTTTCCGCATATAGTTCATCCTGCGATGACCACAGGCCGTAATCACGTACGAAACCCTTACGGGTCAAATGATCTCTTACACTCACCACTTCTTCGTAACGTCTATTGTGACAATTATGACATGAACACTTGATTTTATTACCGTCCATATACTGAGCATTGCTCATGGCATACTTAAGAAACACTTCCACGCCTGCCTGAAAATCGTCACTCACACATATTCTGCTCTCGTGTTGTCGTTTGTACATCCATGTATGATCAACGAAATAACGATCCATCACAGATTGGATGTGAAAATCTATATAGTAAAACAAACTAAACAGAATTAGTATATAATATGTAACTGGTGGATCCGCTGGTATATAGGCCGGATGTACTTAGTACATACGGATACCGATACCGATATACCGACACTAATCTGCTACATCGATACTAAGTATATACGGATACCGATACCGATACCGATAGTTCGATACCGATACCGATAGTGCGATACCAATACCGATAGTGCGATACCGATACCGATAGTGCGATACCGATACCGATAGTTCGATACCGATACCGATAGTCCGATAGTCCGCTAGCGATACCGATAGTTCGATACCGATAGTTCGATACCGATACCGATAGTTCGATACCGATACCACTAAGTCCAAATGATTCCTCTTAAGCGTCGAGCAATTTATACACGGTTCAACTTGACGAGTCAGTAAATATATATATATATATATATATATATATATATATATATATATATATATATATATATATAATTCATGGTTTAAAGTATCGGTCGATACCGATCCGATACGGCCGATACCAATACGGTTTGGCATGTTCCGATCCGATACCGACCGATACCAAATATTGACCGATGTCGACATTGGGGGTCTTTGTTTCGGTCAATTCGGCAAAGAAAATTAAACAGCATAGGAATAGTCCGATACCGATTCTGATATCGATATTGTGAACCTAGGTTGAAAGCATAATAAGGTTGTAAAAGCATGTAAAAGAATCCGATACTACCGATAATTATTTGTTTCCCAATACCAAAATGACCAATAGATGGGGACTGAACCTATTGCTCAGATATCAACCTGAACTCAAGGTAGAGTAAAGCATTTCAAATGCAGAACAAGTGTATAAATGAAAGTATATGACTGAATACATTTAGGAATGTAGTGAATTTTTAGGCTAGGGCAGGACTAGCAAGGTAAGCAGGGATCTAATGCAAATACAGACAATGACTTATTTGTATTCACAAATTCAATATGAATTGGTCCATGATAGTAATGGACTGATCACCTAAAATAGCTAATGCATCTGCTAAATAATCCCAAATGAATGCATGCAGGGAACTAAAATCAAAATGGATAGAACCATGGACAAGGTAAGAAAACTGATACTCAAACATGTATCAGAACATGCAAGGAAGGGAAGAAATTATCCATACCATATAGACTGAACTAAGGTGAAGATGTGGGCAATAAATCATAGGCTAGGCAGTATAGCTAGATATATACAGTGAATGAATATGGATTTAAAGGTTTATATAATGCAGATATTAAATGAAGGCATGACTTATCTACTGTGCAGGGCAGTGTATTTGAATGCAGTGCCATGGCGGTGCAGGACAACTATACATGTGCAGTGAATGATATATGGTGATATAGTTAGGTAACAGAGAAATGTAGGTAATAACACCACATTATACCTGGTATTTCAAGCTAACCTATTTGCAGGTAATGAGAAGGATTGCAATCACACGGTGAATGCAAGGCAAAATCTAAGGTGCAGGACAAGTACATATGTAGTGATACCTCTGTAGGAGGAATGCTATCCCCAGTACACATCTCATACTCTAATGCCAACATCTATACAGGTTATGCAAGTACATATGATACTCCCCCTATTACTTGTAACCCGAGTCCTAGGCTTACATGTCCTCTTGACTGTACATAGGCTGAACAATAGAGAAAGGAAAAGGATTGACACTCTAATCTGGACAGATACAAATTTATGCAGTGACTGAACAACAAAATAAGGGCTGAACAACAATAGATTTAATACAGAGAAGTAGGGGACTGATAGTGAGAGTTCAAAATATGAACAGTCAGTAGGAATGGACTGATGGTTAACCCTGCACTCCCTGCTCTAGACTGATGTCTAAAATGATTCGACTAATATATTAAATTAGAACGTATACAAAAGATAGGGGAAAATTGAACACAGGTGATGGTATGGTCATTCATGGACTGAAATAATGGGGTATCAGTCCAATGCAATAAAAACCCACACCAACACTCACCCACAGTCCACTCCAAAATCCAACACAGCCACATACATTAGTGATTAGCATACATATACCTATACATGTACTCTTAATACCTTAGAGACCTCTACGTGCTTGTTAAAATGTCTAAGAGACCATATACTCTTAATACCCCAGCCGTCCCCCGCTGCCCCGGAGCACGCTGCCCCCCGCCACCCACCGCTACCCCGCGCGCGGCCGCCGCAGCCTCGCGCTGCCCCGGAGCGCGCTGCCCCCCGTCGCCCGTCGTAGCCCCGTGTGCGGCCGTCGCAGCCCTGCGCGCCACCCCTGCAGTCTCCGCCACCCCCGCAGCCTACGACGCCCCCGGCAGCCCAAGACACCCACGACCACCAAGAGAGAGAGAGAAAGATTACCTTTGGGAGAGAGAGGAGAGGTCGTCGATCACCATCGCGGGAGAGAGAGAGAGGAGATTGAGGTCGCCGACCGCCGCAGAAGAGAGAGAGAGGAGAGAGAATAAAATTTGGGGGGAATAAAAAGTTCCCCCCATCGTTTCAATTTAAGTCTGGGCCCTTTATTTAGCGATGGACTAGCGTCGAATTTTGTCCATCGCTAATCCGTCGATCTATGTGATACTTACCGACGGACTATCCGTCGCTACGTAGTCGAAAAATTATCCTGCCACTTCTCCCAACAATTCTTGCCAAATAATCGACTGCTAGCAACGGCAGCATTTTCGTCGATATATCTTCGACGACCTAGCGACGGATGAGCGACCTTTTCTTCCCCTTAAAATGAAATAAAAAATGTATCGGCATATCGTCGGTACTCCGTCGACTATTTGTCGCAAATCCGTCGTGAACGCCGACAAAAAATTTTCGTCGCTAATAATCCGTCGCAAATTGACTATATTTTGGTAGTGCACAAACCAAAAGCTCCACCAAAACCAAACTAGCCCACACAGCCTACTAGAACAATTCTGTCTTCTGGTAGTTCGGACCGAACTCTTCCTCCACACAGAGTTTGGGCCGAATTCTGTCCCCTAAATTACAGGACCCTAATTTTTAGGGTTTGTTGTATGCTAGTTGTCCAACGACCAAAAATTTGAATTCTTGACCCAGAATTTTGGCCGAATTCTACCTATTGCTACTAGTATAAATAGGCCTTAAATTCTCTCATTTTCATTCATCTAATCTTCTCTTCTCTTCTCTCTAAAGCCTTATAGAAGCCTTACCCTTCTCATCTACTAGCCACAAGCTCCCTAAGCCTCAAAGTGCTCAGTGCTTTTCAGTTAGGAGCTTGTGCAAGAGTTCAAAAAGTCGCTTGAAAAATTCCAAGCATCGCCACTGCGATCTCTGTAAGAAGTTGATGTGCTCTTCTAAAGAAAAGGCACGGGGTGTAACTACTATTTCATAAATAGTAGATTTAATCCTGAGCTAGAGTTCTCAGGCCTGGACTAGTCCTCCACGAGGGAAACCAGGTTAAAATTGGTTGTGTTTGCGTATGCTTTCTCGCTCTTTATAATTTCTGTATTTACTATGATTATTTATTGTTAGTGAAAGAGTTTATTTTTTAATTGGCTATTATTGTTATAAACTCTATTCACCCCCTTTCTAGAGTTGCCTACTTGTTCTTCAGGTTGCTATTTTGTCGTATCATGGGACTGTAATGGTCGTAAGAGGTGTGTTGTAATTCATCAAACGCGAGGGACGTAGGCTGAGACTAACTCACTTATCGTTCATGCGCATCTCAACATCCACTTGCAGCTGCATTCGAGTTCATCATATCGCTGAGTTTGGATCATGCACATATTCAAGGCGTCCCCCGAATACGTACATTTCAACCAAGCTTAGCGATTAGGAAAGTCGTAGAAGCTACTCGTGATAGTTTCGATTTGTCGATCGTTTTTACTAACTTCGATTAAAACCAAACTCATGTGCATCTCACTATCGTTTATCTCGGTCCTCGAGATGATCCGATTCGTTTTTCAAGCGTTCTTGTCTATGAAATCAATATAATTTCTTCTTAGCAGAGTCGACCAAGTCTAAGTAATTCCCGTCCGATTCGAGACCAAGTATTACACTATCATCGAGTATGTCTTCCTATCAATGATTCAATTCACTATCCCAATTCTACTTGTTTATCATCGATTTCTATCATTCACTTCATTTGAGGCCAATCTCGTCGTCGTTCACGCACACTCCCAGTTCCACGTCCTACTCTAAGTCTTGTTGCCTCAAGTCTATCGTCCGTCCAAACGATACTGTAAATGTCAGTCATGCCGGTTCAATCACTCGGCATAGGGTCGTCGGTCTATCCGCTAGGAGAGCTCACAAGGTCATAGGTACAAGTCAAGTTTATGGTTCATCATACAAAGTCATTGCACGACGCTCGCCCCAATTCTTATGGTCAAACCATTTGTTCGTTTGTACGGAAGTTTCTACCCAAGTTCGCTTCACTCAAATTTCTAATCATCCAGTAGTGTTCGTCCTATTCGTATCAACACATTCTCTGCTCCAAATCCAAGTTCGTTTAGGAAAGTCATCCTACGATAGGTTATTCGTCAACCAAATCCTCGATATGTTAATATCATGCGTACACACTAACAATTTTCGTAGTCTATCTCTTCAGGTGTGTTTTATATAATTTACTTATCCATCCTATCCAATTTACGTAGTCGATCACAAGGTCGTCTAACATTGCAATATGTCGTGCCCCGATCTCACGCAAGTTTGATTATCCACGGCGGACATGAATCACCATGTCAATATTCCCGCAGAATAATCGTCCTCATCGGGATGTAACTCTTGCGTTGAGTCTAGACTTACTCATTTTCGATACACGGGTTGGGTCTACTCAATCTTCAACTTTACTTAGTCGTCAATCACAAGTCCTAACAATCTTCGAATTTGCCTTCGCTTCAAACCACAAGTCGAAGCAATCAAAATTGCCATGTCATGATATCTCGAGTTCGATCATTCCCGCTGGATATGAATCACGATGTTAACGCTCACGCGGAATGATCGTCCTAAATTCGACGTGACGCATGTGCGAGGCTGGAGTTGCACTCGCGCAAGACAAGATCGTTGTCGTTGTGGTTATCATCGAACAATCAAGTCATTTCTTTCAAAATCTCCAATATAGCATCCTTCAAAACCATAACTTCTAACACGATCATCATTCATCGAATCAGAGTACCCCCGAGTTATCGTACATCGATCTTTGATACGCCTTAATACCATCGATGATGTACATAACCTGACAATCTTCCTTTTGCAACGAATTTCAAGTCGTACAACTTAATTCCTCAATTCACATTGTTTCGTGCTAACTCTTCATTGAGCAACATCTATTCCAAATCCTTAGTCATTCTTGTATCTTCAAACCAACGTTTTCCTTGTACGCTATCTTCCGATCGTGCTATCTTCGATCTTGTCTATGAGTATTTCACCTTAACTCAAGTTTCAATCCATTCGACTAAATTCAAAATCGCATATACGATCTACTAAGTTTCCTCGACCAAGATATCCATTTTATTTTATCGTTTCGAATCTTCATTCAACCGCTTCGTAATTTGTACTACACATTCTTAATTCATCCGAACGATATCTCATTTGAGACTCTCGAAGTCGCAACCAACTAAGCGTTACTCGTTCTAAGGCTTTGTGCGATATCATTACTTGCCGACATACTCATTCTATCCGTAAATCCTTTAGTTTCGCTCGAACAATTTCTATAATGTCCGTACACCACTCAGGGTTCGAGCCACTCGACTAGTCGTCGACACTCACTCTTATTCTTCTCTGAAGATATCACATACACCACTTGGGGTCAAGTCATTCTACAAATCCTCAAAAGGTCATTTGATTCACAATCGACATGTTAAATTGTGCGTTCGCCTGTTCCTCAAAGTCTAAGAACCATTTTCCATGTTTACTTTAGCGTTGGTCATGTAGCGTCTCTATTAACATACATTCTAAGTCTCACTTATTCTCGTCCGAGCGATAGTTGATCTCGCTCGCAAACTCGCTCGCACCAGAAGGTATAGGTGCGCGACACTCGACACATCTTAGCCAACTGGCTGCGTGCATAACCATCCCGTTCGATCCATACTTTAGTCTCGTGTACTCATTCACTATTGTCAGCGTAAGGTTATTCAAGCACGTACTGCGTTTGCTAACTTTTTGCATTGGTTCCTTTCAACTTAAGTGCGTCGTAGTTTGGCACAAAGACCTTTGTCTATCGATCCCGTTCAACCGAGTACTCATACGAGCTTTTTAAAATATTAGACTTATTGTATGGAACATCCCAAGGCACAACAAGATAGAGCGTATACTTCTTTTGTTTCCAAACAAGCTTTCAAAACTGAGAGAATCGAAATGAATTCCAAGGACATAAAGCCGTGCTCTGATACCAATCTGTCACACCCCGCTCCCATAGGAGCGATCGTCCTCGCTAAGGCATGATGCCGCATGAGACTAAGTTGCTCTCGTACAAGGCCAAGTCCAGAAACGGCCGATTCGAGCTAGGCCACAGAGTCGCACAGAGTGTCCCCATTTACAGCAGAAAGTAAAAGAACACAAGTTGGAACAAATTTAATCTCTTTTTTGATATTCAAGGAGTTTACAAGCGGTGCTAGGCCGAGTTTACAAGTCTCTCAAGCTCTTCCTCTCTCTCTCTGAAACAGAAAAGGCGTGCCAAGTGGCTTACAAAATGGAATGATTCATGACGATATTCCAATACATTATGTCCTGTATATGGTGCTTCAGCTCCTTGCAATGCTCCATAGTTATCTCCGTGCCTTATCAGTACATTGTTATGCACTGGTAGGGAGGCTAGCTCGCCCACAATGCTATCATTACCAAATACGTTCTATTTACTTTTGTGCATTGTCTATCATTCATTGCCTTTCTAATCTTGCCTTAGCTAGGATCAGTTTTATGACATATATCATAACCTATCTCCTGTTACCGATTTCAAGTGTTTGTATGAAAATACATGCACGACTTACCCATACTTACCGTCCGGTCTTCCCTATCCAAAGTAAACTATGTTAGGCAACAGTTCATATGTAATAACTTAACGAAATTCACATAAACAATCAGTGTCAAGGGCATGTTCCTGCCTCAGATTCTACGATGTGTTCCCGCTTGTGAATATATGTAAAACCCCTATTTTTTAATTATTTTTTACTATTTTATTAGACTTAAAAATGAATTTACACAATTTATGGTGTTATTAATTACAAAAAATGACGTTAGCCATTGTTGAGTTTTGGAGCAGTAGACGACCATGACTTTTAGCACGAAAGTTGTTGCAGTGTGCCTTGACTAGTATATTAACCATGCCAAGGGAAGCCTAGCCATGGTGATGTCCAAGAAAGAAAAACTAGGCCAAGTTGCGACTTAACCTCTAAGGATAAATTAATTGTTTATCAATTTAAATTTTTGACTTTTAAGAGACTTAGTTGGACCAAACCAGCCCGAACTAGGGCCCGGACCGAACCAAATCCCATGTAAGCATGTAGTGTGACCAACTGTGGCCTTGTAGGCATATTTTATATATGTACAAATATTTCTAAATTATTATAGAACTTTATGTACAATTTCTAATTATTTGTACAATTATTGGTATTTTATTATTAAAAATATTTTGTAACACGTTGTACAATTTTCTGGACTCAAATGAGGGTGTGTGGTAAGTTCACCCATTGGACTATTTTTATTATTTTATTAAATTTAATTTATGGTGACTAAATAAACAAATTTATTCTATTAGATATTATTATTATTATTTATTTAATTTTATTGTCAAATGAATTTAACTATATATGTACATATGTTTAAATTGATTTTATATATGGGTAGATAAGATTAAAAATTTTATTTGAATTTATTGAGATTTTTAGAAGTGAATATAGATACATACATATAAATAGATATAGATATACATATCAAAGGTTTTAAAAGGTTTGTAAAAAAAGAAGAAGAGGGCATATGTGGTCGGCCCACATTGTGGGAACCGACCACAGACAGCAGCTAGTATACGCCCCCACACCCAAACAATGAAAGCAGCGGGAGCAGCTAGTTAGCCGCCCACCAAAAGAAAAAAATCCACAGTAGCAACAACATGTAAAGGTCGACCCACCCCCCAACCCATTATATATATATACATATATATATATATATACATATATACATATAAATATATATATATATTTATATATATATATATATATATATATATATATATATATATATATATATATATATATATGTATATATATATATATACATATATATTTGACCCTCAAAAGAAAAACCCTAATCTCCTACTCCTTCCTCCACTTTCCTCCTTCCTTCCTCCTCTCCCTCTCCTCGACGTGTGTGCCCAGCCTCGCCGGAGGGATGGCAGTCCCACCTCACGGTCGCCACGGCGACAACAACAAACATCACAACTGTTTTCCACTTTAAGGTACTCAACTTCCCCGATCGATATCTCTTTCATTTTTACTCCGTTTTTAGATCCGTAAATTCGTGTAGAAAGCTCACATGACCCTCTTCAAGATCCCCTAGATGGATTTTGACTTGGCCATTCAACTTTCTCGAAAAATCGAGACAAAGTTGGAGAAAAACTATTTTTCTGGTATATTAAAAACTGTTTTAAAATATCAACTTGTCGGCCACTTTTCTTTCTGTACAATAGAATTTTGTAGAAACTAATTGAAGATGATCAAAATAACATAACTGAGATTGTAATGCACCTTCTGAATTCACTTTTCATCTAGTGTGTAAAAAGTTACAGTTGTTAAAGTTTTGCGAAAAATTGTAAATTCTGTTTTCAAAAATTAGAAAAATACCCCGATACGGCGTGCGCCCCGACAAACTGGACGACATGGTCGCGCACTATACGCATCGAAAGGTGCGTATGGATGTTGTCGACGTGTGGGAACTGATGGAACCCGATTTCGTTGCATATGCGCGACGAAATCAGTACGTATCCGTCGAGATACCCTCGTATCGACCCTTTGCAAATTAAGTCACAACTTCGTGTACACTCATCAATTCGTGACGAAACATGCGCTATTGGACTCAAAATATTGTTTTGGTCCTGTGAGCCAAGTTTGGTCTGATTCAGAGACCGTTGATCGGGACGCCATTTTGGCGGACCTACAATCCCACTCAACGGGCCATTTTTGTGCACGGTCCACCGAAATCCAAAATTAGAGATATCGTTGGATTCGTCTCATCAAAACAAATCTGTAGACATGTAGTTTGATGACTTTAGAGACCGTAGATATTGGCACGTATTTCGGTGCAAAGCGAGTCTGACGGCGGATATTATTTTAACCAGAAATTATGATTTTGCCCCTATTCCAGAATTTAACTTTTGGACAGGCATTTTCTAGGTATATCTTGTATTCCAAACTCGTTCATGATGTTTGTTGCAGCATCTGGAGTCATCTGCGGGATTTGGCTTTTCTTGCTTCGTTTATTTGTCTATTCGGGCTACTGGATTATTCTCTTTTGCACATAACCTCAGGCAAGATACCTTGCCATTATACGATTTACATTCAGTCTACATTTTATTACATATCACTATTCATTATTTCCAGTTATTACAGTTCATGATTTACTATATGCTCAATGATTATTAGTTACTTTGTTACTATCCTTTGATTGTATATGAACGTAGAGTTAGGGGACTACCATTTGTAGTGTATTGCATATGCCTCAACACAGTTATACCATGAGGATGTGTAAGACGAGTAGCATGTAGAGGTCCTTGCGTATGGGCTATCCCCCATGTGCATGCGTTAGGGCTAACTGCTAGTAGAGGCATGTTAGGAGACTTAGCAGTTAGTAGAGGTATATGAGACATGAGACATGGATGTGACTCTATTAGGCATTGGATGGAAAGAACAGTTCCTTAACGTATGGGTCCTTTATGCACTTTTCTATTACTGATCCTGCTGGCCTCTGACATTCGAGGAATGTTATGCTTTGGGGTCCCTGGTATCCTGATGGGACCATACCTGAGATTACTGCTCCTATGCCAGATGCCCATGCATTGGAGGTTTGTTCTTAACTGCATGAACACAGTAGTACGGTTAGATTACCTTATTGTTGTCTTGTCACTTATTTTCTTTGTGGCATATTTTCTATTCAGTATTTATGGCATGTTCTTCATGTATCTTGTTATGTCCCTCTGAGAACCTGGTTATCTCTCCAGGTGTGTGCTTCTGTGATATTGCAGGTGTTCTAGCCGTGGCCATGATCTTCTCCATCCGTTCGAAGATGATTGCACTTGGCCCGACCTGTTATTTTATTTATTCCTTATTGTACATTTTATTTGAGATAGTTGGTAGTGGACCTTGTCTCCGTCCAACTTTTATACAAATTATAATTCTGTGTTGATTCCAATTTTATATTGATTCTTTTATTGTGGATGAGATTAGCATTATAGTTTTACTATATTTTACAGCTTATGTAAACATACGAGTTTCCATATATTGGAGTAGACTCGTATGTATGCAGCTGGTTTCACGACCCGCTCTCGCTTTTCGGGATACGAGTACGTGGCCAAGTCCAGCCTACACCGCAGCATCGACGGTAGTACGCTGTCTGGGCTCAATATAAATCTCAAATACAACAAATATCTCTATTTTGCTCATTTACAATAATTATTTTAATTACAATTCCAATAATACATTCTAATTTGCATACAGAAACAAACCCACTACATGTGACTATTCTAGCTAGAATCTATGGTTGGCCTCCAAGATAGCTCTAACTCCATCCGAAGGAACCCAAAGCAAGAGAGCAAGTCATCGAGAATAGTCTCAAAAATCTGTCAACTAAAAAATGGTTATCCAGTCAGGATTGGAGTAAGATCAATATAACACTACATTACACAATATATTATACAAGCATGAAGGAACGATTAAAAGGAACTTAACTGAAGATAAGTATAGGCATGACATTGTATGATAAGAAAGTACCTTTGAGACATGATAACAACATGAAGGTAGACTTGTCATACCACTAAGACATGATGACAATAAGAAGGTAGACTTGACGAAAGAAGAACAATAGACAATAGAGTAACAATAATTAAGTCACGTGTACTGTGTGTTTTAGAATACCAACTTTCAGCATGTAGACGGCTTGGGATATCCGTCAGTCATACGTGTGGTGCATGACTGATATTATGCAATCAATGTATAGGGAGTCTGTATTCAATTTGTTGACCATATGCTTACTTGTTGTATTCCTCCGCCCGACTCACTCACAATACATGTTCACTACGATAAACATTAGCAATACAATAAAATATAATCAATAGGAAACAATGAGTAAGGCATGAACATGTATGTATATCTGTAACGCCCAGTCCCAAAATACGTAGGACTAGGAACGTAGATATGCCAGCTGTATACATACGAAGTACATGGCCTTGTATGTATACATAAGCAGTATTATGCAGTAGAAACCATAACAACTAATCTCATCCACAAATAAAGAATTCATATAATCATCTATGAAAATGTATTTGTACAATATTGTTTGCCATGAAATATAAAAGGACAGAACAATTATCGGAGGACTGGACTTTTACTTAACAATACAAACTCGCATGTACAAAGAAAGCCTAGGGACGAAAACCTAGGTACAGCAATCTAAGTGCAATTATTTATTTTAGATTCTGGGGGTGACGATAGAGGCTCGGGAAAGCGACGGCCGCTCTGCCTTACTCCTTGGACGATCGGGTGCAGCTTCTTGGCTCTGTGGAAGAACTGCTTGGCGTTGATGGAGAAATGCTCTCTCTTCAGGCTCTCTGGCTCTCTATGCGCGTCGATCTCTGTCTTTCACTATCTCTGTGTGTGTCTTACAAGGGAATGGCACCCTGCTATTTATAAGAATAGGTGGTCATCATTAGGGTTTACAATGATTGCCCCTTAAAGTGGCGGCGGCCTGTTGATTGATCAATCTGGGCCATTAGTTTTGAGTGTAATAAATCTGGGCTATTAATGTAGATTGTGCCAAATCTTCTCAGTAATTAACGCTGATTAGAATAAATCTCCCTTATGATGATCCGCTGATGTCTGCGAATCTGAATGAATAAGTTTAATTTATTCTCCTGCCACGTGTCCCAGATTATTGGAATTTGACCCAATCTTTGATTACAATAAATCTGGGAAATTAATTGGCTTTATGACACGTGTCCTGGGAGCCACTGAGGGGATCTAAGCCGCATGAAGATTGAGCCGCATAAGCCCGGCCATGTGTCCTCGAATCACATGATAATCTGGACCGCATGGACGTAGGTGGCCGCATAACGGGTAACCCCTTCGTGAGCCGCATGGGGGAGCGTCTGCTTGAGCCGCATATGACAGTCCACGTGCCTAGGCTACGTGGCATTTTTTGGATCTCGGAAGATTATGTCAGAGATCTCCTTCGTTTCCCTAGGAGTCTGTTATTATGACAGAGTCATAATTACATTTTTGTGTCAGGGCTGTCGTCTTGTCAGAGCTGTCAGCCGTCAAGGCAATTAATGCAGTAAGGAAAGAGTTGTTTGTATGCTAGTGGCACCTCTCTGAGCCGCATGGAACGTATCGAGCCGTATAGTCCCTTGTGCCGCATGAATCTCTGAGCCGCATGGGCTTTCTAAGCCGCATGGGTTTCCTGGCCGCATGGCTCTTTCTTTATTATTTCCCATGCTTCTACAAGACCCCCTTCAAAGTTTTCAATTTACAAAATTGAAATACTTTGAATAAGAAGCATGGCTGTGTGCAAGCTCTTTCTAGCCGCATATGAGGTCCTAGCCGCATAGATGTCTTGGCCGCATAGAAATTCGACCGCATGACTATCTGAGTCGTATAGTTGTTTCAGTCGAATGGCCGTCTGAACCGCATGGGCTCTTTGCCACGTCATGATGCCATGCGTATAAATCTTTTTGGGGCAGGATCCCAAGAGCTTAGTCTTTAATTGGCTAGTTTGGCTCGATAGCCGAAGAGTCGATCACATTGTACGAGGCGTCGGTCCGTGGTCCTCCTTGTCTATAAATAGAAGGGTATTTGGACGGTCTTCTCTCTAAAACTCTTTTTGACTCAGGTTCCTGTCTTATTTTCTTCCTCTGATCATCAGACAACGATGGCACCCAGGGCTTCTAAGGCTGTGAAGAAGGCTGTGGCGAAGAGTAAGAAATCAGCTCCGTCCTCGACTGTCGTGCCCTCTGTTCGTCTTGACGTCCACATTGCCGTCGAAGGTAAGGATTATGTAGATGATTGAGTACTTTGAAACCCTAACAGAGCCTGCCTTGCTGCATGTTTCGTGCACAAGCCTTTGATACGAACTTTTCAAACTATATGGTCCGCACACACATCCCATGACTGAGTTGCATGGGGGTATACCCCATGTCCGAGCTGCATGGGAGTTGTCTTAAACGAGCCGCATGAACCTTTCTGAATGTCTTCTGACTGTTTTCATTTTCTTGTCTTTGATTCTTGTAGTATCTCCACCGAATGCTGAGATTGCAGTGTCAGAGGAGCCGCAGCCTCCTGTCGTCAACCAGGGGTCTTCCTCTGTTAAGAAGGAGGTGATGAAAGAAGAACCGGCGCCTGAGGGGGATGGTAGTCCTCCAAGTATCGAAACTGCTGAAGGTGGTAGCGCTGGGAATTTTGATTCTTCCATTCTGGACGAGGATCTTCCTCAATTGCATCCTTCATATGTGAGGTGGTTGAGGGAATGGTATACGCGCTTCTGCAACTAGGATTAAGGGGCTTCTCGTAGATGTCTATCTTTTGTCTTTTGTTTTGTTTCGCTTTTCTTCTTGTCTGCATGAAGAACCTCTTTGACTTGCTTGTAGTCATGTGGATATAACCGATTTCTGAATGAATAGAATATATTTGCTTCTCTCTTTTGCTTTGTACTAGTCATCTTATTGAGACATTTTGCGTGGACCTATTGCCCCTAACGTACCCTGGTTTTGGATACGGACAACAAGCTAAAAAGGAACCAACATACTTACTCAGAGGTACTAAGGACATGGTGAGCACGAGGGTTTCTTTGACAGAGCCTTCCCATTCAGAGGTAATGAGGACATGACAGGAGTGGGCTCAATGAAGGAGGGTACATAGAACGACTCAAAGGTAATGAGGACATGGACGTTCTATGCAGAGGGGTGATTTTTTTTGGCGGACGTGAAACGACTCAGAGGTAATGAGGACATGGCCGTTTTGGAAATTTGTGGATCGGTTACCCTTTTTGTGCACTGGGAGTGCGGGTAGTGGATCATAATGGAGGATCTCTTTCAGACAGAAAGTTCAGGGGTATGATCATACATGACTTGCTATCTGAGAGAGTGACCAAAATATGAGTTCAGAGGCACCAGCGGGTACATGACTCGATAATCTTGGAATGTTGAGATGTGAGTTCAGCGGTACCAGCGGGTACATGACTCGGTAATCTGGAATGTTGAGGTGTGAGTTCAGCAGCACCAGCGGGTACATAACACTATAACTTGGGGATGCGAGTTCAGTGGCACCAGCGGGTGCATGACTCAATAATCTGTGAAAGTGAGTTCAGCAGCACCGACGGGTACATGACTCGGTGATCTGGAAAATATCATTTAGACATAATATTTCTTCAAGAACTTACCGTTGACGGGCAACATGAGCAAGTCTCCGTTTTGTTTTGCGAGGCGGTAAGCACCGTTGGAGAATACAGCCTCAATGATGAATGGACCTTCCCATTTCGGCTGAAACTTGCCGGTGGTCTTGTGAGTCATGACCATTAGCCTCCGGACTGCCAAAATAAGATTGCCTACTTGGAATGTTCTGATTTTAACCTTCTTGTTGAAGGCTCCAGAGATGCGTGCTTGATATAGTTTGATCCTTTGCTGGGCCAGGAGGCACTTTTCATCCAAGGCCTCTAACTCTTGTAGTCGACGTCTGTAGTTATCATCCGCCATCAATTGATAAGTGAGGGCGACGCAGAGTGAGGGTATTTGAGTCTCCAATGGGAGAACTGCCTCACTGCCGTACACCAGGGAGAATGGTATCCCTGTGGCCGTTCGGACTGTGGTACGGTATGCCCACAAGCATTCACCAAGCTTCTCGTTCCAGTCGCATTTGTTGGACGATACGAACTTCTTGAGTAACTTGATGATGGTTTTGTTGAATGCTTCTGCTAACCCATTTGCTGCTGGATTGTATGGCGTCGAAGTAATATTCTGAATGTGGTGCTTATCGCAAAACCGATAGAAGGCGTGGCTTGCAAACTGCGGACCATTATCGTGGATGATCCTCCGGGGCAGTCCAAAGCGGTAGATGACGTGATGCTTTAAGGAAGCTGATCACGTTTGAAGTTTTTACTTCTACGAATGGGACAGCTTCCGTCCATTTGGAGAAGTAATCTGTGATTGCGAGTATAAAGCGATGTCCTCAAAAGGAAGGTGGAGTGATTGGACCGATGATATCCATCCCCCATGCTTCGAATGGCCTGGACGCCACCGTCGGATGTAGAAATTCGGATGGCTGGTGGATGAAGTCCGCGTGGACTTGGTAAGCTTTGCACTTTCTAGCATAGTCTATCGCATCTGCTACTATCGTGGGCCAGTAGTAGCCCATTCGACGAAGACGGTCTTGCAATTTAGGGCCAGGTTGATGGGCCCCGCAAATACCGTCATGAGCTTCTCGTACGGCTTCTTTGGCTTCTGCGTTTGACAGACACCGAAGTAATATTCCGTCGTAGGAGCGGCGATACAGCATCTTCATCTTCATATCGTAAAAGAATCTTAGAGAATGTTGTTTGATGGAGGTGGCTTCCTTTGGGTTCTCGGGCAGGGTATCATAGACGACGAAGTCAATGAATGGTTGTCTCCAATCCGGGGCATCGTCGATCGTCTGGGCGGAATAACTCGTCACAAATTGCACATTGTTCTTGGGACAGACCAGTTCATGGCCTATCACATCCACTGATTGGCGAGCATAGCTCGGAACTGCTAGGAAAGCGGCAAGGCCAGCTAGGGCATCGGCTTCGATGTTTCAGAGTCTGGGAACGTGTTCGATGAAGAACCCCTCGAACGACGAGATGATGTTGATCGCTATTTGGTGATAGGGGATCATATCTTTGTGGTGGACTTCGTATGAGCCCCGGATTTGATTGACGATTAACTGTGAATCGCCGTATGCTTCAAGATATTATATCCCTAGTTCTCTTGCCAGTTGGAGGCCAATGACCAAATCGTTGTACTCGGCCAGATTGTTAGAGCAGGGTTCTGTAAGAGAGTAAGCACGGTTGATCACCAATCCGGTAGGAGAAACCAGCACCACCCTGACTCCGACGACGATGTTGCCCTTGGGTCCCGTTCTTGAAGCACCGTCGAAGAACATTCGCCATATATCATTGTGAGAGGTTGTATGCGAGTCGGCGACCTCATCTGGGATCTCTTCATATATTCTGGAGGACTCTGAGCCTGGGTTGGCGGCCAAAAAGTTCGCCAGGGCTTGACCTTTGACAACCTTTTATGAGACGTAGATCATATGAAAAGGGGACAGCAATATCGCCCATGTAGCGAGGCGGGAGCTGAGTGCCCCTGGTTTAGTCGTGAGGACCCTGAGTGGGTTGACTCGTGAGATCACATGTATTGTTTGTCCAGTGACATAGTGCCGCGTCTTCTGAATGGCGAACACCAAGGCAAGGCATTCCTTCTCTACAGCGGTGTATCGGTGCTCTGGCCCAATCATCATTCTGCTAAGGTAATATATGGCTTGTTTGTGGCCTGCATCGTTGTTTTGTGCCAGCAGAGCGCCGAAAGAATGCTCTATTGCCCGTACATAGAGCAGGAATGGTTTTCCAGCAACCGGGGCCACCAGGACTAGAGGGTTCGACAAATATTTTTTGATGCTGTCGAAGGCACGCTGGCATTCTTCGTCCCATAAGAACGAGACGCCTTTCTTCATGAGGTGGGTAAATGGTCGACATCGCCCGGAGAGGTTAGAAATGAACCTCCTGATGTAGGCTAACCTTCCTTGAAGGCCTCTGAGTTCGCGGAGATTTCTCGGGGGACCCATCTCCATGATTGCCTTTGTCTTCTCAGGGTCTACATGGATACCCTGGACGGTGATGATAAAGCCCAAGAACTTCCCGCTGGACATGCCCAGGAAGGATTTTGTGGGATTTATTTTCAAATTGTGCGCTCGCATCAGGTCGAATACCGTCCTCAGATCCTGCAGATGGTCTCCCTTACAGCGACTCTTGACGGGGATGTCATCAACATAGCACTCCACCGTCTTGCGTAAGTGGTCTTTAAAGATGATACTCATGGCTCTTTGATATGTGGCACTGGCATTCTTTAGATCGAAAGGCATGACTGTGTAACAGTATGTGCCAATCGGTGTTCGGAACGATGTATGCTTTTCGTCGTCAGGAGACATCTTGATTTGGTTGTACCCCGAGAAGCCATCCATGAATGACATACGTTCGAAGCCGCAAGTATTGTCGATCATGATGTCTGTGATAGGAAGGGAGAATTCATCTTTGGGGCATGCCTCGTTCAGATTGCGAAAGTCGATTCAGATTTGAATCTTTCCATTCTTCTTAAGGACGGGTACTATGTTGGCGACCCAGTCAGGATGTTGCTCCTCATGAATGAAGCCACTGGTTATCAGTTTGTTGACTTCGGCTTCGATCGCGTCTATAATGCCTGGACGGAAGCGTCGCTGTTGTTGCTTGACTGGCTTTGCATCCGACCGAATGTTGAGTTTGTGAAGAGCAATATCGAGATTTAACCCCGGCATGTATTCATAACTCTAGGCGAACACATCAATGTATTCTTTGACAAGTTCCAGCAGCGATTCTCGCTCTTCGTCTGTTAAGCTTTTGCTGACGAAGATTGGTTTTGGAGAAGATTTGCTGCCGAGGTCGACCTGTATAACCTCATCTTCAGTAGGAGGTTCTCTCAGTTCGAACCGCTTTTCCCATTGCGTATCCAACTGCTGGGCCCACGGCTCTAGCTCGAGGATTTTGGGGATGTCTTCGTCTTCTTCATAAGTGTCGACGAATGCCATGTTGACTGACAAGACTTGTCTGAATACATCTCCGATGCTGGTATCTGAGTCAGAAGTTGGTGACCCAGTTGAATGTGAATGCCAGTCGCATTCTTCATCTGAGCTTTCAGGGGTCGTCGTAGGTGTTACATACCCTAATCCACATCGGGTCTTGCTATAGTAGTCCCATGGTTTGCCTGTCGGGACCGATGGCTTCAAAGGTAATCGTCGTCCAGTACCGTAGTTCAAGCCTGGCGTCGTCTCTAGATCATACCCCTGTTTTTGTATGAGGTATTTGGATTGGGGGCTATAAAGATACAGAGGCAGTCTCCCGGCATCTAACCCGTGGTCGACTTCTTCTATGGTGAAGGGATGCGGATCGTCCTTCCGGCCGAAGATGATTGGATGGTCCCCTCCCTCGATTATGCGGTAAGCGTCTTCCGCTGGAGTAAGCTGGATCGCGGTGTAGACATTTATCACCTTTTTGTGTAGGTGAGTGCCTATACCGTGTTCCATAGCATACATTGTACAAAGCTTATTAAGCTCGAGGTAGTTCAAAGATAGCCCTTTATTGATGAAGTAAGGTATCTTTTCTAGGAGGATTATATCATCTGCGGAGGGAACATCAGTGTGGACAGCCACATACTTGGCTAGCTCCGGTTCCTCTTCGGCTACCCCTACGTAAATGAAGACTGAGAGGACGACCTAGGCAGCTTGATCGTCAGAGGTTCAGCTGGTGGAGCAGAGCATGGAGTTGTTGGCAGACTAGTGACCCCCAGCTTGGTACTCAATGCTGGACGGGGAGTGGTTGGTTCGCTAGAAGTTCCCGGCCTTGCATCGGGGTGACGACCCTTCTTGGGAAGGCGTATCGTCATTGTCTTGTCAGAGGGATTGAGCTTCTCCGTTTGAGGCTGGCCGACTCTCGGCAGCCCGACTGTTAGTAGCTCTGTTGTGGGTCTTGGCACTTGGCCCGGCCTTGGCAGCCGGATTATCATTTGTTCTTCTTGTGCCGAGAGGCTGATTGCATCCTTACGCAGAGTAGAAGTAAGGGGTACGGACCTGCCCGGTTTGCGAGCTTGGAGGTGGATTGTCAGAGGTTCTTCTGATCCTGTGGCTGTCTCGGTACAAGCTTGCTCATCTTCTTCACCAAGATGCTTCTTCGATTTTTCGTACAGACAGGAGTCTGAGTAGTAGGATTCGACCCCCTTGAAGGGATCGATATCAGCAAATTCCGTCCTCACGAAGCCGTGTTTGTCGACATATTTGAAGCACTGGTGTAGCATAGAAGGCATCATCATATAATCGTGTATCTACGGGCGCCCGAAGAGGATGTTGTAAGAAGTGTCTGCATCTATGACGTAGCAGGTGACTTCGGATTGGAGATCGCCAATTTGACACTTCAGACGAATCTTCCCAATTGGGTAGCTCCTGCCCGAATTGAAACCGCTGATGGCGGTGCTTGTAGGCGTCAGGCGATGCATTAGGATGCGGAGATGATGTAGCAGACCCTTCGGGATAATGCTTATGGAAGAGCCAGGATCAATGTGCATCCGATCCACCTTTACGTCGCCGATGTATCCAGTGTAGTATAGCGGGCGATCATGCAGGTTGGTTTTGATGAGCATATCCTGAGGAGTGAAGCCAATGTTGGGCATTGCTTCCGTACAAGCACTGTCTTGGAGATGTGCAGGCGGGCTCTCTCCTGTGAGGTTGACCTGAGCCAGATAGGCGTCGGCAATCTGGAGTGCATCGCTCAAGGCCGCCCGCACATCTTTTGAGGGTCTCAGAAGCTCGTATAATGATAACTTGGCCGGTGTGTTGGCCAATTGCGCCAAGATGTCGAAGTTGTAGGGCCTCTCCAGCCCCTGTGGTGTCTCTTTTCTAAGGGATTTGTCAAAGCGAGTCTCCTTCGGCCTAGGCTTGTCGGTCGTCGGAGGCTGAGCCGGTCCCGGAGCGTCGGTTATAGCAGGCTGATGATCTTCAGCCGGATTGTCAGCCACAGGTTGGGATTGAGCCCCAGATCGCGTGACTACGACTGTCGCTTCTTCGATATCTGCCAAAATTGTGCGGCAGGACCTGACTTTTCCACTTTTCTTATTGCAAAAGGAAGATGGTGTGGGCTGAGTCACTTCTGATACCAAATCTGGATGGACCCACATGACCTCCCCTCGTGATGTGGTGAGAGGCACTAGACCAGTAGCCTGATCTCGGGGAGGTAGAATATTAGCAATCTCCATTGTCGCCAAAGGGATGGGGACCACACCATCTTGGGTTTCCGTCGGAGGGAAGCTGCCGAATTATACTGACACCATATTGGCTGCTACGGTTACCTCTTCGAAATCGATGGCCAGAGCGTTTGAATCGATGAGATTTTGGATGTATCGTTTTAGCTGGTAGCAGTCGTGTGTGGCATGGTGGACGTAGCGGTGGTAATGACAGTACTTTGGGTTCTCTATTTTCGTCGGCCGCAGTTTCCGTCTTGGTGGAGGAAGCTGAATTCTGTCTCCTTGTATGAGCATGTCCAAGATGGGCTTGACGTGACCGTCTTCGAAGGAGTAAGTGATTTGCGGCCATTGTTTGTCTGCCGGCTTTGGCTCAGGTTTCTGTACTGTATCGGCCACCATAGCCTGCTTACCCCTGTTGTCCCGATTGTTGGAGGGGCTACCCCCATTGTCGTTTTGGGATGCTTGCCCTTGTTCTCTCCGTCCGAGATGTGCAATCCCAATTGGCGAGCCTTCTTCAATCGTTCTTCGGCGCTTGTGGCACTGATGATGAACGTCTTCCATTCCTTGAATTGACTTTCGCCCATCCAGAGACTGATTGTTGGGAGCAATCTCTTTTGGCAAATTTCCATCAATGAGGAGTCGGGATTTCCAGATGGCAGCTTCATTGCGGTTTGGCGAAACCGCTCGATATAGTTTCTTGTGAGCTCTTTCTCCCTTTGGACGACGTCCATGAGGGTGGACATTGTGATGTCCTGCCCTACTTCGTAGAATCTCTCCAAGAACATGCGCTTGAAGCCGAAGAAGGAGTGGATGTAGTTGTCTGGCAGTTTGCGGTACCATTCGAAGGCGACCCCTTCCAGTGCCCCGATGAATAATCGTGTGAGAATGGCATCATCATGGAGAAGATGGTCGGTGGTAACCTCGAAGTAGGTGATGTACCGACTTGCTGAGGTCTTGCCATCATAAGGATTGATATTGAATGGCTTATATCTTGGTGGGAATGGAACATCCCTCCAGGCAGCAGGGTATGGTTGCCGTATTCTGAGGTCTTGAGAATTTTTTCGAGCATGAAACATGGCTCGGAGCTCTTGGACCTCTCTTCTTGCTTCGCGGGCTTCGTCCACGACGGTGGGGGCCGTTGTTTCAGGAGGATCGTTGCCCGGGTTCGGTGCAGCCGAATTCGAGTCCGCATTGACCGCAGGTCCCACGCTCGTTTGGCCAGGCGTTCCTCCTTGCAGAGTTTGAAGGGCCGCTTTGATCTCGTCCACAGACTTGACTAAGGCAAGCAATATGGCTTCGAGAGTGTCGATGCGTTGGCGATCACTGGAACCACCTTGGCTGTTGTCTGTCATGAACACCGTCTTTACGTGAGGAGAGATGGACGGAGCGGTGGAGGAAGTGTCCTCCGAGTCGTACCCCTGTAGTGAGAAGTCATCGGGGTATGTGGGAATATTCTCCTCTGTTTCAGACTCAGAGGAAACAGTACCCCCAGTTTTCTAGTTCCCCTCGTCTTGGAAATTGTGGACGTCCTCGGGGACGTCGGGGTTCGCTGCATCTGAGGAGAGGGTTGTTTCCCCCGGCTCGTCTTCTCGGAACATCAGATTGTCGTGGAGGCTTGGAGGAGTGCTACCCCCAGTCCTAGCAACCTCCAGTGGTGTGGACGACGAATCTCCCACTGTAGCAGATATCGTCTTAGAACGGGTACCTTGGAAAACTCCGGTGGCGGGCACCCGCTTAGACGACAGTCTCTTAGTCATAGTGGTTGATATCTTCGGGCTAGGAGCACTGGTCTTCTTCCCTCTCCCATCGGCGGAGACTTTCTGAGCAGAGTTGAAGGAGACGACAGGAGGTGCCTCGTTTTCCGAAGATGGCTGTTGCAGTCTTTGAAAGACAGACTGCCGGTCTTCTCGCACGGTCGCGTTGTTGCAGCAGCAGTTGACGATGATTTGGGTGCAGTGACGTCCGTGGGAGGACTCTTTGCACCCCGATGTATCTTTCCTTTCCTTGCGTTTGTGGAGGATGGCCTCACGCAAGTCAGATGGGTCTGGATCGACCATGTATGCTTCCGGGAATTCGGAAGACTTTTGCGAACCTCTCTGTCCGTCTGCTGCCGGGGGCTGGACTCGAGTGGTTCTATACAACTTCCCATCCGAGGCCCGCCTAACAATACGCGGAACGCTCGGATGGTCAAAGATCAGATCAGCGGACCGAGCTTGCCAAGCTCGCGCTGCCCTAGACTTCTTCGCTCTAGTGCGTAAGGGCACATAGTAGGAAGAGTCTAGGTGATGCTGGAGAGAGTCAGACATATCTTCTTGGGAGCATAAGAGATTAGGACCATAAGACAGGCGGTCGAAGACAGAGCCACGCGGAGTGGGTGTCATACGGCTGGCAGATGTAGCCGCATAGGCGTTCTTCATGCAGCTGGGAGTCTCAACCGCATGAGTTTTCTTCATGCGGCTGGATGATCTGGCCGCATAGACTTTCTTTATGCGGCTGGCAGATTCACCCGCATGAGCCTCCTGCATGGGGTTGGCAGATTTGTGCCACAGGAGTGTCCGGCTTCTTCTTGGGGCGCATAGAATCGCTCTTTGTCCCTACAAGTCCAGCATCGTAGTGCTTTCCTCTGCCGGACTTGGGGACAGCAGAGTGCTCTACGGCTCGAAGTGGAGCCATATGAGAGTCGCCTTCGCCGTCTTGGGTAGCAGAGAGTATCCCGTCCAGAGCTTGTGGAGGAGCAAATGATTTTGGCCTCCACTCGCAGCGAGCTTTCTTTGTGCGGGTTCGCTTCTGGACCGGGCCAGCTGTCACGACCCGCACCCGCTATAAGGGCACGTGCACGTGACAACGCCCAGCCCTCACCGTAAAAACGACGTGGAACGCTGTAGGTTTTCTACTCTAAACAGTTTATATATATATATATATATATATATATATATATATATATATATATATATATATATATATATATATATATATATATATATCAAAACCTGTCGAGAATATGGTCAACTCCGAACGGAGGATAAGCAATGAATATATATGAGTACTCAATCACAACTCTAAGATAATAAGTAAAGACTGAAAGATAAAGACAACAAGACTATAAAATATAACCTGTCAAGTCCATCACAAATAATATACAAGTCTAAGTCCAAGTCTCTAATACAATCACAAAATATAATATAATAACAAGTAGTAAGCTGGAGACAAGGACCAGTCCAAAATGTCTAGTCTAACTAAACTAAGCTAGAGGCTCGTCGGGCGGAGCTAAGCCCTGCTGAACCAAGGTCTCCAAGTCTACGCCCACTACGTCAACCGGACCGTAGTAGGTAGGACAATCCTCTTCGCCACAATCTGTAAAATTTTGTCAACATATCCAGTCAGGATGGAACGAGCACAAATCTCAATAACAGTTCTAGTTAGACGATATTGAAAATATAGCAGTAAATAGAGAGAATCTACGAAGTAAATAATGTGTACATGAATCAATGGTAAGGCATGTCAAGACTGTAATCTGAATGTAAGAACAGGAAAAATAGTATAAATCATGTACAAAAATCTGGAACTATATCTATGTGAGTTTAGTATTAGTTTCAACATGTGATCGGCTTAGAACTTGATACAATGTTTAGCCTGGCTAATCATACGTGAGTGTATGATTAACACTATACAATGAGAATACTACAGTGGTACAATGATGATACAATATAATACTATGGGGTATTGATCACATATCTACGCTAACACCCCCATCCTTGACTAATATAGTGGATCCAGTCATGACACGTCATGATACGTATTTTCTGAGGAGGTCGCGAGCCTACACAGGAATCGTATCTATACAATGAATAATAAACAATGAAGACTTGCCCAGTGTATACCATATATAAGAGGAATAACATCTTATGACGGGATCCAGACAAATATCAATCCGTGTGAACAATGTGTCAAGAGAACAAGGATAATCTACACTAAATACTGGAAACAAAGACGATATCATAAAATAGAAATATTATCAGAGAATGTACTCGCCTGTACGGTGATGGATAAGTCGACTGAGTCCAAGATCAGTGCCTCGAGGACCTATAGATGGAATACTGTATCAATATAATGGTTTGGAAGTGAAATTAAGTCATACTGAGTCAAAATAGGTCAAGACACGTCAAACTAAGTCAATCTAGGTCAAACAAGGTCAAACTAGATTGTACAGGGTCAATCTAAGTCATATTAGGCCTAGCTAGGTCAAACTGGGTCAATACAAGTCAAACGGAATTAATCTAGGTCGATTTATGTTAACGGTTGACTTACAGTTGACTTTTAGTCAACTGGTCAACTCTAGTCAACTCTAGGTCAACCCTAGGTCAATCCTAGGTTAATGGTGACTAATAGTTGACTTTTGGTCAACTGTCCAAGTTTAATGGAATTTGGGACTAAATTGGGTAAAGTGTTGACCCATAATTGACTTTTGGTCTAAAAAGTCAACCGTGGTCAATCGAGGTCAAAACTAGGTCTAGACGACTATTTTTAATCATTACCAACCCTTACAACCCATATCCAAGTCCATCTTGGACTTTGAAACTCAAATCTTGGCCGTAGGCCAATATCCTATTTTACCCTTTAAAAAGGTAAAATTCTAACTTAGGCAATTACCCAGTTAGCCTACCTATGCTTGATATTTTGACCCGTGCTCCCTAGGGTAGTATGATTCTAGACTATAGGTTCATTACCTACCAAAATACCTAGGTAAAGTGGACATCCAGTCCATGATACGGCCCATTGCCGGTATCTTGAATATTTCAAGATACGCAATGGTACGGCACGATACCGGCGCCCTACGACCCCGATTTCCACTCGGGAGCCTACCCGCAAAATCTAATTCATATAATCTAGGTCTACGCCAAGTTTCATCGCGTTTCGATACTCGGAGCTCGATTTCGCCCTCTAACTCGATTTCCCCTATATTGTATTCCTATACTTCTACTTCACATTCCTCTTCTAAGTTTTACCCTTCTATTTCTTCTCTTTCTAACTCTTCTTCTAGTCTCCTTATTCAAATTCTTCGTATTCTTTTCCTTCTTCCTATTCTTCCTTTCTCTCTTCCTTTTCTAATCTTCTTCTAATTCCTAATCTCATTCTCTTCCTCAATTCCTCTCATTCTCTTCCTATTCTAATTCTTCTTCTTAAATCTTTTCTAACTTCTTCTTCTAATTTCCTTCTAACTCTTTCTAACATCCTAACCAAAAATACCACTTGGTATCCTAATACCAAGTCTCTAACACCATTATATCTAACTTTTAGGATTCTACTTCTATTACCTTACTAACATCCAAACATACTAATATATACATAACATATATATATATATCTAGTATCTTCCCTCCTAAAACATACATCTAACCACTACCTAAACTAACCAAAACACACACACAAACACACTAGAAACACCCTCATACACACACCATACATACATACATGTATGAAGCCAAGGGAGAAGGGGTCATGGCTGCAAAAAGCAGCCAAGAAGCTGCTGCAAACAGCAGCCAAAAAGCTGCTGCTGCTGCTGAAATTCAGCAGCTAATGGCTGCTTTGCAGTCCCTATATTGGGGCTGTTGTGGCCCTGTTTTGGGGGGAGGGGTGGCTATTGTTGTGCCCCCCCTTCTTCCTCCTCAATACCACTCTCTACTCACCACAAAACCCCCTCTAAAACAGCATCAAACCCACTCAACAAACCACTCTATTCCCCTCTTCTATCTATCTATCATTCATCCATTCATTCAAACATCCATTCCAACATTCATTCATTCACTAACTCATCTTCTCGTTCATATATTCATTCACCATTCATTTGAATCCATTCAATCATTCACATATCCAACATATCTTCATTCATATTCATACATCCATTCAATTCATCCATTGAATTCAATTCATCTCATATTCAATCATTCCAATTCATTTGAATCCATCTATTCCACTCTCTCAACACACAAGCAAACACACCTACACACCCTCACTACTAACACACAAACAAAATCAAATCTCCATCTCTCCTCATCTCATCTCCACCAACACACACACTCTCATCTCATCTCCCAACACACACTAACACACTCCCCATATAAATATACACACATACATATACACATACACATACACATATACATATACTCCTAAACGACCCAAAACCTTATTCGAATACCCAATATTGTAAATTTACCCTCTAGAGCCTAGACACGTGCCCCACACAAGAAATCTAACTCGCGCACGCGAGCGAAAACGAGAAACGAGGCCCGAATGGCCAAATGACCATTTTGGCGACTTCGGGGTGTCCGATTCGCGATACAGCGTGATACGAACACCAAACCTATCCAGATTCGACCCAAACTCTACCCATGAGTTCTAAATAATGATTAGAACCTATTCTAAATACTAGCTTGCCGATTCTAGTGTTGGTGCAAAAAGTTACCCGTGTGTTGGAACCCGAAAATCCCGAAAAAGCCTATTTTTGTGATTTCTCTCAAAACGACCCTACGTATCCAAATATGGACACGTACCTAGCCTCATCTCATCCAAACTAATCTAATTAGGTCTAATTAGGTTAGGGGTAACACCCAAACATGTCAATTTAGGATTTTCTCCAAAATTGGCACTAAACCTAGCCCGAAAGTCCTGAATTGAGTCCAATGGGATCCAAACCTCTTCTAATGGGTTGTCCTACGCCTCGGGTATCCTCTAATATGCAAATAACATTAATTAGGAGTAATTACAAGAGTTAGAGTTAGGGTTTACCTCTTGGGAGTTAGATTTTCCCAAGGAAAAGCCCCAAAATTGGTTCTTTTTAGGTCAAGAGCCAAATCTAAGCTTCCAACCCCTCCATGCTAGGTTCTACTTAGATAAAAATCACAAATAAGAGATAAACAAGGGTTAGCACCAAGATTAGGAAGAGATCTAGAGTATGGAAGAGAATTAGAAGAGAATTGACTTACTTTTGAGCCTAAAATCCAAAGGGGAAGGAAATGGATCCTTGTAGAATGAGAGAAAGGAAGAGAGAGAGAATTTTCCTTGCAATGAGAACAATGGAGGGATGTTTCTGCTGTGGCCGGCCATGTAGGGGGGCTTGGGGCATTTGACAAATGTCCAAAATGCCCTCCAAGCCTCCTCTAGGTCAAAATTGACTTAAACAATTTTTCGGGGTCGGAAAAACCAAGTTAAAATCTGTAAATTGACCGATTAAGTCATAAAAAAATTATCTAAAGGTACCAGACTAATTTGTGGGATTTTATGGGCCATATCTAACTTAAGTTTGGGTCCCGATCAGAGTCTAAGCTACCCCGGGTCCCCGATACAAGTCGGGATGAGCTGAAATTCGAACCCGACTCTAAAAATCCCCAAATAACAATATAATTAAATAAAAATTTCTAAAATTCCTAAAAATGCAAAAATGACCATTTTACCCTAAAATTTGAAAACAGGCAGTTACAAGTCTACCCCCCTTAGAATAATTTTGTCCTCGAAATTCAAAACGGTCGTACTCTTCTCTAGGTCAAGCACCCAACAATCAAGGTCTACTAAATTTTATCCTAAGTTATATAACATGTAATCCAGGAAATCAGAACACATGCATGGTTTTATATCTCTACAGTATCATGTTAATGCAGTCTTCATTGGGGTTTTCTATTTATCTATCATGATCATCACATATGCAACTAAAGGTACTAAGAAAGCAATCAACAATCAATGGATGGAAAAAACAGGTAAAAAGAAATAGCAAGACCCTACCTCCTAGTCCAATGCCTGCAGGATCCTCAACTGTCATCGCAAAAGTCCCGCCCTGGCGGAGTATATCCCGCTGCTGGTGGAGGGCGTGATGCGGTGCCATAGGTGGCCTACGTTGTGCTCCATGAGCTGCACGGCGATGGTTCGAAGGACAATCCCTCGCCTGATGTCCCTCGGTGTCACAGTATAGACACACACCCAAACGTCTCCTGTAAACCTCCCAGAGATGTCCGGACCTCTTACAGTAGTGGCAAGTAGGTGCCTGCTGCGTCGGTCCCTGCTGCTGCTGCCGGGGCACCTGCTGAACTGGTGCCCTAATCGGAGCAGGAATCTGCTGTGAGCGTTGCGGAATAGAATGATGCTAGAGTTGAGGACGCTTAGCAGCCCCCGCGCTGCTAGTAGTCCCCGAAAATATATCACGGTCCCTCTTGGGCTTCAGGCCCCACTCTCGCTCTACCTTACGGGCCTCCGCATAGATCTGGGTATAAGTCTCATAAAAGGAGGGAATGTAGATCTTGATGTCCCAGATCAGCCCCTCTCTGAAACGGCTCGCCCTGATCTCCGGGTCACGAACCATGTACTCCGCGTATCGGCTCAGACGGCCGAACTCTACGGCGTACTCCTCCACAGATAAACTGCCCTGCTACAGATCCTAGAACTGCCGCACCAGGTTGATCTTGTCCGTGGGGGAAAAGAACTTCTCCTTGAAGAGGAGCTTGAACTCTGCCCAAGTATGGCCCTCTCCAGCTAGGGCTGGCTCGTTTCTAAACCAGGTGCGTGCAATGTCTAGCAACTGCAAACCTACCGCCTCGACCTTCAGTTCGTCTGCGAGGCGGGAGGCCCTCATCTGACGCTCGATATCCTCGTGCCAATCATCTGCATAGACCACATCCTCGGTCCCACTAAAGTCACGGGGTCCCGAGCTTCTTGAAGTCCTGGATATCTCCGTACCTCGGTCGCGTCCCATGATGCGGAGCCTTCTGCTCCACGGCTGCAAGGGCCAACTGATGGGCATCCTCCATGCCCTGACGCATCGCGTCTATCTGCCTCTGCTGAGCCTCGGCCTGGGCTCTTTGAGTCTCCAGCATCTGCTGGAGGAAAGTAAGCATCTGCCCCATATCTGTAGACAGAGGAGGTGGAGGTGGAAGTATGTCTGCAACTAGCGGAGGAATCCGCTGCTGAGGAGGAAGGATGCCCCCCGACAACTCTCGTCGTAGCCCCCGGCACTGCGGGAAGAACACCCGCAACCCCAGGGACGGTCATCGAGAGCGCTGGAGAAGTACCCCCGAGAGCCCCAACAGAAGTCCCATCTGTAGGAGAAGTGACCGGAGCCTATCCGCCAGAGGTAGCAGACCTCTCCTTCTCCCCGTGCTCCTCACCAGGAGAATGAGTCATAACTATCCTGGAGACAAATTGAAAAGAAGATACCAATATGGCACATGAAGGCAATATCAAAGGAGGACAGCAAGAATGCAGTAAATCAATATCAAAGACGGTGAGAAAGATAAGCATGAAAAGATCCTACTGTGATTGAGCACTCTTAGCCTATAGCCTATCCTAGATACGTACCGCAGGCTCGTAATAGCACTCTAAGTCGAGCGCCACTACGACATCGCACTAATTGCGACTTCTGACCTGCGTAGGCCACCACTAAAATGTGTCACGACCCGCACCCGCTATAAGGGCACGTGCACGTGACAACGCCCAGCCCTCACCGTAAAAATGGCGTGGAACGCTGTAGGTTTTCTACTCTAAACAGTTTTTTTATATATATATATATATATATATATATCAAAACCTGTCAAGAATATGGTCAACTCCGAATGGAGGACAAGCAATGAATATATATGAATACTCAATCACAACTCTAAGATAATAAGTAAAGACTGAAAGATAAAGACAACAAGACTATAAAATATAACCTGTCAAGTCCATCACAAATAATATACAAGTCTAAGTCCAAGTCTCTAACACAATCACAAAATATAATATGATAACAAGTAGTAAGCTGGAGACAAGGTCCACTCCAAAATATCTAGTCTAACTAAACTAAGCTAGAGGCTCGTCGGGCGGAGCTAAGCCCTGCTGAACCAAGGTCTCCAAGTCTATGCCCACTACGTCAACCGGACCGTAGTAGGTAGGACAATCCTCTTCGCCATAATCTGTAAAGTTTTGTCAACATATCCAGTCAGGATGGAACGAGCACAAATCTCAATAACAGTTCTAGTTAGACGATATTAAAAATATAGCAGTAAATAGAGAGAATCTACGAAGTAAATAATGTGTACATGAATCAATGGTAAGGCATGTCAAGACTGTAATCTGAATGTAAGAACAGGAAAAATAGTATAAATCATGTACAAAAATCTGGAACTATATCTATGTGAGTTTAGTATTAGTTTCAACATGTGATCGGCTCAGAACTTGATACAATGTTTGGCCTGGCTAATCATACGTGAGTGTATGATTAACACTATACAATAAGAATACTACAGTGATACAATGATGATACAATATAATACTATGGGGTATTGATCACATATCTACGCTAACACCCCCATCCCTGACTAATATAGTGGATCCAGTCATGACACGTCATGATACGCATTCCCTGAGGAGGTCGCGAGCCTACGCAGGAATCGTATCTATACAATGAACAATAAACAATGAAGACTTGCCCAGTGTATACCATATATAAGAGGAATAACATCTTATGACGGGATCTAGACAAATATCAATCCGTGTGAACAATGTGTCAAGAGAACAAGGATAATCTACACTAAATACTAGAAACAAAGACGATATCATAAAACAGAAATATTATCAGAGAATGTACTCGCCTGTACTGTGATGGATAAGTCGACTGAGTCCAAGATCAGTGCCTCGAGGACCTATAGATGGAATACTGTATCAATATAATGGTTTGGAAGTAAAATTAAGTCATACTGAGTCAAAATAGGTCAAGGCACGTCAAACTAAGTCAATCTAGGTCAAACAAGGTCAAACTAGATTGTATAGGGTCAATCTAAGTCATATTAGGCCTAGCTAGGTCAAACTGGGTCAATGCAAGTCAAACGGAATTAATCTACGTCGATTTAAGTCAACGGTTGACTTACAGTTGACTTTTGGTCAATTGGTCAACTCTTGTCAACTGTAGGTCAACCCTAGGTCAATCCTAGGTCAATGGTGACTAATAGTTGACTTTTGGTCAACTGTCCAAGTTTAATGGAATTTGGGACTAAATTGGGTAAAGTGTTGACCCATAGTTGACTTTTGGTCTAAAAAGTCAACCGTGGTCAACCGAGGTCAAGACTAGGTCTAGACGACTATTTCTAATAATTACCAACCCTTACAACCCATATCCAAGTCCATCTTGGACTTCGAAACTCAAATCTTGGCCGTAGGCCAATATCCTAGTTTACCCTTTAAAAAGGTAAAATTCTAACTTAGGCAATTACCCAGTTAGCCTACCTATGCTTGATATTTTGACCCGTGCTCCTTAGGGTAGTATGATACTAGCCTATAGGTTCATTACCTACCAAAATACCTAGGTAAAGTGGACATCCAGTCCATGATACGGCCCAATGCCGATATCTTGAATATTTCAAGATACGCAATGGTACGGCGCGATACCGGCGCCCTACGACCCCGATTTCCACTCGGGAGCCTACCCGCAA
Organism: Iris pallida; assembly: GCA_029216955.1. Lineage (NCBI taxonomy): Eukaryota > Viridiplantae > Streptophyta > Magnoliopsida > Asparagales > Iridaceae > Iris > Iris pallida. The sequence goes on from JANAVB010007398.1 coordinate 2,518,831, forward strand.
AATCTAATTCATATAATCTAGGTCTACGCCAAGTTTCATCGCGTTCCGATACTAACTCGATTTCTCCTATATTGTATTCCTATACTTCTACTTCACATTCCTCTTCTAAGTTTTACCCTTCTATTTCTTCTCCTTCTAACTCTTCTTCTAGTCTCCTTATTCAAATTCTTCTTATTCTTTTCCTTCTTCCTATTCTTCCTTTCTCTCTTCCTTTTCTAATCTTCTTCTAATTCCTAATCTCATTCTCTTCCTCAATTCCTCTCATTCTCTACCTTAATTTCTCTCATTCTCTTCCTATTCTAATTCTTCTTCTTAAATCTTTTCTAACTTCTTCTTCTAATTTCCTTCTAACTCTTTCTAACATCCTAACCAAAAATACCACTTGGTATCCTAATACCAAGTCTCTAACACCATTATATCTAACTTTTAGGATTCTACATCTATTACCTTACTAACATCCAAACATACTAATATATACATAACATATATATATATCCAGTATCTTCCCTCCTAAAACATACATCTAATCACTACCTAAACTAACCAAAACACACACACAAACACACTAGAAACACCCTCATACACACACCATACATACATACATGTATGAAGCCAAGGGAGAAGGGGTCATGGCTGCAAAAAGCAGCCAAGAAGCTGCTGCAAACAGCAGCCAAAAAGCTGCTGCTGCTGCTGAAATTCAGCAGCTAATGGCTGCTTTACAGTCCCTATATTGGGGCTATTGTGGCCCTATTTTGGGGGGAGGGTTGGCTGTTGTTGTGCCCCCCCTTTTCCCCCTCAACCCCACTCTCTACTCACCACAAAACCCCCTCTAAAACACCATCAAACCCACTCAATAAACCACTCTATTCCCCTCTTCTATCTATCTATCATTCATCCATTCATTCAAACATCCATTCCAACATTCATTCATTCACTAACTCATCTTCTCGTTCATATATTCATTCACCATTCATTTGAATCCATTCAATCATTCACATATCCAACATATCTTCATTCATATTCATACATCCATTTAATTCATCCATTGAATTCAATTCATCTCATATTCAATCATTCCAATTTATTTGAATCCATCTATTCCACTCTCTCAACACACAAGCAAACACACCTGCACACCCTCACTACTAACACACATACAAAATCAAATCTCCATCTCTCCTCATCTCATCTCCACCAACACACACACTCTCATCTCATCTTCCAACACACACTAACATACTCCCCATATAAATATACACACATACATATACACATACACATACACATATACATATACTCCGAAACGACCCAAAACATTATCCGAATATCCAATCTTGTAAATTTATCCTCTAGGGCCTAGACACGTGCCCAACACAAGAAATATAACTCGCACACGCGAGCGGAAACGAGAAACGAGGCCCGAATGGCCAAATGGCCATTTTAGCGACTTCGGGGTGTCCGATTCGCGATACAGCGTGATACGGATACCAAACCTATCCAAATTCGACCCAAACTCTATCCACGAGTTCTAAATAATGATTAGAACCTATTCTAAATACTAGCTTGCCGATTCTAGTGTCGGTGCAAAAAGTCACCCGTGTGTTGGAACCCGAAAATCCCGAAAAAGCCTATTTTTGTGATTTCTCTCAAAACGACCCTACGTATCCAAATATGGACACGTATCTAGCCTCATCTCCCCCAAACTAATCTAATTAGGTCTAATTAGGTTAGGGGTAACACCCAAACATGTCAATTTAGGATTTTCTCCAAAATTGGCACTAAACCTAGCCCGAAAGTCCCGAATTGAGTCCAATGGGTTCCAAATCTCTTCTAATGGGTTGTCCTACGCCTCGGGTATCCTCTAATATGCAAATAACATTAATTAGAAGTAATTACAAGAGTTAGAGTTAGGGTTTACCTCTTGGGAGTTGGAATCCCAAGGAAAAGCCCCAAAATTGGTTCTTTTTAGGTCAAGAGCCAAATCTAAGCTTCCAACCCCTCCATGCTAGGTTCTACTTAGATAAAAATCACAAATAAGAGATAAACAAGGTTTAGCACCAAGATTAGGGAGAGATCTAGGGTATGGAAGAGAATTAGAAGAGAATTGACTTATTTTTGAGCCTAAAATCCAAAGGGGAAGGAAATGGATCCTTGTAGAATGAGAGAAAGGAAGAGAGAAAGAATTTTTCTTGCAATGAGAACAATGGAGGGATGTTGCTGCTGTGGCCGGCCATGTAGGGGGGCTTGGGGCATTTTGCAAATGTCCAAAATGCCCTCCAAGCCTCCTCTAGGTCAAAATTGACTTAAACAATTTTTCGGGGTCGGGAAAACCAAGTTAAAATCTGCAAATTGACCGATTAAGTCACGAAAAAATTATCTAAAGGTACCAGACTAATTTATGGGATTTTATGGGCCATATCTATCTTAAGTTTGGGTCCCGATCAGAGTCTAAGCTACCCCGGGTCCCCGATACAAGTCGGGATGAGCTGAAATTCGAACCCGACTCTAAAAATCCCCAAATAATAATATAATTAAATAAAAATTTCTAAAATTCTTAAAAATGCAAAAATGACCATTTTACCCTAAAATTTGAAAACAGGCAGTTATACCAGCACTTTCTTCAGAGAACATTTCTTCAAACGCCTGTTGGTCGAAGCGGACGACCATCTTCTGTTACGTGGAACCAAGTTTGGCTGCATCCGATTGTGTCACCAACTCCTCAACCATGGAGAAGTTTGTCCCCAGCAGAGTCGCCATCGTGTTTGCTATGAAATATAAAAGGATAGAACAATTATCGGAGGACTGGACTTTTACTTCACAATACAAACTCGCTTGTACAAAGAAAGCCTAGGAACGAAAACCTAGGTACAACAATCTAAGTACAATTATTTATTTTAGATTCTGGGAGGTGACGATAGAGGCTCGGGAAAGAGACGGCCGTTCGGCCTTACTCCTTGGACGATCGGGTGCAGCGTCTTGGCTCTGTGGAAGAACTGCTTGGCATTGATGGAGAAATGCTCTCTCTTCAGGCTCTTTGGCTCTCTATGTGCGTCGATCTCTGTCTATCTCTGTCTCTCTCTATCTCTGTGTGTGTCTTGCAAGGGAATGGCACCCTGCTATTTATAAGATTGGGGGGACATCATTAGGGTTTACAATGATTGCCCCTTAAAGTGGCGGCAGCCTGGCCATTAGTTTTGAGTGTAATAAATCTGGGCCATTAATCTAGATTGTGCCAAATCTTCTTAGTAAATAATGCTGATTAGAATAAATCTTCCTTATGATGATCCGCTGATGTCTGCGAATCTGAATGAATAAGTTTAATTCATTCTCCTGCCACGTGTCCCAGATTATTAGGATTTAACCCAATCTTTGATTGCAGTAAATTTGGAAAATTGATTGGCTTTATGACACGTGTCCTAGGAGCCACTGAGGGGATCTAAGCCGCATGAAGATTGAGCCGCATAAGCCCGGCCACGTATCCTCGAATCACATGATAATCTGGACCGCATGGACGTAGGTGGCCGCATAACGGGTAACCCCTTCGTGAGTCGCATGGGAGAGCGTCTGCTTGAGCCGCATATGACAGTCCACGTGCCTAGGCTGCGTGGTATTTTCTGTATCTCGGGGTATTATATCAGAGATCTCCTTCATTTTCCTAGGAGTCTGTTATTATGACAGAGTCATAATTATATTTTTGTGTCAGAGCTGTCAGCCGTCAAGGCAATTAATGCAGTAAGGGAAGAGTTGTTTGTATGGTACGTGGCACCTTTCTGAGCCGTATGGAACGTATCGAGCTGCATAGTCCCTTATGCCGCATGAATCTCTGAGCCGCATGGGCTTTCTGAGCCGCATGGGGTTTCCTGGCCGTATAGCTCTTTCTTTATTATTTTTCATGCTTCTACAAATATGTTAGGCGGAGACAAATCCACTACCAACAAGCAAAGGACAAAATACATGGAAAATAAAATAAGTTTGGCGAGCGAAGGTAAGACGATCCAATTGTAATCATCCTCAAAGATATAGCGATGATCACGGCTAGAGCTAGAACACCTGCGTAAGACAAGAGCACACACCTGGCGAGATAACCAGGTCCTCAGAGGGACGTAACAAGACACATAATATCATGCCAATAACTAAATAATAGAAGCTCAACATAAAAGTATATATATGACTAAACAAATAAAGGTCCTTAACCATTCTATGTGAAAATGCACTTTGAAGACAACGTTCCACACAAGGGCTCTCGATACTAGAAACATGGCGCGTTAGCGTTTCAACCAAGGCACTAGTGGCGTCTAGAGAAAAGTAAATACACGGCCCATTAGCACTCGAGTGAGAGCTAAGGGGCATCTAGAGAAAAATAAATGCATGGCTACTAGCTCTTGGGTGAGTCACTAACGGCAGCTAGAGGAAAGTAAATGCACGGCACATTTGTGTTTCAACCGAGGCACTAGTGGCATCTAGAGAAAAGTAAATAAGTGCACGGCATACTAGCTCTCGGCTGAGTCACAAATGGCAGCTAGAGAAAAGTAAATGTATGAAAGCCCTGTGCCTAATAATTGTCTTCACCCTCCCCATGCACTACTCGTGCTGAATCCACACCACGATATTTCTAATAACCGCTAAGTCTTCTAGACAACTATATTAGCAGTTATATCCTAACGCTCGCCCTGTACGCACCGATGTATGGTCGGTACGCAAGTCCGAATCTATATGAGACACGTGACATCGTGGCACACATGTGTTGAGTCAATGAATGCGGCACAAACAAAGGTGGTCCCGTAACTCTAGGCCAAGTGCATAAAGAAAACTAAAGTATGATAATTTACAACTACATATGGTTTTGAAAGAACAAGAAATAAAACATGCATGATATTGAGCAAAAAAATAAATAGTAAAGGCAAGGTGTCTTGTCTGATGTCCGAGTGAGGTAAGATGATGTCCTGGCGATGAATCAACAACAGAGCACAAAGAGGAAGGTGCAGGAACAACTTTAGATGCTGAAAATAGTCTGCTATCTAATTATAATTAATACTGCACCTATTATATTTATTTAATAAATTCTAAAGTTAGGATATGGTATAGGTTTTCGTATTAGCTTTCCGAAAAACTAAACGGATCGCATTTTTGTTTCCAGAATCTCCCGAAATCGCAAAAATACTGAAACACATTTATTTTTGGGACACTAGATACTCAAACAGTTTTGTAGAAATCTACAGAACGAATTTTATCTATTAAAATATGATTTTGGAAACCTTACCTCGATACGCTTCTTTTAAAAAAAAACTGGAGACGAAACAGAGTTCGGAGCTAGGAGATATCATCGTTCCAAGTTGCTCTTGCTGCTAAAAAGCGGGGCTGAATTCTAATGACGAATTTTAGAGTTTCTATTGGACTAAAAATAATTTCGAATTATGGCTGATGGAAGGGGATGTATTGGGTTTATATAGGTATTTATTTCAGATTTATCTCCTAAATTAGATAGGATTTGATTTAAATAAAAAATGATCTAATTAATGCTAGATATGATTCCAATAGTATAAGAATTTCTAATGGATAAATCTTCCCATAAATTTAAATCAAATAAATTATTTAAAAAATAAATCAATTTGATTGCAATCCTTTAAATGATCACCATAATAACTTTAAGTATTATTCTATACTATCAAATAATTCAAATCATATGAATCCAAATCCAAATCAAACTCAACATAATAACTTTAAAATAATATCTAATATTTATCAAAATAATTTAAATCAAATAATAAATAAATTATTTAATCAAATAACATTTTAAATCTAGATTAGACAAATCGTAATGCTCCAATTAGTCATCGTAAGTATTTTAAACAATATTTAAATTATCAACATAATTTAAAGTATAGTTGATAACCATCAAGATAATTTAAATAAATTCAAATATAATCAAATAACTGATTAACATATCAAAATAATACTCGATGTCATTAAATATTATAAAACTTACTTTTATAAATCCAAATCATTATTTAAAAATAAATAGACAAAAAAAACCTTTTATCGCTCATTTTTTTTAAAACCAATTTTTATATTTCAAATAAAAATTCGAGAACATTTTTTTTAGAAACGTTATTTCAAACCATTAATTTAAAACTAGTTTTTGGTAACAAAAGAAATCACAAAATATCTTTTACAAAATTTCTACGAAAATTAATTTTAAACATGAAATTAAAATATATAGATATAATTTTTAAAAATAATAATTTCGGGAAGATGAGTTACAAATCTACCCACCTTTGAAAATTATCGTACTTGAAATTTAAGGACTACTAGGATAGACGGACTTGGTTGATCGGTAAAAGGATAGTAAGAATTTGTGATAAGAGAAAATAGGTGGAAGGAAAAAGAGAATTTCTTTAATGAGAACATTAATCAATTTGGATGAAAAATAGAAGAAGTGAACGGATATGGCTTAATGTGCACGGACACGATGCACAAACACATTGGTAGGTGGAGAAAATTAATGGAACAGAGAATAATGAGCCTCTCGTTATATAGGAGGTGGAAGCTACTATTTAGATAAGGATGATGATAGTTGCAAATCCCTTTAGATAATTCCTCTATTTATTTTAAATCAAATTCAATAAATTTTAATCCAAATCTAAATCAATTTAAATCTAATTAAATTCCATCCTTTAGTTTAAAATCAATCAAATTTCAAATATATATATTAATTTAACTATTTAAATAAATCCGTAAAATCAAATCAAGATTTAAATCACCACAATAATTTTAAAATATAGTTTCTACAAATACTAATAATAATAATTTCAAAAATTATATTATTATTTAAAAATAAACTAATAAATAATTACGAAATATATATGTATGTCCAAATAATATTTACATAAATATACTTTTCTAATATACCATTTTATAGGAAAATTATTTATTATTATATCTGTATAAATGAAAGGCTTTTCATAATTAAAATCATAAACTTGAAAATTTAGGCACGATAGCTAAAAATAATTATTATCTATATTATTTTGAAACTATAAAAATAGAAAAGTATTTTTCAAAAATATGTACGCTCGCACATAGTCGTACTAGTCGAGAAATTACGAAAAACAAAATTTTACACGCGACGTACAATGCAACTACGCGATGTACAATATACAAAAAAATCAGTATCAAATTTATTTAAAAAATAGCAAAAATTTTGGGGTTCTACAATATCCAACCGATTCTTACTCTCGTGCACAATAGTAATCATGAACAATGACAATCATGAACCATAAGGGAATAATAGTGAAAAGACGACACGAAGATACATGCAGTATAAAATAAAGGAAATATAGGTCATAGTGATACTTGTCTCGTTTTGATTTGAATCTGACTGGCACAATATTGTCATGTCGGCACAGAAATAGTCTCAAAAGTCAAAGCTACGCAAGATGATTTTAATTGATGAGACGGGCCTTTAAAATAAAAACAAAAAATAAAATATTTTGGAAATTGTTGAGAAAAATATATGATACGTACTTTTTCATCAGCGTTCCGAAAATTTAAACGGATCGTGATTCTGATTCTTAGTTCTTCCGGAATCTCGAAAACATCGAAACATGTCAAATTTCGGACAACTGACACTCCACGAATTTTCCAAAAAATAAGGTTAAATTTATTTGAAAATAAATTTTATATTCAGAAAATATACCTCGAGACAGTTACAACAAAAAAACTGGAGGTCAAACGGAGTCCGGAGTTGGAAGTTATGGCCCTTCGAAGTTGGTAAAATATTTGAAAAGGAAGGCTGAATTTATGACGAATTTGGGATAATTATCACGAAAAAAGAGAGAAAATTTGAAAAATAAGGTATGTGAGATAATTTTATTTTATAGGTTCAATATATATAGATAATGGAAAGCAATTAGTGAATTAGGGTATGAGTAGAACTCAATCAATAAAGATATGATTAGGACTACCAACTAATTTGGATAGGAATATGATTAGTTCAAATAAGAAATAATCTATCTAATACTAGATATGATTCAAATAGGATTAGAATTTCTAACGGACAAGTCTCTCCATAAATTTAAATCAAATAAATTATTTAAATCTAATTCAGATGAATTCAAATCCAAATCTAAATCCAAATCAAATTCAACATAATAACTTTAAGATAAATTTAATGTTTATCAAAAAAATTTAAATCATATAATAGATTAATCGTTAAATCAAATAATATTTCAATAAATAATTCTTAATGCCACAATTAGTCACCATAAGTATTTTAAATAATGTTTGATGTTATCAAATAATGTAAAATATATTTTATAAATCTAAATATTATTCAAAATAAGTTACTAAATCTTTTTATTGCTCCAAAAATAATCATGATTTTTAAAACATTTTCGAAACCGATTTTTTTTAAAAATCCAAACATAATAATAAATAACTTTATAATTTCAATAATAAAATTTCAAGAACAAATATTTATTAAAACTAAATAGTACTTTCAAACCGTTAATTACAAACTACATTTTGAAATGCAGAAAAATAGTAAATATCTTTTACAAAGTTTCAAAAATAAATTACTTTCAAACACAATAAAATAAAATATATAAAAAATTGAGAAACAGGGGTTACAGCTGGCATGGATACGTACCTAGTCCTAAGTATTTTAGGACTGGAGCATTACATATTTTTGTGGTGGCCCATGCAAGTCGAGTTTGTCACTTCGGTTACATTACTGTACCGATGTGAACCTGCAACATAGGATTAGAACCTAGGAATCTCATCCATACAGCTTGACCTCTTCCCTTGGCTTCAAATTCCGAACTCTCGTTCGACTTCCTTGAATTGCATCTTACTTGATTCCTTTCTACCATTGATTCTTTTTTTTGTGCTTAGTGTCAACTAGGAAGATGACTACACTAATATATGCTCATAGGTCAAACACATGGCTAGAATGGTTATATTGGCAATTGGAATACATTTAAGACTCTAATTGAGTTAAAAAGGCTTTTTTTAAAGTGTGATTTAATGATTAGTAATTTGTAAAGTAGGATATTACTAAGGAAAGTTTTAATCTTGAGATTTCTAAATAGTAAACACCATAGGATTGATTCTGCAGAAAGAAAAAAATAGCTAGAATCTTTTATACCATTGATTTAAGAAATTGATTGGATTTTTGAGTTTTGATATTTATGAATTATGGGTTTATAGCTATACATCTTTGAACAAATATAAAATTGATTTGATTTTCGAGTTATGATATTTATGATTTATTGGGTTATAGCTATACAACTTTGAACAAATATAAAATTGATTTAATTTTCGAGTTGTGATATTTATGATTTATTGGATTATAGTTATACACCTTTGAACAGTTATAAATTTGGTTTAAAAATGACCTTAGATTTTAATTGTGGCAGAAGGAATTATTTAAATTGAGTCGTACAAGTTGCGGTTAGTATGTTTATTAAATTTTAAATTTTTTGTAGAAGTAATGATTTCTAAATTTTTGGGTTAAAATATTTGAAAGTTATGAAAATAAGTTTTGAGAATTTTTTTCTTTATTTTAAATTGTGTCCTATGATTGAGGATTTACAAATCTATTCAGATCTTGGTTTTTTTTTAAAAATTGTGAATTTGGATATCAAATTTCGTTAAAAAATGATTTTATGACTGATAAGATTATTTGAAAATTTAGTTTAATATCGGATTGCTAATATCACAAATTTTGAAATAAAATAAAAATATATTAATGATGTGATAAGGTTGTTTTGATTGATCAAATAAAGTTACCATTTAAAAGTTGTGATTATGTTGGAATGACTTAGTATGAATAAAAGTTATAATTGATAAGTGCATTAAAATATTGAGCTAAAATTTTGAGATTGCTTTGTATGTGCTAGAAATTTTTATCTGAGGAGTTATTAGTTTTTGTAGAATTTTAATGTTATGACTGATTATGGATATTTTATATATAGATGCATGATTTATCAACTCTTGAGTTTAAAAGTTGAATTAAAAATGTAAAATTTTAAAAAATTCAGTAGTAACATGACAAAAATTTGCTTGAGATTTATGAAAGTGATTTAAAAAATTTTATGATAAATTTGAACGGTTGAAGTGAATACAAATTTTGGTGGTTTACTTTTGAAAATTTTATTAAGAAACTTTTTGGAGGAAACTCGAGTTGAAATTTTAATGGCAGGCCACCAAGATGACCCTAACGAGTTAGAAGTATTCCATACTAAATGTCATGTCACTCATGACCCTGATAGTAGTATATACACAAGTGTTGTTAGTCGTCTACCAAACTAGGTGACTGTATCTTAACATTGACTCACTCGACCTTCCCTCGTGACCTACTAACCGTTTGCAATTTGAATAATGAATTGATCATTCCTAATTAACTGTATTTTTTTAGGAGACTATCTTCTCTCTGGAACTGTATCCCTAAATTTTTTTACTGGATTCTTAATTAATTTTACTTCATGCTTCAACTTGATCTTTTTTATTTTTGTGCATTAGTTGTCACCTCATGAACTCCCACTTTCTATTTAGATCTTTTGGCGTCCCTTACCGTGACTTGGATATTTGGAGCACAACACTAGACTTTTCCTTCCAACAAATTTCATATATAAGGCCTAGACAAGCCCACCTTCATATAGATATATCATATCCCACTAAAATACGTCTTCTTGTCCTCTATTTTTTTGATATGTGTAACCCCTCTTCCCAAAATTGTGATAATATATTTTATTTATTTATTTGGAATAAATGGTGATTTTTATAATTTTATAAATAGTTATTTAGTTAATTATTACGCTAGATGATATTAGTCATGATGGAGTTTTGGAGTACACGGTGACTACAAATCGTGGCACGGATAGTGCCATGACGTGCTAGGACTAGTGTATTAGTCCTGATAGGGAAGGCCGAGCCATAATGATGTCCTAGCTAGAAAAACCAGGCCAAGTTGCGACTTAATCCTTACCGAAGATTTATTTATCTATTTAATTATATTATTGAGTTTTAGGGAAACCGGTTATACCAAACCAGTCTGGACTGGACCAGGACCCAACCCAAGCCCATGTAGTCATGCGGTACGTCCAATGACATACGTGTTGACATATCTTGGTATGAGTGTATTGTATTTCGTTTTAATGATTTAATGAATTTTTTTAGTAATTAAATATTATAAATATTATTATTAGAGATATTCAGTAACTTTTGTATAAAATGGGTTTTTGTACATTTCGGGATTATTAGCCTGTACAAAATGGTATATATACCATTATTGATTTATTGAAATTCTTATTATTATATTTATTATTATTATTGTTATTATTATTATCAATATTATTGAGGTTATTATTATATAATAATATTTTATTATTAGTGGTTATGTTATTATTATCAAATAAATGTTATAATATATAGATTATATATTATTATATTTTATATGTAAATATATGTTGAAGAAGTATATACATATGAGTATATAGATATGTATATATATATATATATATATATATATATATATATATATATATATATGTTGTGTATATTTATGTGTAGGTATGAGTATGCACATATAAATATATATATATATATACATAAATACGCATATACAATCATTCCTTCTGGCGCTCGCTAGGTCAAGCGGCTTTTGCGGAGGAGGCGATTTTGCTTTCTGATGCTTGGCGCGGCGGGGTCTCCGCCCCCCCGGGTGGTTCGCCGGCGGGGGCCCTTGGCCATCCCGGTCGGCTTCTAGCAGGGGCCCCCGTCCTTGGGGGCGACGAGATGGCGGCGTCGAACGGCGTGGCACTATTTTTTGCCCCATCTGCTGTGGGCGCTGCACAGGCTGGTGCAGTCCCGATGGCGGTGGCTTCCGCCCCTACACCAGTCTCGACGGCTATGGGCGCTGCACAGGCCGGTGCAGTCCCGATGGCGGAGGCTTCCGCCCCTCCACCAGTCTCGACGGCGGAGGCTTCCGTCCCTCACTCGTTGGCAGCGGCCTCTGGCCTTCTTGGCCGGAGCAGGGACGAGCTCCCAGGCCTGCCGGTTGTTGTAGTCGGGGTTTCGACGGGTGCAACCGCCCCAGCGCCGGTGGCTCTCGGCCACCTGGGTAGGAGTGCCCGACCTGCCGTTGGCGTTTCACGGGTGGCTCCATTGGGGATTTTTGGCCTTCCGGGTAATCCTTCGGTTGAGGTGGGGGCCACTTTGAAGGTGGCAAGCGGAGGGACGGGTGGCACGGCGCGGACTTTCGCCTCGGTGGTGGGTGGATCTACGTCGGCTTCGACGGCTGCCTCTTCGAGGGTGGATTTCCGTCCTGCTATTGTATCTGAGGGACGGAAGGTGGTTGTGTTCTCTCAGTCAGACATGGAGGCCCTCACGGCGCCGTGTGGACTTGACCTTATTGGCAAGTTTGCACGGCAGAGACTTTCGGTTGAGGCTATTAGGAAAGCTTTCGATTCGCGGGGTTTCAGGGGGTTGGTTGACGTGAAGGCTATTGATGATCGTCACGTCCTGATTCGACCTTATATCGAGAGTGATTTTCTAAGGCTACGGTCCAAGGACTGTTGGTTCGTGGGGCGTGTTCCGATGATGATCTTCAGGTCGTCGGTAGATTTTTCGCCGATGAGAGAGGATCCCCGGGTTCCCATCTGGGTGGCCTTCCCCGGGCTTCCCCACTGCATGTTTGATACCAATGCGGTTCTCTCCATCGCATCTGCTCTTGGCACTTCGCTCTGCACTGATCGGGCTACGGCGTCCTTTACTAGGCCGGGGGTAGCCAGGGTTTTGGTGGAAGTAGATGTCAGTAAACCACTTCTTCATGAGGTGTTCTTCCAACTGCCTGACGGTGTTCGCTCGCAACCAGTTGTTTATGAGCGGAGCCCTCTCTATTATGTTTCTTGTGGCATTCATGGTCACGCTGAGAGTGCTTGCGGCCGTACTCGAGTGGTGCCTCCTTCTGAGGGAGTTGTTGATAGTCCGACTATCCCCGACGGCCGTTCTCCAGGCGTGGTGCGTGAGGCGGACGACATGATGAGGGGCCGTGGTTCTAGCAGGGGACGTCGGAGGAGACGGTCGCGGCGTGAGAAAGGGAAGGGGTTACGGCAGGAGTGGAGGCGCGTTGAGGGGCGTGAAGTTAGCTTGGGGACCACGCAGCCCAGATTGCGCGGGAGAGATGATTATCGCGCGATTTCTGTTCCGCCATCCTGGCACGTGGGGGAGTCATCTTCGGGCCTGATGGCTAATTGGTCGGATGACGGACGGCCCATGATGACGGGACGCAGCGCTCCAGGATCGAGCCTGGATGGACAGATGGGCCCGGAGCGAGGTATTGGCTCTATTGATTTATCGGATCTTCCTATTATTATTCATAGCCAGTTGGGACAGGGGATTATTGCGGCTGATTCTGACACCGAAGATCGTAGCTTGGTGGTGTGGGAGGAGACTGGTCTCGTTCCCCGATCTGACTGGGGAGACGATCTTGCTCCGGGTGCTGATATGGCCCTTATGCTCGAGGGTAGACCTTCCACCTCACTCTCCGAGGGACGGGAAGAAGACTGGCAGATGGTCCCTTTCAAGAAGGTGGCTGGTAGGCGGAGGAAGTCGATGGCACCTCAGTCGGATAGACTTCTCCGATCACATGCTTCCCGGGTTAGGCGGGACCCCCAAAGGGTCCATGGTTAATTTCCTCATATGGAATGTTCGGGGGACGGCGAACAGAGCTACTTTATCCCGTCTCAGGTCCTTGTGTAGGTCCAACTCTATTCAGTTTCTTGCCATTATTGAACCTAAGGTGATATCCTCTAAGCTTCTTTCTTATCGTCTGAGGTTGGGTTTTGATGTTAGCTTTTGCAATGATAAGGGCAATATTTGGATTTTTTGTAAGTCGGATCTTGGGATCAATTGTATTGACTCCTGTGACCAGACTATCACGGTGCAGCTTTCTTTGAGTTGCTTCCCAGTTCCGGTGCGGTTGTCGATTGTTCATGGTGCAGGGACACGACATGGGAGAAGGAGTATGTGGAGGCACCTTCTGGACGTCCAAGCCAGGGACATTGCTTTGCCCTGGGCGGTGGGCGGGGGATTTCAATATCATTGCTTCTCCGGATGAGAAATTTGGTGGGCGACCCCCTAACACGAGAGACATTGCGGACTTCTTAGATTTCTAGTTGGCTGCTGGGTTATCCGATGCTGGTTTCAAAGGTAGCATCTATACTTGGGTGAACGGGCAGACGGGGCTTGATCGGCAGGGTTCCCGTCTCGACAGGCTACTTGTGACGGGTAGTTGGTTGGATGGTGTTCAGGTCTCTTGCGAGCATCTGAATCGGGCAGAATCTGATCATTCTCCTCTGTTGATATCCTGCCAGCCAGCTTCTACCGTCTTGCGCAGAGGTTTCCGTTTTCTTGACTTTTGGACTTCTCATCCGGATTTCTTCAGATTGTGGCTCGGGCATGGAATTCATGTTGGCATTATGATGCGCTAGAGCGGTTGGGCATGCGATTGAGGACGACGGGGCATGTGCTAGCTGGATGGAGTAGAGCTACTTTCGGAGATGTTTTTCAGGAGGTTCGTCGGGCCGAGGACGCTGCCTTGGCGGTGGAGCAGGATTATGAGCTTCATCCTTCGGAGAGGGGGAGGGCTTCCTGGATGGAGGCCGTTGCCAGATTGAAGCAAAAGGTCCAGGTTGAGGAGTCTTTCTGGAAACAAAAATCCAGATTAAAATGGGATCTGGAAGGAGATAAGAATACTCGTTTTTTCCATGAGTGCACCAGGAGCAGGCATAGAAAAGCGGGTATTCAGAAGATTATTCGGGCTGATGGATCAGAAATTGGGTCTTCCGAGAAGGTTGCGACGGAGGCTTCTTTATTCTTCTCGAAGCTATTTAGAGCGGAGCCTATTTCTGATGAGGACGCCTTCCTTGATGTCATCCCTAGCATCATTTCTACGGAGGATAATTCTGATCTTGTTCGTAGACCTGACAGAGCGGAGCTGTTGGAGATTGTACGGGGGATGGACCCGGCTAGTGGCGCAGGACCGGATGGATTTTCTGGGAGATTCTTCTCTGTTTGTTGGGACATTATTGCTGATGATGTGGAGGAAGCCGTTGGTTCGTTTTTCTTGGGTGCACGTCTTCCGGTTTCCGTTTCGGATACCTTCTTATTTCTTATCCCCAAAGTCGAGCACCCGAGGAACCTTTCTGATTTTCGCCCTATTAGCCTTTGCAATTTCTGTAATAAAATTCTGTCCAAAATAATTGCATGCATGTTGCGGGCTTACCTCCCCAAAATTATTTTACCGGAGCAGAGTGCTTTTGTTCAGGGGAGAGAGATAGTGGACAACATCATTATTGCCCAGGATATGGTGGCTTCGATGAAGGAACCTAACCATGGTGGCAATGTTGCTATTAAGCTGGACATGCAGAAGGCCTATGACAGAGTCAACTGGCATTTCCTCCTGAGGGTCCTCCGGAGATTTGGTTTTAATGAGGTATTCTGTGATCTTATCTACCGTCTCCTGGCGGATACACGGTATGCGGTTCTGCTCAATGGCGCTCCTACAGAATTCTTCTCGGCGTCTAGAGGGATCCGGCAGGGGGATCTTTATCCCCGGCTCTCTTCATTATTGCTGCGGAGGTGCTCTCTCGGAACCTCAAGCTTCTTCAAGATTCCAATAGGAGATTTTCATTCCACACTCCAATTGGGGGACCGTGTATCTCGTACTTGGCTTATGCGGATGATGTTCTTATCTTTACTTTGGAGGATATTACTGGATTACGTGCTCTTCAGCAAGTACTGCTTAGGTATGAGGCTGTTTCTGGACAGAAGATCAATTATTCTAAATCTGCCTTTTATACTGCGACACCATTGGGGGTGGATCGTGCTCGGATTATTTCTTCTCTCTTTGGATTTAGTACCGGTACCTTGCCATTCTCTTATTTGGGGTGCCCGTTATCTTGCGGGAGAAGGAATGCGGGGATGTTTACATATTTGCTGGATAAAATCCGCTCGAAGCTTATGGGTTGGCAGAACAAGATTCTTTCTCCGGGGGGTAAGTTGTTCCTTATTAAGAATGTGCTCTCTTCTATCCCTATGTACACATTGGCTGCCTGTTGTCCTTCCCGGGCCGTTCTCAGGTCTATTGAGAGGATGTTTGCGGCTTTCTTCTGGGGCAGCAAGGATGGGGTAGGTAAGAGGAGTTGGTTGGCATGGCGGTTCGTTACTCGGACTAAGTCCGAAGGAGGCCTCGGGGTCAAGTGCCTGAATGATATTATGGATGCCTTTTCTATGAAGCTGTGGTGGAAGTTGAGGCATGGGAAGGGCCTTTGGGTGGAGCTTCTTAAATCTAAGTATTATCGTAAGCGTCATCCTTGTGATGCGTTTATGACTTCTAAGTGCTCCTATATTTGGCGACGGATTTTGAGGGGAAGGAAATTGGCGGAGCCATCTATCTCGCTTAGACTTGGGTGTGGTGGGAGCTCAGCGAGGTGTGAGGCTTGGATTCCGGGGGGGGCCTCGTTTGGATAGTGTTGCTATTCCACCGGAGGGGGGAGTGACTTCTGGGACCAGACGCGGCACGGGAAGACGGACTCGGGGGCGGAGTCGTATACAGGTGAGGGAGTCTCATGATGT
Organism: Iris pallida; assembly: GCA_029216955.1. Lineage (NCBI taxonomy): Eukaryota > Viridiplantae > Streptophyta > Magnoliopsida > Asparagales > Iridaceae > Iris > Iris pallida. The sequence goes on from JANAVB010007398.1 coordinate 2,535,469, forward strand.
CGGTTTGGGCACTGGGGAGCTTCGGAGGTCGGCTAGATTGGCTGGAAGAAGGGTGGTCCTTCCTCTTCGTACTGTGACTGTTCGGGTGATTTCGGATAGGGGACGAAAGATCAGAGATTCGAGGGCAAGGAATTCTGATAATGGTGGTCCGGCTTTTAGTTCCTTTTGGACAGCTTCTGGATGGGATCTGACTTTGTTCTCGGATCAGTTTGGAGCGGAGGCAGCGGGGCGGCTCAGAGAGGCGAATCTCACTTGTACTTCGGATCCTGATTCTCTGGCTTGGGGTGAGCGGAAAGGTCCTTTCACGCTGGCTGCGGCTTGGAGATGTTGTCGGAATACTCACCCTACATCATCACTCTTCTCTAATATTTGGGGCAAATGTATTCCGGCGAAGTGGAGCATTTTGATGTGGCGGGTTTACCATAACCGGCTTCCTACGGATGACATCCTTCAGAAGATTGGCTTCCATTTGGTGTCCAGGTGTCATTGCTGCCAGGTTGGTCATGGGGAGAACCTGCAGCATATATTTTTTCATGGGGATCTTGCTTGGACGGTTTGGTCTGCGTTCCGGTGTTTCTTCAAGGCACGGATGCATACTGACTTCCTTGTCTTCTTCAACGTTGGTGTCGGGGTGCGGGCAGTCACCATCGGAGATCATTGGCGGGTGCGATTACTTGGGTGCTTTGGAAGAACAGAAACAAGCATCGATATGAGGGTCGTGGTGCTGGAGCGGACTTCTTGGTTCGGGAGGTGAAGAGACAGTTCCGAAAGTCGCTTTCGGGTTGTCGGCATTTTCCGGCTCTCCCACATTGGGCTTTAGTGTAGTGCTTTTATTCAGTCTCTTTATTTTGTACTTGTTACCATGAGGTCGGATGTACTTATTACCCTCATTTTTAATAAAGGTAACGGTTTCTTTAAAAAAAAAAAAAATACGCGTATACAATATATATATATATATATATATATATATATATATGTATGTATGTATATATGTATATATACCTAGGTATTTATGTGTGTGTATATATATATATATATATATATATATATATATATATATATATATATATATATTAAAAAAAAATATATATATATATATACACTAATTGAATAAAAATAAAATTCCAAGCCAAAAGCCAGCCCAGGCCAGCACCCCCAATGTCGAGCCTTAAATCTTCCGAAGCAGCCCGATCCTGTTCTGTGGTCAGCGAAGTATACATACACGTATGTATATATTGTCGAGAGATGGCAGCATCGAAACCCTAATTCACCACGTAAGCAGAGCCGCCAGCCTTCGGTGACCCCGACCCCGTGCATGCCGCAGTACGTCGCCGGCGGCAGGCCGGGCACAGCCGCGGATGGCCGCACGCGCACGTGCAAGTACAGAGGAATGGCAGCAGTAGCGGCAGTGCCGGCCGTCTTCGAGGTAAGATTTCTTCTCCGATACTCTATCATTTTACGACCCGTAAATTGGGTTGGAAAGCCAACATGACCCTCTCAAAATCCCAACAAGTGGATTTGAATATAGTCGCATGACCAGTCCATGAGATCGACCCGAAGTCGGTCGAAAACCTGCTCAAAAACATAACAAGAAACAGTCTTGAACCCCAGTTGGAGGACCGATTCTGGTCGACCTATTATCACTTTAAATATTCTGCCTTAACAAACTTCTAGACAACCTGTACCACTCCAGAACCCTTTTTGTAGTTTCAAAGTTTATCGATTATATACGGAGAAAATCGATCCCGAACTTTGACAAAAACCTGTTTTAAAAATAATAAAATTCTTTCGATACGACGTGCGTCCCGCCAATCCGAGTAACGTAGTCGTGAACCGAAAGCATCAAAAGCTGCGTAACGGCTTCGTGGTCGTGTGAACTTTGACGGAATTCAAATTGGTTGCGTGTGCGCGACGAATTTGATGCGTATCCGTCGAAATTCACCGTATCGACCGTTGTACAAATTTCTCAATTACTTTGTGCACGCTCGTCAGATCGAGATGAAACTTACGCCAGCAGGACCGTATCATTTTTCTGGTCCGGTACCCCAAGTTTGGTCCAATTTTGAGACAGTTGATTGGATCGCCGTTTTGCGGGCCCCACGGTCCAACTCAACGGGCGATTTTGTGCACGGTCTGCCGGAATCCAACTTTGGACATACGGTTGGGTTCGTATCATCAAAATGAATTCGTATACATGTAGTTTGACGAATTTAGAGACCATTAACTCTGGCACGCTTTTCGGTGCAAAGCGGATATCTTTTTGCCCGAAATTACCGTTTTGTCTCAGTGTCCAGAATTGGACTTAAGGACAGGCCATCCTAGATAATTTGACTATTTTGAGAACATCGGTGATATTTATTTCAGCTTCCGGGGAACGTTGTACGGGTTTTGACTATTGCGGCACACCGAGTAGTTCGGATTGTCGGTTTCACCAGCAAAGGACCACAGGCGAGTACAGTTTATTGTTTGTTTTCAGTATTGATCTTTACTATACATCAGTGCTTTGTCGATAGATATGTGATTTCAGTTTTATATTAATTTTGTTCCTTGTTGTGTCGGGAGGTAAAGTACCAACGATGTGTGATCTGACCTTAGACCGTGTAGACTGTGATTTATTCTTACATTAGACCGTGTAGATCGTAATTTATTCTTGCTTTATACAGTGTAGACAGTATTTATTATTGCTTTATACAATATAGATCGTGTAACATCATAATGTGTAGATCGTGATTATTATCTTATAGACAGTGTTTCTTTATTGCAATATTAGCTGTAGACCGTGTAACTTTAGACCGTATAGACCGTGTCGCATAATTGTCCCGAGACCGATCACATATCAAAGGTACTTCAGTGGGTCAGTTGGTGAGTATTTTATTGCATTTTATTTTTTGTTCTTATTATTCAGTTTTATTGTCTTTCTTCATTTTATTTTATGAATCATATGTCTAAAGGCTAACCCCTGTTATATAGTCATTTTCATATATTGGAAATGCATTCAGTGAATTGTACGCATTCCATTCCTGACTGGAAACCAATATATTTCAGGTTAGCCGTGGATTCACTTAGCATGGGAGATACGGGAGTACTTGCAGACAAAGGCCTAGAGACTAGCTAGATAGTGGAGTTGTAGCCATTCAAATATTTGTACAAGTTTATATTTTTCAGCAAATGTAAAACTTGTGAATATTGGAAGTTAGATTAATTATATGAATGAGCATTATTTGTGATTTTAATTTTTATGGCCGTGACAGCGTTCTACCGCCGACGCTGCGGCGTAGGCTGGCTTGGACACGTCTCGTATCCGTTTAAAAAAAAGGGGTACGGGTCGTGACAAGTTTTTGTGGTGGCCTATGTAGGTCTGTTTTCGCAAATCATACGAACTCGTGATAGTACTTAAGTTAGTTTTACTATTGCGAGTCTGCGACTAGGAAATGCTCATTCACGAATTAGGGATTAATTTAATTTAAGAGAATGGCTAGGACTAGGAGTCCCTTATACAAATTTACCGATGGATAGTCTAGGCCATGCCATTTAGATAAGGGTTAAATTTTTTGATAGTTTGTCAGATCCCCATAGGTACACTATTATCTCTTGATATGACGATATGATCCAATTTGGATAGATTATTCACTTGGTGAGACAAGACTTCATAGAAGTAATGATCTAACCTTGATAAATTGTGCAATTCCTTCTATTTGCCTTTTTAGATATCATCCTCACATCTTATCCCAAATTGCATGTTTAGCTCCTATATTGCCCTAAGAATTATTATTATATAATTTCTGATTATTTTATCCATATACAAACCCCGAGTTAGTTTTGATTCAAGTTTTCCTTAAGGGCTTGAATACACAAGGAATAGATACTAGCCTGTTTGTAATCATTTTGTCTTCAGCTATTTTCTCCCTATTAAATCTTTTATTTTAAAGGTTACGACTGATAGGACAAATGCATACGCTGTAACACCCACTTTTCTAAATGAGGGTAATTTTGAACTTTTATAATTTTGATTAATCGATAATAAGATTTAACTCATGTTGTGATTTTTGGTAATTTTTTTATCAATTTAAAACTATTTAAAATGTTGAATTATAATTTTGATGGTTAACTAGTTAATCCCTAGTTTTGCTAAGCTTAGAGACTAACTATGTGGACCTAACCATGTGATTAGAATGACTATTTACAACTTTTTAGGCTAAGGGTATTTTAGTCATTTTGTGACTTTTGAATTATTTAGAATTTTGATTAATTGGTGAATTTTAGATTATTTTAATAATATTTAAATTGATGTATTATGATTTTGGTTATTTTTTATATTTTAATATTTTGGAAAATTTTATATTTTTAATATTGTTTTTATTGGATTTGTTTCGTCGGGTTTGAGTTTCGTCTCGTTCCGACTTGTATTGTGATCCGGGTAGCTTGAACTCTAGATGGGACCCAATATTAAGTAAAGCATGGCTCACAAGACCCAACATTAAGTTAGTTAATTAAACTAATTTTTATCATGTTAGAATGGTTAAGTTAGAGACTCAAAACTAGATCATTTTGATCCCAAACTTGAACCTAGTCTAGACTTAACCATATGAGACTAGAGAGGGGTAATTAGGACATTTCCTATTAGCCAAAATGGACTCTTTATGGCAGCCACCTTTAGGAGAGAATGATTCATTTCATTCATTACAATCTTGCCTCTTTTATTTTCCTTTTGTTCTTCCTCAATTTTAGAGTGCCTTCCCATTGATTTGATCTCCAAATCAAATCATTCCTTCACCAAACCTTCCCTCAATCATTCCCATTCTCCAAGGGAAGGTTGCTACCAAGGATTAGAATAGGAGTGCAAGGAGGAGTGTCCACTTTGAGGGATCTTCGTATCGGAGCCGTGTCCTAAAGGATTTCATTGGGATTCCACTCCCAATAGGTAAAACCCGTCCTCTAAATCGATTTTCTTTGCATATAAATTAGTTTTGAATCCGTAGGATCCATCCTCATGCATGTGTCCCATTTAGATTCAAATTTGAGGCCATTTGGAGCTCTCTTGAGGATTTTAGATATGTGTCTTGTGTCCTACTTGATAGATCCCAAATTAGGACACCACATGTGTATGTATGTATGATAATAGTTTAAATAGATATTTAAATTCAGTTTTATAATGGTTAGAGAGTGGATTGATTTTTGTTAGGATGGTTAGAATGAGTTTCATTTGGATACCTATGTTTGTATGCAAGTATCTTGGCCTATATGTGTTCTTTTGTCAAATCCGTCATAATTTTCATCCACGTTTTTATTAACCAAAACAATTTAGAAATGTCATAACTTTTAGCTTAGAACTCCGATTTACCTCTCATTTTTTTTAAAAGAACCGTATCGAAGTTAGATTTTCAAATATATATTTTAATAAGCCAAATTCTTTCTATAACTTTCTGTAGAATTATTTGAGTGTCAGCTGTACGAAAGACAAACGTGTTTCGGTATTTTTGCGATTTTCGGAGCTTCCGGACACGAAAATGCGATCCGTTTAAAGTTTCGAAAAGCTAACACAAAGGGCTACGACATAATTTAATCCTAGAATTTAGTGAATACCCAATTGGTACATTATTGGTTTTAAGTAGAAGAGTGACTATACGATATATGCATTTTGTGTAACCTATGAGCCTATGTAGTATGGATATTAAATGAATATAGAGTATGTAATGCATGATATGTTAGATAAATAAAATGATATATATATGTATATATATGATATATATTTTCTTTACATTAATGTATATATATGGTTGAATGCAAGCATGTAGGAATGCAATTAATATAATGCATATAAGCAATGCATGAATAAAAGAATGATATACAATGTATGCATGAAAGTATATAATAAATGCTAGATATGAATGCAATATATATATATATATATGTAATGATAGATATGAATGCATAATGTATAAATATTGTAATGTAATATATAATGATAACATGTATGGTAATGTAGAGTATATGATACAAGCATGAATGAATGGAGGAAATACATGTATATAGGTAATATAGAATGTAATATATGAATGCAAGCATGCAAGATAATGTAATATATGAAAGGAATGAATGATAATATATAACATGATATGTAAGGTAATGCAAGGTATGAAATATATGATGTGTGCATGTTTGTATATCTCCATGTTAATGTATGAAATGATATGAATATACAATATATGCATATGTATAAAACATATAGGTAATGCATAGATGCATGAATGAAATGAATGTTTGCAATATGTTAATATAAATACAAGTATCTAGTATGCATGAATGTAAGTATAATATAATACAAGTATACATGTATGTATCATGTAAATGTAATATACATGATATGTATGTATGCATGTATACAAGGTAAGTATGTATGTATGTATTTCTATAAACTGAGTTAACCTATAACCTTTTACACACATGCATTCATACACCCTTTGACATCATGTATCCCATGTGACATACACCTACCTATCACTAAATTTTAGAACATTAACACATATCCTTTCATACACATGCCAAACACACACATACTCACTTACTCTTTTACCTCTCTTTCTCTCTCTCTCTATATATATGTATGTATGTGCCTATATATATAGCTTTCCTATATATACCTATGTATATGAATATGTGAATAATGATGCATATATATATATATATATATATATATATATATATATATATATATATATATATATATATATATATGTGTGTGTGTGTGTATGTGTGGGATGTACATATAGGTAGCCTATATGTTATGAGTGTACTACAATATATTAGATATATATATTGTTATGTGTATATGTGTTTGTGGTTTGGCTTAGGCATGATATAGCCTATAGCCTAGGGTTCTTAGCCTATGGTGTGTCTGTTTGCCTAGTGAGAGTTTAGTTAGACTTGTTTAGTCTTGATTAGGCCTAGAATAGACTAGTATAGACTTGTTTGGTTTAGGTTTGACATAGTTGACCTAGTTTAACTAGTCTAGTTGACTAGAGTTGACCAAAGGTTGACTTTAGCCTAGATTGACCCCAAACTTCATGTAGATGCATTGTAGCAGTCTATTTCCTTATTTTAGACTTGTTGTGATTTGTACTATTCTATAGTAGACAGACACCACTCCTCGGACTGTATATTCTCTTCGGACATTCAGGATACCAGGCGAGTACATTCTCTGATCATTTTATATCCTGCTTAGAATTATTTTCTGCATTAAATTACTTTACTTGTTACTGTCACGTTGAACACACGGATTGGTACTATATGGATCTCTTCTTGAGATGTTATCCTTAGGGAGCATCGGGTACTACATGTTCTGTGCGTTTCACTTACATGGCGTATCACTATGTTTTATTGGTTCTTTGATCACTTGTGACATATACTCTTATGATCACAGAGTCTCCTAGAATTCTTATCATATTTACTGGGTATCCCAGAAACTCCTAGAATCTCCATTTATGGGACATCCATGTATCACCCTTCGGGGGCCTTGTATGGAATCATAACATAACCTGGTTGGATCCTTGTGTATTGATTGGGGGTACGGGAAGAGTAGAAGTAGACAGGTGAATATTATCTAAGTAGTGTAGCATCAGAATCTTTTCATAGTGTAGCATCAGAATCTTCTATGCCATTTATATGTCTACATTATACTCTGACTCACTAGCCACTGTTAGTCTCTATTTATAGTAGATATTTCTATTACAGCTCTCTTCTCTGTTTACATACTGCATTTCTTTCAGTACCTGTATCTTACTTTACTGCATGATTATATTTTCTAACCTGCTATGAACTGTTGAGATGTATTGTGCTCGCTCCTGTCCTGACTGAACCTGTTGATAAATTTTACAGATAGCTTGGAGGTTGCCTGCTAGCCTAGAGGAGACACATTAGAGGTTGTATAGATAGCTAGGGTTTTGCTCATAGTTTATTTTCAGTTGTCTTGAGTTGTATTTATGGATTACTCTATTTGAGCTTTGAGATGTATTTCTGGGTTTGTGTATCTTAGACACTTAGACTTCTATCTGCTGTATCTTTTGGATTTCATATTTTATCTATCTTCCTTTATGCTCTACCTTAGATGTAATTGAGTTTACATTTGCTATGTCACCCACATTCGGGGAGTATAAACTGCTTATCTTATACTGTTAGATGCATGAGACCTAGGACAGCGTCTACCGTCGACACTGCGGCGTAGGCTGGGCGCTGTTATGTTCTCGTGCCCTTACTCTAGGGTGAGGGTCGTGACACGTTTTTAGTGGTAGCCCATGCAGAGGTCGAGACTAAAAGTGTAGTGGTATTCAAACTAGAGTACCACTACAGTCTACAGTAGGATTAGGATATATTTTTGAAGGTACTCAATCACAGTTAGGCCTCCTTGAGAGATTCCTGGGATGACCGTGAGGATCTTATTTTAACTTCGATTTGAAAACTCTTTCCCTGATTTGATTTATCTTTACTTTCTGTTGTTGAATTTGATTTTGATGGATTATTGTTGAATTTGGGTCCGTATTTATTGGTTTTTGATGGATTATTGTTGAATTTGAATCTGATGTTAGTGGTTGAATTTGAGACTGTATTTATATGGTTTTGATGGATTATTGTTGAATTTGATCTTGATCTTAGTGGTGAATTTGAGTTGTATTTATATGGTTTTTGATGGATTATTGTTTAATTTTGAATTTTGATGTTAGTTATTGAATTGAGTCTGTATTTTATGATTTTTGATGGATTATTGTTGAATTTGAATCTTGATGTTAGTTGTTAAATTTGAGTTTGTATTTATATGTATATGTATATTTTTTTGGAATTAAGGTATAACTGATAACATACTTGATAAGGACAGTGAGAAAGGTAAAAGTCTACTTTATTATGAAATTTAAAATTTATTGCAGTCATATTGCTAGCATGACAAGGACGTAGAGCATGATATAGCTATACTTATCTTAGTTATGAAATCTAGATTTTCTTGCAGCCATACTGGGTGGCGTGGTAGAATTCTAGATAACATGATTATAGGTTGTATGCCTTATTATGGACTCTATCGTTTATTGTAGCTATGCTTATTGGCGTGGCAGAATTCTGAAACATAATTTCAGGAAGACCCATATGATTATCAGATTGTACCTTAAATTTTTTGAACATGTTTTCTCTACTTTTATTTCAGTCCTTCAAAAAAAAAAGAGAATTGTTATTGTTGTTTGTTTTGTTTTCTCATTATTTAACTTAGGAGTAGCTTTAGCTGTTTTTATAAACTTTGTGTAACTTCTTACTATGAAATTCTTCTTAATACAATGAATCGATGATTTTACTAGACCTTATCTTGGATTTGATAGTTTAGCTCTGGGTTTCAAATGGTTCCTTCTTTTAAACGGATAAGCAGAACAGATTTATCGTTATTTCCTTTGCTACTATCTTGTATTAAATAATAATAATAAAACTGTCTTGATTTTACCAATCACCTACTTGCAATCTTGGTAGGAATCTAAATGTTAGTCTTAACGTAGAATTAATTTTATATGGGACATGAGAATATATGAATATATATATATATATATATTATATATATTATTATATATATAGATATATATATATATATATATATATATATATATAGCAGACACTTGCCTGATACGTATGCATGCTGCACTTTGAATTCCAACCTATCTAAATACATATTAATATGTTGTTGATGTTTAAATTGTCAAAACTCTAATATTCTGGTTCTGCTTTTTCCAGTTTAAATTCGTAATTCAAATATAAATTTATTTAGTAGTTTGTTTATATCACTGCACATGTATGTATACAGGATTTCAACTCTTAAGGAAATTGTTTGAGTTTTGTGTTGAATTTGACAAATCTAAGACTGTGTGCATTAACCCTTAATAATGGATTCCAAATGTTTAGTTCAACTTGCTGTTTATTTTATTTTTAAAATGTAATATTTAGAGCTGTGTACATTGTTGTAGTAGGGATATGATGTTAGGTTTTACTTACATGTTAGGTTGTGATAAACATTGGGTTAGTTGATGTGAATTTCTCCAAATCCTAAAACTGAATAATATTAACATTTACATTGATTTTCAATGTTTAGTTCAATTTTAGATTTAATATGTAATATTGAACTGTATGCATAGCAATGTATGTATAGTATGTTAGGGTTTCTTCTCTATCATGTTAGGATGATGGAAGCATTGAG